>CM061067.1:149435441-150035441 GCA_030762895.1 Sophora flavescens
GTATAAGTTGAATCAATAACCCAAACCGAATCTCATTCATGAAGTGTAATACAGACTGATATAGAAGATTGAAAGGGTTTAAAATCCTATAAAAAGTTACATTGAAAGGGTTTAAAATCCTAAACATTTGTTGAGGCTTCGTTCCCTTCACGGGTGAGCAAGAGAGGAGAGTCGAGCAACTGAGTTTTCCATAGCGGCTGAGCAAGGGTGCACCCGATCTGTTTCCGCAATGGTCTTGGAACAGTCATTTGCTTCCAAAGCTGAGGTTCTGGAGTTGTAGCTGCCGATTCTCTGGAAAGATGATAAGGTGAGCAACTCACATTATGTGATTTACACAATCTTATCACCCATGTTATGTGATTTACACAACCTCAGAAGTTGTTTGACCATTAAGACAAAGATCTTTGAGTCTAGGAATAGGAAGAAAGAGTGATGAAGTTAATCTCCATGGCAGAGCCATATTGTGAAGCAGAAAATTAAAAGGATGGAAGGAAGTTATTTATAGGAGCAGGGGATGAAGTTACTAAGCTATTCTGATTTTCTTGAAAACTTATCTATAAACTTAATGCTCATTAAGAGGATTAAGTTACAAGGTGCATGAGTAAGTAGCACAGTAGTCAAAGGAATGAATTGCAGAAACTTATACTCCTTTAACGTCAGTTGTTTAATACAATTGACGTTAAAAGTTTTTTTAAAATAAAAAATATTTATTTTTAACGTCAGTTTTTTATACAACTGACGTTAAAAGTGTGATTTTTACTCCAGTATAATAAATAGCTGACGTAAATAATCCTATATATTATAAACGTGCAGAATGAATATTGGAAATAATGTAATATACGGGAACTTGGCAGTCATAAATTAAGTTGACGTTAAAAATGAGGTGGTGGCAGTTTGTAAATATTAAATCACTATTTACGTCAGTTGTGTAAAGAACTTGTGTAAATATTAAACAAGTTTATTTTTAATCTTCATTAATTAGCTTGAATTAGTAAACATATTCTTGTGAAAATTAAAATAAATAAACACTTAACATAAAAGTGTTATATGTATAATCAAATCGTATCTCATTGAAGCGATTCCTAAGTTATAATTACATGATTAAAAGATAAAAAATTTCTGCAACATAGCACTAAAATATTAAAAAGTTTCTGCTTCAACATCAATTTCTTCTCAGTTCTGTCCTCGGAAACTCCAATGGATGCATCGATCCCCTCCCTCATTTGAAGTCCTTGATGCTCCATCTGTGCTTTATCCACGGTCACTTGGGGAGGAGATGGAATAAAGTGAGGGGAAAATATTATGTGATTTACTCAACCTCAGAAGTTTTTTTGACCATTAAGACAGAGACCTTTAAGTCTAGGTATAGGAAGAAATAACAAAAGTCTCAAATGTGATAGAACCATATTGTGAAGGAATAGAAAACGCACGAAATATAGAGGAAAAGAAGAGGGTGTATTTACAGACTGATACAGAAGAATGACAATTTATATAGAGAATAGAGTCTCTCTGATTTTCTTAAAAACTTATCTATAAACTTAATGCTCATTAAGAGGATTAAGTTACAAGGTGCATGAGTAAGCACAATAGTCAGAGGAATGAATTTTTTTGCAGACACTTTTAACGTCAGTTGTCTTCAACAACTGACGTTAAAAGCGCTTTTAAAATAAAAAATATTTATTTTTAATGTCGGTTGTTTAATACAACTGACGTTAAAAGTTGATTTTTACTTCAATTAAACAAATAGTCAAAGGAATTAATGTTTTTGGATAAACGGATACACCTTTAACGTCAGTTTTTTAAGAAAACTGACGTTAAATATATGACCTTTAACGTCAGTTTTTACAAACAACTGACATCAAATGTTGTTTTATTTTGGTTTACACACGCGCTCCTTCTACACTTCGCTCTGTACGTCTCTTTTCTCTTTTCATCATGCTCAATCCTCACTCTCAACCCTCACTCTCACTCTCACTATCACTCTCACTCTGCCCTAATCGCGAGCTCATCTCCACCGTAACCACCGCGAGGGCTTCTTCGCCACCACCGTGAGGTACACCCTTAACCCTAACTCTGTCTTTCCATTCATTCTTTGCAATAACTTGACATCTCTCTTTCCCCTTCCCGCGCACTAACTCTCATTGTCCCTCTGCTATCAGTAACCACATCGAACGTTGGCCACAACTCGAGCTCCCCTCCCCACCACCATGCGAGCACCTATTTCTGGTGAGTCTTTAGGGCACATTTTTTTATTTTTGGTTTTGAGTGTATGTTGAAACTGTAGTCTCAGTAGTTGAAACTTGAAACCGTGAGTTTGAGTTGTTTGGAATGTCTCTATTTTTGGTTTTGAGTGCATGTTACTCTGCTGGTTGATCTGTCACGGCCGTGATGCTCATCACGGCTAGGCCGTGATCAGTTCTGCCTGTGATGGTCTGGTTCAGTTGGCACGTTACGGCCGTGATGGACATCACTGCCAGGCCGTGACCAGTGCTTGGCAATCTTCAAAAACTATAGTTTTCAATCTCCCGTATTGTCCTTATATTGGATATATGTTTTGTATATCTACAGGACCTATCTAGTTATGGATCGTAGTTGGATGGTTTGTAAGCGCACTAGTGCTGAGTATTTGAAGGGGGTGGGAGAATTTATAGAATTTGCTCAAAGGAATGTTCCTAATAGCAATGGAATGTTCTGTTGTTCTTGTGTCAAGTGTTTGAATACGAGGAAATGTACGGTGAATGATATACGTACTCATTTGATTTGTGAAGGGATTTGCTTGAGTTATACAAGATGGATATGGCATGGTGATGTGTTGTTGAGTAGTACGGAAAGTGTCTCCCAAAGTGAGGACGTTGACGTAGATATGGAGGATGATCGAGTAGAGGACATGATCCGTGATATTGGACAAGAATCTTTTCATCGAGCTCATGTGTATGATAGGTTGTGCGGTGATGCGGATAAGCCTTTATATCCAGGGTGTACTACTCATACACGGTTGTCGGCGGTGCTAAAATTGGTTTGTGTGAAGGCGAGAAATGGTTGGACCGATAAAAGCTTCACGGAATTGCTTGAAGTGTTGAAAGACTTGCTTCCGGAGGACAACACATTACCTGATCGTAACTATGAGGCCAAGAAGGTATTGTGTCCTATGGGTATAGAGTATAAGAAGATACACGCATGCCCCAATGATTGCATATTGTACACCAGTGTTCATGAAGACAATCACGATTGCCCCAAATGTGGGTTATCACGATACAAAGTGAAGGGTGGTGATGATGATGATGATCTTGATGATGTGAGAAAAAAGGGTCCTCCTGCGAAGGAGTTGTGGTATCTTCCAATAATTCCAAGGTTCAAGCGATTGTTTGCCAATGTGAAAGATGCGAAGAATCTTAGATGGCATAATGATGAGAGGAAACGTGATGGAAAGGTTCGTCATCCTGCTGATTCTATGCAATGGAAGAATATCGATACTATGTTTCCGGATTTCGCCGATGAGCCAAGAAACCTAAGGCTTGGACTTGCTACGGATGGAATGAATCCTTATGGTAACATGAGTAGTATTCATAGTTCATGGCCTGTTCTGTTGGTAATTTACAACATGCCCCCTTGGTTGTGCATGAAGCGCAAATACATGATGTTGTTTATGATGATTTCGGGCCCAAAGCAACCGGGAAATGACTTAGATGTTTATCTAGGTCCCTTGATTGAAGAATTGAAAACGCTGTGGGTGGAAGGTGGTGATGTAGTTGATGGGTATTCTCATGAGACTTTCAAGCTTCGTACCATGTTATTTTGCACCATCAACGACTTTCCAGCATATGGTAACTTGTCAGATGCAGGTGTCAAGGGGCATAAAGCATGCCCTATATGTGAAGAAGGCACATGCTACATTCAGTTGCATCATGGAAAGAAGACGGTTTACCTTGGGCATCGGAGATTTCTTAGACGTGATCACCCATATCGTAAGATGAAAAAAGCTTTTAATGGATGCCAAGAGACAGAAGAAGCGCCGGCGGCCTTAATTGGAGAGCAGGTTTATCAGAGGGTAAAGGGCATCGATGTTATATTCGGCGAGTCCAAAAAGAAAGGTAAAGCTGCTGAGAAAAACATATGGAAGAAGAGGTCGATATTCTTTGATCTTCCATACTGGCGCAAGCTTGATGTCAGACACTGCATTGATGTGATGCATGTGGAGAAAAATGTGTGTGATAGTGTGATCGGGACGCTTCTTAACATTCAGGGCAAGACAAAGGATGGTGTGAATGATCATCTCGACCTCGTTGCTATGGGTATACGAGAGCAGTTAGCTCCAGTTGTTGAGGATGGTAAGCGGACTTATTTGCCACCAGCATGTCATACTTTGTCAAGAAAAGAGAGGCAAAGTTTCTGCGGGTGTCTTCAGGGCATCAAAGTTCCACATGGTTACTCTTCAAATATGAAGAGGCTTGTCTCTAGTGATCTTAAATTGGTTGGCTTAAAGTCTCATGATTGTCACATATTGATGCAACAACTTCTGCCCGTTGCTATTCGTGGTATTGATCCAAAAAATGTGAGACATGCCATTACTCGGTTGTGCTCATTCTTCAATTCTATATGTAGCAAAGTCGTTAACCCCCATATGTTGGATGACTTGGAAGTTGAGGCTGCTACAATCTTGTGCCAATTGGAGATGTATTTTCCTCCTTCCTTTTTCGACATAATGGTTCACTTAATTGCTCATTTGGTGAGGGAGATTAGATTATGTGGGCCGGTTTTTCTGAGATGGATGTACCCAGTTGAGCGCTACATGAAGATCTTGAAAGGGTACGTGAAGAATCCTCATCGTCCGGAAGCATCTATTGTTCAAAGGTATGTTGCAGAAGAAGCTATTGAGTTTTGTTCGGACTACCTTCATAACACGGATCCTATAGGGGTTCCTAAGCCTCGGCATGATGAGATCATATGTCAAGGTAAGGGTACACATGGCTTAAGAATTAATAGCAAGGATCGGGAGGAAGTGCTTCAAGCACATTTGTATGTATTGAACAACATCGAATGTGTTCGGCCTTTCTTATTTGAACATAAAAGAAAAGTCAATCAAGAAAACCCTCGAATGAGTGAAAGGTGGTTGTTGAACAAGCATAACAAGACTTTCTTACCATGGTTCAAGGAAGAAATGCTTAAGGATGGTAGTACTGCTTCTGATGACGTAAGATGGCTAGCACGTGGGCCTAGCTTCAACGTCATATGTTGGAGCGGATACGACATAAATAACTTTTCCTTTTATACAAAGGAACAAGATAACAAGAGTAACATGCAAAATAGTGGGGTTATGATCGTGGCCGAAGCAATGCACTTCTCTAGTGCAAAGGACACAAAACCCGTTAAAGCACCGACACCTTACTTTGGATATATTGAAGATATTTGGGTGCTCGATTACACTAAGCTTACGGTGCCGGTTTTTAAATGTAAGTGGGTTGATAGTAACGGTGGTGTACAAACCGACGAATTCAGGTTCACATTGGTAGACCTCAACAAGTTAGGTCATATAAATGAGCCTTTCATAATGGCTTCCCAAGCAAAACAAGTGTTCTACCTCACTGATCCTTCTAACAAAAGGTTGTCCGTGGTTCTCCAAGGAAAAAGCATGTATAATGGTAGTGATGAAAATCAAGATTCAAATCTTGATATTCCTGAGACTCCTTCTTTTTCAACAAACATGCCTACTATAATCGAGGAGACACAGGTGGACGATGTACATGCCACTCGTGATGATCATCACGAAGGGATATTGATATAGGTAGTTTAAACTTAGTATACATTTATTTTTATTTATACTTCTGTATTTATTTTGAGTTATAACCTATGTTAATAAATATATATTGTTTCTGAACAGGCATACATATGGATCATTGTTCCATTTTTCCTTTGCAATTCTGTAATGTGTGTGATATTCTGTGTTACTGGGATATTTACTGAATGCAGGGATAGCTGAGGGGAGTGATATTTTAAAACTGAATTTAAAAAAAAATCTATTAACACCAGTTGTATCAAACAACTGATGTTAATAGTATTTTATAAAATATACAGTACACTATTAACGTCAGTTGTGTAAAACAACTGACGTTAAAAGTAAAACCTTTAACGTCAGTTCTTTATAACAACTGACGTTAGTTTTAACAAAATTAACGCCTGTTGTCTTAAATAACTGACGTTAATAGTTTTATGTTTAACCTCAGTTGTGTTAAAGAACTGACGTTAATAGTTTTATATTTAACGTCAGCTGTATTTACGTCAGTCAGTATTCTGACGTAAAAAATCAATTTTAACTGACGTAAAAAGCACTTATTGCACTAGTGAAACCTCGAGAAGATATTGCACCTTAAGAATCCCATGACTACCCGCGCATCATCCGTAGTTGTAGGGATTGCTTCTACCCACTTTGACACGTAGTCCGCAGCCACCAAAATGTATTGATAGGAGAAAGATGGTGGGAATGGTCCCATGAAATCTATCCCCCACACATCAAAGAGCTCTACTTCAAGCATGCAATTCAAGGGGAGTTCATGCCGCTTAGAGATGTTTCCAACTCTTTGGCAACGATCACAATTCTCAACAAAGGTGTGGGCATCCTTGAAGAGTGTTGGCCAATAAAACCCGCTTTGGAGGACTTTTTGTGCAGTCTTCTTTCCCCCATAATGCCCACCATAATCCGAGCTATGACAATGCCACAACACGTTTCCGATTTGGTCATGGGGAATGCACCTTCTTAGAATCTCATCCGAGCATTGCTTGAAAAGATAGGGGTCCTCCCACACATAGTACTTTGCAGCCGAGAAGAACTTCTTCCTTTGTTGACTAGTCCAACCTTGCGGAACCACATTTGAAGACTTGAAGTTGGCCGTTTCCGCGAACCAAGGAGGGGAATTTTCAATGAGTGCAAACAGTTTTTCATCAGGAAATTCTTCCTTGATGCCTAACAATTCCTCCTCGGTGTCGGGATTGACCAACCTAGATTAGTGGTCCGCCACACCATTGTCGGATCCCTTCCTGTCCTTAATCTCCAAATCAAATTCCTGATAAATAAGAATCCACCGAATTAATCTAGGTTTGGCCTCTTGTTTTGTCATCAAGTGTTTTATGGCCGCATGATCGTGAAAACAACAATCTTAGACCCCACAATATAGGATCTAAACTTATCTAAAGCAAAAACCACAGCAAGTAGTTCTTTTTCAGTAGTGGAATAATTAGCTTGTGCCTCATTCAAAACTTTACTTGCATAATAAATGACATGAGCTAACTTTTCCTCCCTTTGTACCAAAATAGCCCCCACCGCATAATCATTAGCAACACACATGATTTCAAATGGTAAATTCCAATTAGGTGCAGTGATTATGGGTGCGGTGACAAGCATATTTTTCAAAATAGTGAAGGCATTTAAACAAGAAGCATTAAACTCAAAGGATACATCCTTAGCAAGAAGGTCACAAAGCGGCTTTGCGATTTTGGAGAAGTCCTTGATGAACCTCTGGTAGAACCCGGCATGACCCAAGAAACTCCTCACCCCCTTTACATTGGTTGGTGGGGGAAGCTTCTCAATCAACTCAATCTTGGCTTTATCAACCTCAATCCCCCCTTTGGGAGATTTTGTGCCCCAAGACTATACCTTCCTTGACCATGAAGTGGCATTTCTCCCAATTGAGCACAAGGTTAGTCTCTTGGCACCTTTTAAGCACCAAAGTCAAGTTCTTCAAACAATTGTCATATGAGGTCCCAAAGACCGAGAAGTCATCCATGAACACCTCAATGCATTTCTCCACCATGTCCGAGAAAATAGAAAGCATGCATCTTTGGAAAGTAGCAGGAGCGTTGCACAATCCAAAGGGCATCCTCCTATAGGCAAAGACTCCATAGGGACAAGTGAAGGCCGTCTTCTCTTGGTCTTGAGGATCCACCACAATTTGATTATAGCCGGAGTAACCATCTAAGAAACAATAGTACTCATATCCGGCTAACCTTTCAAGCATTTGATCAATGAAGGGGAGAGTGAAGTGATCTTTCCTTGTTGCTTCATTTAGCTTTCTATAATCGATACATACTCTCCACCCCGTGATGGTCCTTGATGGGATCAATTCATTGCTTTCATTGACCACCACGGTTGTGCCACCTTTCTTTGGAACCACATGAATTGGACTAACTCAATTGCTATCCGAGATTGGATAGATGATTCTGGCATCCAAAAGTTTAATCACTTCCTTACGCACAACTTCTTTCATGATAGGATTTAACCGTCTTTGTGGTTGAACCACCGGCTTATGATCATCCTCCATCAAAATCTTATGCATGCATAGGGAAGGGCTTATACCTTTTAGGTCTGAAATCTTCCACCCAATGGTGGATTTGTGTTCCCTAAGAACTCTCAATAGCTTTTCTTCTTCATCCTTTTTCAAGACATTGCTAATGATTATCGGATGTCGTCCCTTCTCCCCCAAGAATGCATACCTTAAGTGGGTTGGGAGTTGCTTCAACTCCGGTGCTTTGTTATCTTCTTCCATTCCTTTCTTGTTGAGCTTTTCCTTTGCACATTCATCCCTTAGGAGACTCGGTAAGGCTTCCATGTTTTTTAAGCACTCAAGATAGTCCTCATCCCCCAAAGGGTCTTCTTCCTCACTATCATCATCATGGGATTTTACCAACACTTGTGCAAGTGAAGAACCATGGGCTTCTCTAGTGGCCTTTACCTTGACAATCGAGTCCACCATATCCACTCGATACACATCCGACCTCTCAGTGGGGTGCTTCATTGCTTCAAAGACATTGAAGACTACATTCTCATCTTGCACCCTTAGGGTGAGTTTCCCTTGTTGCACATCTATCAAAGAACACCCAGTGGCCAAGAAGGGCCTACCCAATATGAGAGGGATCTCGGTGTCTTCATCCATATCAAGCACCACGAAATCCGCCGGAAATATGAACTTGTCCACCTTCACTAACAAATCTTCGACCACCCCATAAGGATATTTTATAGAACGATCAGCTAGTTGGAGTGACATCCGTGTATCCTTGACTTCTTTGATCCCCAACTTCTTCATCATAGAGAGGGGCATCAAGTTTATGCTTGCCCCTAGACCACACAACGCCTTTCCTAGAGTCATATCCCCAATGGTGCATGGTATAGAAAAAGAACCGGGATCCTTCAACTTTGGAGGTAGTTTTCTTTGAAGAATGGCACTACACTCCTCGGTCAAAGCAACCGTTTCCTCATCCACTATTTTCCGCTTCTTGGAGAGAAACTCCTTCATAAACCGGGCATAAGATGGCATTTGTTCCAAGGCATCCGCAAATGGAATGTTGATTTGAAGTTTGCGGAAGACATCAAGGAATTTATTGAACTGTTTATCTTGTAGAGGCTTCTTCAATCTTTCAGGATATGGTACCTTCATGTAGGGCGGGAGGTCTTTGGGTTCAACCCACTTCTTTCTTCGGAAGTCTTCATCTACAAGTTTTAACCTTCTCCATTGCTCCGGTGCCTTGTCACTTGCCAACTCCTCTTTCTCAGGTTGCTCTTCCTCAACATGTGGTTGTTCCGGGGACTTGTCTTCCTGAGAACTAGTTGCACCCCTGTTAGATCCCAACACCCTACCGCTTCTAGTTGTTACGGCATTGCATTGGTTCTTAGGGTTGTTCTCGGTATCACCTGGGAAAGTGCCTGGGAGACGCTCATTTAGTTGCCTTGCGAGCTGAGCCATCTGCCTCTCTAGATTCTGAATTGCCGACCCTGTATGAGTTGCCAACTTGTCAATGGCTGTGCTTGTATTGATTGACAACTTCTCAATTGCCGCATTCGTCTTCTCAAAAGCCAACTCCCAAGGTTGCCTTCCACCATCTGTTATTTGCAATTGATTAGGCCCTGGAAAAGCCTGCTGAGTATTGCGTTGATGGATTCCATAGTTAGGCCTCTAACCCGGTTGAGGTTGTTGTTGCCAATTCTGTTGAGGTTGTTGTTGCCAATTCTGTTGAGGTTGTTGTTGCCCGGCTAGACCACCACTAGCATTACTCCAAGCGAAACCCGGATGGTCTCTCCTCATATAACCCCTATTCTGATTCTGACTGTAATCATTCTGCCTGTTCCTCTGATAGTTGTTCTGGGGCACGCAGTCATAGAAATTATGGCATGAGTCCACATGTTCTTGAGAGAAGTTGAACGGACAGTTCTGAATGTCATGATCTCCATTACAATTTTCACAACCCGGAGGCATTCCCTCGTGTATCACATTAACCTTCTTGTTCCCAGACAAAGCCGCAATTTGCATCTTCAACAGTTTATTTTGCTCTAGAATGGCTTCTATTGTTGCAGAACTGACTCCAATTGAGGTTTCCCTACCACGGTTGTAATCATTGTACGACATCTTCTCCAATAACGCCCATCCATCCTCAGCTGATAAATAGGAAAAAAAGCCTCCAGCTGCGGCATCACAATTCATCTGGTAGTGCCCCCTTAACCCGTTAAAGAAATGTTGAACCTTGGAGACCGGGTCAAAGAAAGCTGAAGGACATCTTCTCAATAGCACATTATACCTCTCCCAGGCTTCATTATAAGATTCATCTTCTGTCTGCCTGAAAGATGTGACGGCTACTCTTGCTTGTGCCGCTTTCTGAGTAGGAAAATACATAGTGAGGAATTTTTGGGCCATTTGCTCCCATGTTCTGATACTGTTCCGATCCAAGTTGTCAAACCAATCACGAGCGACATCCCTAAGAGAGAGGGGGAATAGCCGCAAGAGAAACTCATCTTGAGTAACTCCTCTTGTCTTCTGCATGTCACAAGCTTCAAGGAAGCGAGTGATGTGTCTATGGGGTCTTGTTTGCCACTCCCATCAAATTGATTCTCACGGATCTGGGCTGTGACACATCCTTCCACTCTGAAGGAATCTGTATTGAGGTTGCTCCTCACGATAGAAGAAGCACAATCATCCAAATTGGGTAGATCGTACTCGAAGAGAGGCTTGTAACGAGGAGGAGGATTTTCTTCGGCCATCCTCTCAAAATTAATTGCTTCAATCCTCTTTCATTCTCTGGCTTCTTTCCTTAATCGCTTCTCAGTCTTGGTGATCTCCGAATCAAATAGCAAGTCCTCTTGTGAAAGGGTACCTCGCATACAAAAACTAGGCAAGACCAAGTGGAATCAAAGAAGTAGAGAGAAAATAACAGAAAATAAAAAATAAAAATAACTTAACCAAATAATCAAACTTCCCAAAAATTAGGAAAATTGGTTGTGCCAATCCCCGGCAACGGCGCCAAAAACTTGTTGATTCACCGGCAAGTGTACCGGGTCGTCATAAGTAATAAAACACGGTAAGTAATTACCGAGGTCGGACACAGGGATTGGGCTACCAATTTGCAAGAAGTTCGATACGTTTGACCAAGCAAGGCAAGTGGTTGAGGAGAGAGGGAAAATAGGATCGCAATTTAAATTAACAAATCAATTAGAGAATAGGTATTAAAATTTGGAATTAAATATCTAAGGTCACAAATCCACCTACCCAATCATGCATAGTACCCAAGTGATGATGATTCCCTCCCTAAGTTCAATTACAATGTCAACCAGGACCCCCAAATTCTCCTAATGACACTGTCGTGCTCAATAGGACGTATTCAACGATTGAATTAATTACTTACTAGGTCTCATAACCCAATCATCAAACTCTATTAAATCTGGTTCCTATAAGGTTGCACCGATCTCCTATTCACTCTCGTGCAATATTCGATCGATGATCCCAATTCAAGTTCTAAACGTGAATTGCCTATCAAGCCTCATCACGTTAACTAGTCAATCACGCATGCATATGATCAACGCAATAAATTCAGAATTGGAAAACAATAATTGAGATAAAGGAGAGAAACATACATCACATTGAACTCTACACCGTCATGGGTGGTTTCATTGATCCCTTAGACAAGGGGATTAGCTCCTCATGCTTGTAACAATGCACAAACAATCGGCCATAATCATGATTGTATAAAAGAAAAAGAAAATTGGGAGACGCAGCTCCAGAAAACAAGGATTCGTATCCAGAAAACCGATCTACAACAAGTGGCTGACAAAAGGTTCTTCAATCTGCCCTAAAACAGCAATTTATGGATTTCAGGATCTGCGCTCGCTCACGAGGCGAGCAGGCTCTCGCGAGGCAAATATTAAAAGTGGCGCCAGTTCAAAATTGGATTCTCGCGAGGCGATATGAAGATTCGCGAGCGATATGAAGATTCGCGAGGCGAGACTTCAAATTCTAGTCTTTCACGACCATAACCTTCATCACGGCTAGACCGTGATGGTCTCTGTCCTTCAGGGTCTCAGGCTTCGCGAGGCGAGACTTCAAATTCTAGTCTGTCACGGCCGTAACCTTCATCACGGCTAGGCCGTGATGATCTCTGTCCTTCAGGGTCTTCTCACCACATGCTGGTCTTCAAGGCTTCGCGAGGCGAGCATCCTCTCGCGGGGCGAATATCTCCAAAATTGCTTTTCTTGTTAAACTGAAAACATGAAACGGCAGTGAATGCTTTATTTGACTCAAAATTAACTAAAATATCCTAAAACTACCTAAGACACTCAAAATGTTGCTTGCGGACAATTAAATCCAAATTTGGGTGAAAAACGAGATTGAACTCGAATAATTAGCACAAAAGCCATGGTCTTACTAGTTATAAAATTAGATGAGCCAGAGGCTTATCAAGCTACAAGATAAATTCCCACTTGTCAACAAAAAAGCTACTTACATTCAAAATCAGCTTGCCGTGTGGAAGAAGCAGTAAGCTTTAAAAGCCTTCCACGAGGCAATGAATTGTAATGTACTATCCAACTTATCCTGGATATTAATACGTATGATAGGCACGATAGAGTGTTGGATAACTTGAGATGTATAAATATCATTACTCTTAAAACTGTCAGTCCAGGGTAAACCATATGCAGCAATCAATATTCAATCACAATCATCGTCGCTCCATTAGTGCACCTTCATGATCGTAGTGATTAGTGAGTACTGAGAGTCTGAGACACAAACAACATGGCAAGTGGCAACATCAGACGACGCAAAGGAGGGAGATGAATATAATTGAAGATGACACGACCACTTTTCGAATAAAAAATATGTGAAATTTTTAAGGGATTTTAGAAAACGTTGCTTTTTTTAGCATCAAAATAAGAATAACATACAATGTTCCTTTACCTCTTTTAAACATATTCTTAAATTATGTGCATTAGCAAATAATAAAAATTTAATTGGTATATATTGTCTGTACATAAAAAAATTATATAATCAATTAATTATAAATTATTATATCATCAATAATATTTGACTTTTATCTTCACTACATTGTCATAAATAAGATGATCTGTGATTAGCAAGTACATAAATGTATCAAAATTAAACTTAAATAATAAACAAAGTTATAAAAATATTTATGTCAAATATGATGTTTTAAATTTTATATTTATCATTTTATATTATTCAATATATTTAATTGATATATATTGTTAGTGCAAAGATTTTTTACACTATCAACAAAATATAAATTGATACGTATTTAAAATTTTAACTTTTACCTTTGATGATTTATGATTAATAGATCATATATAAAATTTTACACCAAAACTAAACTCTTATTAAATATCTATTATATTAATTTTATATAATATTATTTTTTTAGTGATTTTTTAGTGTTTTTCTAAATGACTCTATGCTTGTTTGGTTTAGATTTCGGATGACTCAAAAACACGTTTTCTTTTTTGTGAAAATGGTTTTGGGATTTTGAATGTATTTGTGTTAAATTTAGCGATCAATAAAAACAATTTTGGGTTGGGACTTGTGTGATGATATGAAACAAGTAGTTTTTTGAGGAATATCAATTTTTTTGGGCAAAAACGCATTTTTGGTCCTTCATATTTTTTAATTTGGTGAAATTCGTCCCTCAACTTTTTTTGGCGATTTTAGTCCTTCACCTTTTTTCAATCATGCAAAAATAGTCTTTCCATTAAGTTGTTGTTGAGAAGGCTGTCAATCGTGTATTATCATGGGTGAATATATATATATATATATATATATATATATATACATACATACATACATACATACATACATACATACATACATACAAAACAAAGCCTATAATCATGCTAAATCAGAATCACAATCAGAATCCTAATCTTCTCTAACAATCTACAAGGTACCAGAAATATATATACAGCTATCAACTCCTAATTTATAGCTGATTTGTTTGCCAAATTACAGCTAATCCTAACCCCCCCCCCCCAAGTTGGAGCATGTAGGTTTTGGATGCCCAACTTGCGGAGTAAGCATTCAAATTGTCGCCTGCCTAGTGCTTTTGTAAAGACGCCAGCTACTTGTGTATTGGTCGTGACATGTGCTGGGTGAATACATCCTTTTTGAATCTCATCACGAACAAAGTGGCAGACCACTTCAATATGTTTTGTCCGCTCATGAAACACCGGGTTTGCTGCAATATGTAAGGCTGCCTGACTGTCACAATAAAGGCTTATTGGATTTTGGTGTTCTACACCAAGTGCTAGAAACAATTCTTTCAACCATTTTAACTCACATGTGGTGGTAGCCATAGACCGATACTCTGCCTCTGCCGAGGAGGAGCGAGACACTGTATGTTGTTTCTTACTTTTCCAGGAAATAGGTGAGTTTCCAAGTAGAATGAATCACCCAGAAAGAGACCTACAAGTCAGAGGACAACTTGCCCAATCCGAATCACACCAAGCATAAAGTTGTAAATCATAATCTGACCTCAACATAATTCCTTGCCCAGGATTCCCTTTCAAGTAGAGTACCACACGTAATGCAGCTTCCCACTTTGGTCTCGTGGTTGCTGCATGAATTGTGCTAGGATATGCACACAATAGGATAACTCTAGACGTGTTGCCGCGAGGTAGACGAGTCTTCCCACCAAACGCCTATAGCGATCAGGATCAGAGAGATAAGGTCCTTCTACTAGAGCCAGATTATGATTTTGCTCCACTGGAAAGGATGTGGGCTTGGCTCCAAGTAAACCAGCCTCGGAGACAATGTCCAGTGCATACTTGCACTAACACAAGAAAATCCCTTCAGAACTTAAAGCCACTTCAATGCCCAAAAAATACTTCAATGCCCCTAAATCTTTCATATGAAAACAGTCACTCAAATATTTCTTGAAAAATTGAATAGCTATGTGATCATTACCCGACACAACAATGTCGTCAACATATACAAGCACATTAATCTGCACCTTGCTTGTCTCAAACCATACAATGATTTTTTTTAAGCGACAAACCATCCCTGACTTGATAGAGCTGAAGCCAGGTGGCATACTCATGTAAACTTCTTCCTCTAAGTCGCCATGCAAGAATGCGTTGTGTACATCCATCTGATGAAGCTCCTAATTTCTACCTGCTGCCACGGCAAGAAAGGTGCGCACAATGGTCATTTTTGCGACTGGAGCGAAAGTTTCATTATAGTCAATTCCCTCAATTTGCTTGTTCCCAAGAATTACCAAGTGTGCCTTGTAGCGCTCCACTGTCCCATCTCCATTGTACTTGATCTTATACACCCATTTACATCCTATGACTCATTTTTTCTGGTGGCAAAGGTTCTAGGGTCCATGTCTCATTATCTTCAAGTGCTTGTATTTCTTTCTGCATCGCATCCTTCCATCTCTCATCTTTAACAGCCTCATTAAAAGACTTTGGCTCACTTCCTGCAGTGATAGCTGCCAGGAAAGCACAATGATGCAAAGAGAATTTATCACAGTTCACGTAATCTGATATAGGATAAGGACTAACTGAGGGATGTGATCGGGTAGGTGAGTTGTTAGAGGGGCTTGCTGAGGGGCTCAACTGTTGTGCAGTGTGAATGACATAATCTCTCAATCTCGTTGACTGTTGTTGCTGCCTATGACCACGCCCCAATTTATCTATCTGTTCCCGCTGATCATTCTCAATAATACCAACACCCCCTTAATTCAGAATCCTCTTGTCTTCCTTTCTCTGTGTGGACATCACATGAAGGTATATCAATACAAGCTATATCATTACTGCTACTTGATCCTGTATCATCTCTTTTAGCCTGCAACTCTGCTTGCTCACCATGCTCCACCTCATCATTGTCTTGCTTAGTCAAAGTAGGATGCCTACTGGTACAAGCTTCAATCACCTCTTCTTCAGCACCCATATCAATAAAGATAACACTTTTCTCCTTACCTTGCTCATTGACTTCTTTTCCCACATAAGGAAATTCATTTGTACCATCCCTTGAGACAAAGATCTTACCGGACTCCAAATCATACAAGTGCCATCCTTTCTTTCCAAAAGGGTAACCAATGAAGATGCATCGTCTACTTCTACTGGCAAATTTATCTCCTCCATGTCCACGATTATGAGCATACGACAAGCAACCGAAAACTTGAACATTTTCATAAGAGGGGGGTTGCCCATACAATGCTTCATATGGTGTTTTCCCCCTAACAAAGTGGTTGGAGTTCGATTAATCAAGTACCCTGCTGTTAATACACATTCTCTCCAAAACTCAATGGACAAATTTGCTTGAAAACGTAGTGTCAAGAAACATTAAGTATGTGATGATGTTTTCGTTCCACTCTCCCATTTTGTTGAGGAGTCCCAACACACGAGGTCTGATGTATTATCCTATTCTCAACAAGGTGATCATCTAAGCAGGTGAACTCAGTCCCATTATCGCTCCGAATTACTTTTACAAGTTTGCCAAATTGTCTTTGAACCATAGCAAGGAACTTACGAAGAGTCCGTGCCACTTCCACTTTATCGTTCAATAAATAAATCCATACTGCTCTAGAAACATCATCCACAATTGTCAAGAAATAACGTGCACCACAAAGAGCTGAAATTCTATATGGACCCCACAAATCACAATGAATTAATTCAAAAATATCACATGCTTTATTATTATTAGAAATAAACTCTTCACAACATTGCTTTGCTCGGAAGCACACATCACAATCCTTAATACATTCCATGTATTTTCCTCTGCTACTAACAAAAGGCAACATCATAACAACTTTTTGAGAGGGATGTCCCAACCTTTGATGCCAAAGACTCATTGCCCCTTTCTCAGCGATCTTCAGTGCTTTTGATGATGGTATGCCCCGAAAGTAATAAAGCCCTCCACGCTACTCACAGTTCCAATCAGCATCCTCGTAGTAAGGTCCTGTATAACACAAAATTTATTAGTGAACTGGACTATACAATTTGATTCCTCAATCAATCGTGATACTGATATTAAATTGCATTTCAAGTCGGGCACATATGACACATTAGTTAATTTCAAGTGACCATCAAGTACTACGGTTCCTTCTTTTTTTGCTACTGCCTCTTTGCCATTTGGTAAGCCAACAAAGCAAGGCATGATTCCTTTCACGCCACTCATTGACTCAAAAGTTCTTGTCATATGATGAGAAGCCCCTGTGTCAATTATCCATTCTACTGTCTTATGCTTACCACGTAGCCTTCCTTGACTTCTTTCATTTTCAATGTTCAAGAGATTGAGCAGCTTGTTCCACTGCTCGCCGCTGAGCTCACTGAGTCCTGCCTTATATGTATCAGTTAGTTGTTCCACCTTCGACATGCTGGCGACTTATGTTGCATTGGCTTTGATCTCGTCCCCGCGTCCTCTTCCTCCTGTCACAACACTTTGTCGCTGTCCACCGCGCCCGTGCCCTACTCCACGCCCACTGGTTCGTGATCGATCCCCCCACCACTCTGGGTATCCGATCAACTGGAAGCATGAGTCAGAATCATGACCTGCCTTGGAATAATTGTATCAGACCATGTTTTTCTCCCTATTTTCATTTCGGCCCTTTCCGACTTGAACAGCAAAAGCCACAGGTTTGCTCCTCTCTTCTTTTTTTCTAGTTATGGTTCGAACATGTTCCTCCTGAATCACCATAGCATATGCTCTGTTTAAGGTTGGTAGTGGATCGGTGCTTAAGATATTTGTCCGCACAGTCCCGTATGTCGAGTCGTCTAGACCGATCAAAAATTGGTGGAGCTTCTCTTCTTCTTGCTTCTTATCCAACTCCGCACCAAGGTTGCATTTGCACCCGCCACATTGGCATGTCGGATATTGCTCATAGTTTTTCAATTCTTCCCAAATCATCTTGAGTTTGCCATAGTAACCCACAATTGTCATGCCCCTCTGTTTGCACTCTGCCAACTCAGATTTGAGTTACTGAATCCATGGTCTGTTACCTACCGAGAATCGCTCTTTTATGTCGTCCTAGAGATCCTTCGCAACCTCCATGTATGCTATGGTTGAGCGCAAGGTTGGCTCGATCGTATTCAATATCCATGACACAAGCATGGAATTCACTGTCCACAAATCTTCTTGATCATCAGAATCATTTGATGGTGGCTTCAGAGAACCATCGACGAAGCCAAATTTCTTCTTGGCACGCAGCACAATTTTTATCGCTCGGGCCCATTCATCGTAGTTGTCACCTCTAAGCTGAACTTGTGTGATAACATTCCTTGGGCTATCACTGACCGAAAGGAAGTAGGGCCAAATCTTCCCTAGTTGATCACCTCCCGACTCCTTCTTCGATTGATCATCAACCTTTTCCTTTTTCTCATCATCGTTGTTGTTGCCTAGCTCTGATGCCATGTTGAGAAGGTTGTCAATCGCGTATTATTCATCATGGGTGAAGATACATATATACAAAACAAAGCCTATAATCATGCTAAATCAAAATCACAATCAGAATCCTAATCTTCTCTAATAATGTACAAGATACCAAAAATATGAATATAGCTATCAACTCCTAATTTACAGTTGATTTGTTTGCCAAATTAAACCTAATCCTAACAGTTGCCATCCAAAAATTAACTGAAGTTGATGAGTTGGCATACATCTAGCCACATGGCACCCAAATACATAAAAATTATTAATATAATTAAATAAAACATTAAAAAAAAATTATGATAATATAATTAAAATACAAAATGATATTATATCTGTTATTATAGGAAGAATGAAAAACAGGATGCAACCCTCAACCTCAGCAGCGATGCCATCATGCACACAAACTGTTCCGCCGCATGTGTCATGGGGTTATTTTCACTAGGGGTGGGCATCGGGCGGGTTTGGGTTGGGAGTGTCGGATTCGGTCGGATTTGATGCAAGAAAAATGAAATCCGCTTCCGCCTATTTGTGTCAACGGGTTGGTCAGGTGGCGGTTGGGCGGGTAGAACGGACGGTTTGGAACGGTTCATTGATTTTTTATTACTTTATTTAATTAAAAAAAAGACAGCCCATTCCTAATTTTTGAGCACAGCAGAAGCAGAATAATGCTGAGGATGCTTAAAAAAAGGCAAAAACAACCTAAAGACAACAGATCTGGAAGCTTCCCTTTTCCACAACAATTTTTCTATCTCCCCACCATGTGCATAGAGCTGGAAGACGCGACTAGAGTTGGTGGCATGGTGATATACGACGGACGACGGCGATGCAATGGTAGAGGCGTATGACTAGAGAGTGGTGTGGAGAGGAAAGGGACCAGATCTCCTTTCGCCACCCTCAGATCCGGCTTCGTCATGGTAGCAAAGTGCTTTGCAGCGGACGACGGCGATGCAGTGGCAGAGGCGAACGATGGCGATGCAGCGGAAGAGGCGGACGATGAAAGAGTGGCATGGAGAGGAAGCAGACGGGACCAGATCTCCTTTCGCCACCGTCAGATCCGGCCTCGTCATGGCGGAGAGCGGTGCCGCGTGGTTCTATACACGGACGGCGACAGTGTCGCGTGGTGGCTCTGAAGACCAGCAACGTCCAGCTATAGTGGGAAGGGATGAACTGAGGGAGCTGATCGTGTCTTTTGTCATTTGTTGCCTTGTTGGAGGTAGGTCACCGTTTAGTGAGATTGTAGCTGTAAGGGACTAAGGGTAAGAATTGGGCCTTAGCCCACTAATAATATAAAAAGATAAATCAACAAATCTGTTATTTTTTGTTAGTAGCGGGTCAGGTCGGGTATCGATGGATGACAATTTTCAGAACCGAACTCGATCGCGGTTATCCATTTAAGATCGATTTTATCAACTGCCCAACCCGCCCAATCGATTCGACCTGCCCGCTTCACAAAAAAATGCTAACGGATTGGATGGTTTCGGGTGGGTCAAATGTTTTTTATCACCCCTAATTTTCACATTGTCATTCGTAACACTAATGTTGTGTTTGGTATAGGAGAAAATAAGATGAGAGAAAAAGATAGGAGAGAAAAGAATAAGAAAATATGATTTTCTCTTGTTTGGTAAGTAAGAGAAATAGAGAATAGGTAATAAATTGGGTGGGACCCACACAAAATTTTAATCTCTCCAAAGATGATAAGAAAATGAAGAACAAGAGAGATTGATAAGTTAAGTTACTCATCTACCCTTTTTCAATGTTCTTAAATATTTAATAAATTTAAATAAATTAAATTAAATTAATCAATTATTTAATTGAATTAGATTAATAACTTAATTAAATTTAAATTAATAAAGTAATTATATTAAACTAATAAATTTTATTAGTTAAAATAACTTAAATTAATTAATTAATTTAAATTATTTGATTTTTAAAATTAATTTAATTAATGAAATTAAAATATTTTTATATGTTTTTTAGTTAAGGGTATTTTTATCTTTTTAAAAACAACTATATTTTTCTCTTCTCACCAGGGGTGGGAATAGGCCAGGCCGCTCGACAGGGGGCCTACGGTCTAGCCTATTTAAGGCCTAGCTCGGCCTAGCCCATTTAGTAAAAAGGTCAGGTCAATGCTTGAATAAAAGCCTGTTAGGCCTATCAAACCGGCCTATTTAACATACACACACACACAAATATATATATATAATACTATAATATATGAAAGTAAAGGCCTATTGGCCATCTAGTGGGCTACTTGCCTATTTATTTTTGAAAGTCTGGTGACATATTTTTAGTATATGTCTACCAACTTCTTTATCATTAGAGGTCGTCGATCCTATTTACAAGTGAAAGCATATGACATATTTATAGGTGGAGGCATATTTAAAGGTCGTGTTGATAAGTAGGCTTTCAGGCCAGGTCGGACTTTAAAGTAGGGCAGGCTCAAGCCTTAAAATTTGGCATATATCAGGCCATAGGTCAAGCTCAAGCCTCGAGATTGGAACGCAGGCCAGGCCCAAGCTTGTCAGGGTCTAGCTCGGCCTAGCCTATTCCTACCCCTACTTCTCACTTTCTATCCAACCAATCAAAGGGGAGAGAGAGAATATACTTATTTCTCCTCTATTTCTCTCATATTTCTCTTACACTAAACAACACATCAAATTTACTCTATTTCTCACCTCTTTCTCTCTTTTTATACCCTTTCTCACCTCTCTCTCTTCTCATTTTCTTCTCACAACCAAACAAAGCATAAGGAATTCAACCATACTGCAATAAGACATGATCTTCACTACATTGCTGGGGACACTCCCCCAAAATAGCATCCCATCTCATCAACCGTGAAGGACTAACAAAATGATTAAAAGCAATGCCCCCTTTGCCCGAGAATTAGAATTTTGTGATCAATATGTTGATATTCTAGGTTCAATGTTAGAACAACAAACATTCACAGCAACGGTTTTCAATTTCTTGTTTTGTTGCCCTTTTCGTTGTCATTCCACAAAACACAATCCCAACTTTGTAATTTACTGAATTGCAAAGCCAATTAAAATCTCATAATTTGATCTTGATTATTTAGAAATATTTCTACCGAGCTATGATCAAGATCTGTTACCAGAGATTAGTTTCATGTACTCTTCAACCAAGTTCTGTGTTATGAGTCCTACATTGAGTAGACAATGATGCTCAATGTGATACTTAAGTCATGAGGCTCTCCCACCTAATAGACTAGTCTTTTGGGTTGGGCTCTCCTCATGTGCTTAAGTCCTAACATTGGTGCTTTCATTAAGAGCTGGGTCACGAAAATGGCTACCTAAACCGAATACTGATAGGTGGGTGAAACCGCCAAAAGGGAAAGGGCTACCATCGGGTCAGTGCCGATAGAGTGAAAGCCGCCATGGACGTCGACCCTTAAAGGGGGTGGCAATGTTATGAGTCCCATATTGAGTAGACAATGATGCTCAATGTGGTACTTATGTAAAGGTATAAGGATTATACCAAACAGAAACTAATAGAAAGTGTAATGGAAAATAGAAAAAACACTCCTTCGAGGGGATCAACCTCCTTTAGCAAATGCTTCCTTAATATTTTTCTTCTTGTTAGTCATTGCATTAGACTGGTACATATATAGGAGTGCTTGAGCAATGAAAACAAAATTACAAAAAGGACAAAAAGGAATTACAAACTAGTGACTCACCATGATAGAAGTTTCTAGATCCTTCTAGTATATGTTGCCACACCTAAAGGGGCTAATACTACTTGGGCTTAGTATTTGGGAAATTGGGTCTACTTGCCATATTTTGGGCCATTATATCCCACTGGTCTTGCAGACACACCTTGTCCTCAAGGTGTATTGAAGTCCATAACTTTCAATATCATTATGAACCCGAAAAATAATTGATCTAAACTAATCCAATTTAGAAGTAGCCCAAATAATATTATGAAGTCTAGCAACAACCACAATTCTAAATATAACATCCCTGGCTGCTCTATGGATTGACGACTGTCCCCACAGACCAACACGGGTCTTTTCAGCGTGCTTTGTCCTCACTCACACGCTTCCTGGGAAAACTTCCCAGGAGGTCACCCATCCCATAATTGCTCCAAGTCAAGCACGCTTAACTGTGGAGTTCTTAAGTGATTGGCTACCGAAAAGAAGATGCATCTTGTTGACATGGGTAGTACCAATCAATTCTTATAAGCCACCTTGAACTGTATAGTCCCATACCTATACAGTCTCAGGATCCCTCTCATTCGGGTGTGTAATCAGTTCATTCATGTGTCCCTCCGCCTAGAAGCCTGCCAGGAGCCGCTCCTTGCCTGTGCGTTCTTGCACCGGCGATCACTCCCCGCCCTCGTCGGCACCCAGGTTTTACATGCCCACCAGCTTCCGCTTGGTTCGTGGTCGCGCTGTCACCACGCGCCAAAAAGATCGAGCGATTATTAAAATAATGCAGTATAGAGCGACAACTCGAGTATCGTCTCTCAAGGACTCTTTAGTTGTTGTTATTATTAACAGAAAATCAAAGGTTAGTTTTGGGGGGTTTGGATAATTGAAATAAAATAAAGAAAGCAAAATAGAAAACAAAGCAGTTAAAGAGAATAGCAAATAAACTAAAGACGATTAACCTACTGTTCTTGGTTTCCCACTATCATTGGTTCAAATAAATCCAAGCCCTAAGCAGATTCTAATCCCCTCCCGGTTGTAGCAACAGTTAACAAACGAAACCACTACTACGGATATATGTTCCTATTCCCGAATTAAACAAACGGGGTTAAGCCCTCATGAACTAAACGAACATGAATGAACACACGCGAATTAAACAAACGCGATTAAGTATAGGAACATAATATCACCGAAATGAATCAATACAACACTATACACTCCTGAATTAAACAAACAGAAATGTATAATATTGCATTGAAAAGAGAAAAGTAAATAAAACAGGAAATTATAAAACCTCAAATGTAATAGAAACCAATCACATTAGATTAATCTAGGAGACTAGTTCTCCATTACAAAAAGGAAAAGAAAAGAAAAGACAAGAAAATAAACTACTGTCTAAAAACTAGCCAAAACTGGCTAGCTCCCTTTCATTCTGCCATAGAGCAGTTTTTATACAATTTCTGGAATCCCAGGCCTCGCGAGGCGAAGCACTGCTCGCGAGGCGAATAACACGAAAGGTCTGTAACTCTTGGTCTGCTCGCGAGGCGAGCATATCTTCGCGAGGCGAACTCTTCAAATTCCCAACTGTAACGCCCGTGACCTTCAACATGCCCAAACCATGATGGCTTCTGGTCTTCCAAGACTCACGAGGCGAAGGGATGCTCGCGAGGCGAACGCTTCAACTTCAAAACTGCCACGGCCGTGATCTTCAACACGGGTAAACCGTGATTGTCTCTGACTTTTCAGGCTTGCGTGACTCGCGGGGCGAGATATCCTTCGCGGGGCGAGTGGCTCCAGATTTATTTTATTTTATTTTATTAACCTGAAAAACAGAAAATAACATAAGTACTTTATTTAACTCTAAATCAACTAAATTAACCTAAAAACACTTTACAGACTCAAAATCTTACTTAAGGACAATCAAGTCTAATTTGGGTGAAAATGATATAAAATTAGCACAAAGCCAAGGTCTTTACCAGTTATAAAACCAGTCAAACAGAGGCTCATCAAAATACCCCAAACTTAAACTTTGCTTGTCCCCAAGCAAACTAAAACTCAAAAACTTAAAAAGAACTAAAGACCTGGCAAAACATGCAAGCTTAAGGATTCAATCAACTTTACACAGATTTCAAGCAGTTTAACAAAACAATTTTTCCTTCAATGTTCCCCCTTTCAAGTAAAGCAATCCCCACAATCATTTATTCCAAACAATTGAGAATTTCATCCTTCAGGCAATTAGAAATCTAAGCAAGGGATCTAAGTCACACACAAGAGGAAGATCACCAAATTCAAACAACTGCCTTCCTCACAAGGCATTTAGTATATCACTCAATCGCTCAGTTTGTGTCAGGCTAACAACTTTGCACTCAGTTTCACTTTTCAAGAACACTTCCCTTAAATTTGATTTTCATCTCAAAATGGTTCCCACAGAAAACATGCATGCAACATCAAAAGGTCTTTTATGGGATGTAATGGGGCCTGGCTAAGGGTAGGATATACAAAGGAACTAGGCTGAAGACCCTAGGAACTAAGAGACCATGAAACATTTTTACACTTTGAATTTAACTCAAGTTCCTTTTTCATTTTTCATTTTGCTTTGGGTGACTACAGCCTTTTTATTTCTTTTTGGCATTTTTGCACTTTTTTTTTTCTGTTTTTCTTTTCTTTTCTTTTTTTTTTCTTTTTTCTTAATCCCAAACAACACATTACACCTTGCAGTCACCCCAAACTTAGTTCTTGTACCCATTCTAAGATTCCATGCTCTCCAAATCCTAAGATCGGGTTAACATGGTTTTCCAGATTTTTGGGCTTATAACATTAGGTTATCAAGAATTAACAGGCTAAAAGGATCAATGGGGCTAACTAGGGAACATGCATTAGGAATTGGTTATTTTTAGGCTAAGTAGTTATTTACAAAGAAAATGCCTAAATCATATGAAGCAAACACATAATCATGCAAATCAAAAAGAGATTCAAGCAAATTCAGGAAAGTGCAACTTAAAAAAAATGATTTTCACACAGTCAAAAACATGTTGGAGGCTCAAAACCTCACCTGGACATTATTTGCAAATTGTTTGAAAGAGATTCTATCCCTAGTGTGAGCTTCCAATCACCCCAAACTTATTATAAATCATGCCATCATAATAAAATCTCAAAGTTCAGTTTTCAATCATATGGGGATCATTTTTCAAAAAAAAAAAAATTTTCAAATCCTAGGGGAAAAAAGTCTACACATATTATGCAATCAATCTATGCAAATTCAATCAAATCCATCAAACTTGCCAATACCAGACTCAAACACAACTCCTGAGCTTCTCAAATTATTCAGGAGCTTTATTCAAAGAAAAGGAAAAACTACAACTAATTCCCTCCCCCACACTTAAAGCATGCATTGTCCCCAATGAAACAACATAACAATAAAATCAGAGTGAGGGAAAGGAAAACTCATTGGAGGGCGGTTCCACCAGGATCCCACTGTCTGTGATACAGTGGCCACGGGATGCTTAAGTTGCAGAATGATCCTCCCGGATCCCATGGTCTACGGCATAAATATGAGAGCGGACACTTCATAATCTTGATAACTCCGCCAAGTGCGGCGGACTTCTCACTCCCCTTCAGATCATACTTGACTTCTTTCTCAACTTTATCCATAAAATCCTCCCAATAGAAGTGGATCTCAACCTATTGGTAAGGTGCAAAATCCGGAGCTTTTGGTTCCACAGGGGGAGGTGGCAAACAGTTAGCTGGGGTTACTGGTGCTGCTTCAACTTCTGCAAGGTCTTCATCCACTGCACTACCGGATTCATCACTTGTTAAACCTGCAGCAATTTCATGGCACACCACAGAAAGGTTAGAGTTAGCACAGTCAATAGATATATTACACGAAACTGAGGAGGGTGGCTGCTCAATGGATGGTGTAGTTGGAACTTCGACCGAACAGGCAGCTTCACTCTCACTATCATCCTGCAAAATAGAATCAAGAAACTGGCCACAAACAGCACACGGGTTAGTGTCAGTACAGTCAGTACACGTAGTAAAAGAAACTGAGTTAGTAATGGTCTTATTGTCTGGACTTTCTGCACACGGTTCATCCACCCATCACTTTCAACACCTACATCTAAGACCAAAGATTCTTCTTTATCCTCAAGCACGGTGGAGCAAATGTTCTCCTGATCCTCCTGATGCTCATTTTGTGTTTCCTGAACAGTATAAAGTTGCATAACAGAATATACACAAAGCAGCACTGCCATCACAATAACAATCATCACATGAATTAGAATCAGGGGATTCAACACACAGTTCATCATCAACAGAAATATTATCAGAATTATCATCAGAAATATTTTCAAGAATAACTTGTGCCTCTGTAGGTTCTTCAAGGGGCTGTGGAGTCAGCATTGCAGCCGAGTTGGCGGTAGCTTGATCAATTAGAGCCCACAACTTCCGAGATTCAGCTTGGTCCCTCTGGTATTCAGCCTCCATCTTCTGTTGAAATTCAAGAAAGTTTGGTTCCATTTGTGCAGTTATCTGTGCAGTCATCTGTTTGCACAGGTCCTCTAGGGAAGGTTCGGAAGGTGCAGCTCTGAAGGCAGGATAGTATTTAAACAGGAAGGCTTCCTTCAAATCAAACCAGCTTGAGATGGAATTCTCATCAAGACAATACAACCAATCTCTTGCAGCACCTTCAAGTGAGAACTGGAAAGCTTCCATCTGAATGTGATCTTCTGTTATTCCTCCAGGTCTCAGCATTATAGAACAAGCAATCTGGAATTCCCTCAGATGCTCCTGCGGATTCTCACCTGCAAAACCACTAAACCTTGGCAACCAGTGTGATAAACCAATAAAATCAGGAAAATATATGCATGGTGGTTGCTCATAGTAAACATTAGGCATATAACCATATATGTGATTATCCATGGGGAACAAACAACCAGACAAAACAGACAAGACTAATTCAGTAATACAAAAAGTTTTTTTTTTTAATTTTATTTTCTGCTAATAACAACAAACCAGAGTCCCCGGCAACGGCGCCAATTTTTGGTCGCGTTGTCACCACGCGCCAAAAAGATCGAGCGATTATTAAAATAATGCAGTATAGAGCGGCAACTCGAGTATCGTCTCTCAAGGACTCTTTAGTTGTTGTTATTATTAACAGAAAATCAAAGGTTAGTTTTGGGGGGTTTGGATAATTGAAATAAAATAAAGAAATCAAAATAGAAAACAAAGCAGTTAAAGAGAATAGCAAATAAACTAAAGACGATTAACCTACTGTTCTTGGTTTCCCACTATCATTGGTTCAAATAAATCCAAGCCCTAAGCAGATTCTAATCCCCTCCCGGTTGTAGCAACAGTTAACAAACGAAACCACTACTACGGATATATGTTCCTATTCCCGAATTAAACGAACAGGGTTAAGCCCTCATGAACTAAACGAACATGAATGAACACACGCGAATTAAACAAACGCGATTAAGTATAGGAACATAATATCACCGAAATGAATCAATACAACACTATACACTCCTGAATTAAACAAACAGAAATGTATAATATTGCATTGAAAAGAGAAAAGTAAATAAAACAGGAAATTATAGAACCTCAAATGTAATAGAAACCAATCACAGTAGATTAATCTAGGAGACTAGTTCTCCATTACAAAAGGGAAAAGAAAAGAAAAGACAAGAAAATAAACTACTGTCTAAAAACTAGCCAAAACTTGCTAGCTCCCTTTCATTCTGCCATAGAGCAGTTTTTATACAATTTCTGGAATCCCAGGCCTCGCGAGGCGAAGCACTGCTCGCGAGGCGAATAACACCAAAGGTCTGTAACTCTTGGTCTGCTCGCGAGGCGAGCATATCTTCGCGAGGCGAACTCTTCAAATTCCCAACTGTAACGCCCGTGACCTTCAACATGCCCAAACCGTGATGGCTTCTGGTCTTCCAAGACTCGCGAGGCGAAGGGATGCTCGCGAGGCGAACGCTTCAACTTCAAAACTGCCACGGC
Organism: Sophora flavescens; assembly: GCA_030762895.1. Classification (NCBI taxonomy): domain Eukaryota; kingdom Viridiplantae; phylum Streptophyta; class Magnoliopsida; order Fabales; family Fabaceae; genus Sophora; species Sophora flavescens. The sequence goes on from CM061067.1 coordinate 149,463,795, forward strand.
CGTGATCTTCAACACGGGTAAACCGTGATCGTCTCTGACTTTTCAGGCTTGCGTGACTCGCGGGGCGAGATATCCTTCGCGGGGCGAGTGGCTCCAGATTTATTTTATTTTATTTTATTAACCTGAAAAACAGAAAATAACATAAGTACTTTATTTAACTCTAAATCAACTAAATTAACCTAAAAACACTTTACAGACTCAAAATCTTACTTAAGGACAATCAAGTCTAATTTGGGTGAGAATGATATAAAATTAGCACAAAGCCAAGGTCTTTACCAGTTATAAAACCAGTCAAACAGAGGCTCATCAAAATACCCCAAACTTAAACTTTGCTTGTCCCCAAGCAAACTAAAACTCAAAAACTTAAAAAGAACTAAAGACCTGGCAAAACATGCAAGCTTAAGGATTCAATCAACTTTACACAGATTTCAAGCAGTTTAACAAAACAATTTTTCCTTCAATGTTCCCCCTTTCAAGTAAAGCAATCCCCACAATCATTTATTCCAAACAATTGAGAATTTCATCCTTCAGGCAATTAGAAATCTAAGCAAGGGATCTAAGTCACACACAAGAGGAAGATCACCAAATTCAAACAACTGCCTTCCTCACAAGGCATTTAGTATATCACTCAATCGCTCAGTTTGTGTCAGGCTAACAACTTTGCACTCAGTTTCACTTTTCAAGAACACTTCCCTTAAATTTGATTTTCATCTCAAAATGGTTCCCACAGAAAACATGCATGCAACATCAAAAGGTCTTTTATGGGATGTAATGGGGCCTGGCTAAGGGTAGGATATACAAAGGAACTAGGCTGAAGACCCTAGGAACTAAGAGACCATGAAACATTTTTACACTTTGAATTTAACTCAAGTTCCTTTTTCATTTTTCATTTTGCTTTGGGTGACTACAGCCTTTTTATTTCTTTTTGGCATTTTTGCACTTTTTTTTTTCTGTTTTTCTTTTCTTTTCTTTTTTTTTCTTTTTTCTTAATCCCAAACAACACATTACACCTTGCAGTCACCCCAAACTTAGTTCTTGTACCCATTCTAAGATTCCATGCTCTCCTAATCCTAAGATCGGGTTAACATGGTTTTCCAGATTTTTGGGCTTATAACATTAGGTTATCAAGAATTAACAGGCTAAAAGGCTCAATGGGGCTAACTAGGGAACATGCATTAGGAATTGGTTATTTTTAGGCTAAGTAGTTATTTACAAAGAAAATGCCTAAATCATATGAAGCAAACACATAATCATGCAAATCAAAAAGAGATTCAAGCAAATTCAGGAAAGTGCAACTTAAAAAAAATGATTTTCACACAGTCAAAAACATGTTGGAGGCTCAAAACCTCACCTGGACATTATTTGCAAATTGTTTGAAAGAGATTCTATCCCTAGTGTGAGCTTCCTATCACCCCAAACTTATTATAAATCATGCCATCATAATAAAATCTCAAAGTTCAGTTTTCAATCATATGGGGATCATTTTTCAAAAAAAAAAAAATTTTCAAATCCTAGGGGAAAAAAGTCTACACATATTATGCAATCAATCTATGCAAATTCAATCAAATCCATCAAACTTGCCAATACCAGACTCAAACACAACTCCTGAGCTTCTCAAATTATTCAGGAGCTTTATTCAAAGAAAAGGAAAAACTACAACTAATTCCCTCCCCCACACTTAAAGCATGCATTGTCCCCAATGAAACAACATAACAATAAAATCAGAGTGAGGGAAAGGAAAACTCATTGGAGGGCGGTTCCACCAGGATCCCACTGTCTGTGATACAGTGGCCACGGGATGCTTAAGTTGCAGAATGATCCTCCCGGATCCCATGGTCTACGGCATAAATATGAGAGCGGACACTTCATAATCTTGATAACTCCGCCAAGTGCGGCGGACTTCTCACTCCCCTTCAGATCATACTTGACTTCTTTCTCAACTTTATCCATAAAATCCTCCCAATAGAAGTGGATCTCAACCTATTGGTAAGGTGCAAAATCCGGAGCTTTTGGTTCCACAGGGGGAGGTGGCAAACAGTTAGCTGGGGTTACTGGTGCTGCTTCAACTTCTGCAAGGTCTTCATCCACTGCACTACCGGATTCATCACTTGTTAAACCTGCAGCAATTTCATGGCACACCACAGAAAGGTTAGAGTTAGCACAGTCAATAGATATATTACACGAAACTGAGGAGGGTGGCTGCTCAATGGATGGTGTAGTTGGAACTTCGACCGAACAGGCAGTTTCACTCTCACTATCATCCTGCAAAATAGAATCAAGAAACTGGCCACAAACAGCACACGGGTTAGTGTCGATGACAAGTCGATACACGTAGTAAAAGAAACCGAGTTAGTAATGGTCTTATTGTCCGGACTTTCTGCACACACGGTTCATCCACCCCATCACTTTCAACACCTACATCTAAGACCAAAGATTCTTCTTTATCCTCAAGCACGGTGGAGCAAATGTTCTCCGATCCTCCCGATGCTCATTTTGTGTTTCTGAGCAGTATAAAGTTGCATAACGGAATATACACAAAGCAAGACTTGCCATCACAATAACAATCATCACATGAATTAGAATCGGGGGATTCAACACACGATTCATCATCAACAGAAATATTATCGAATTATCATCGAAATATTTTCAAGAATAACTTGTGCCTCTGTAGGTTCTTCAAGGGGTCGTGGAGTCAGCATTGCAGGAGTTGGCGGTAGCTTGATCAATTAGAGCCCACAACTTCCGAGATTCAGCTTGGTCCCTCCGGTATTCAGCCTCCATCTTCTGTTGAAATTCAAGAAAGTTTGGTTCCATTTGTGCGAGTTATCAGTGCAGTCATCATTTGCTTGCACAGTCCTCTAGGGAAGGTTCGGAAGGTGCAGCTACGAAGGCGGGATAGTGTTTAAACAGGAAGGCTTCCTTCAAATCAAACCAGCTTGAGATGGAATTCTCATCAAGACAATACAACCAATCTCTTGCAGCACCTTCAAGTGAGAACTGGAAAGCTTCCATCTGAATGTGATCTTCTGTTATTCCTCCAGGTCTCAGCATTATAGAACAAGCAATCTGGAATTCCCTCAGATGCTCCTGCGGATTCTCACCTGCAAAACCACTAAACCTTGGCAACCAGTGTGATAAACCAATAAAATCAGGAAAATATATGCATGGTGGTTGCTCATAGTAAACATTAGGCATATAACCATATATGTGATTATCCATGGGGAACAAACAACCAGACAAAACAGACAAGACTAATTCAGTAATACAAAAAGTTTTTTTTTTAATTTTATTTTCTGCTAATAACAACAAACCAGAGTCCCCGGCAACGGCGCCAATTTTTGGTCGCGCTGTCGCCACGCGCCAAAAAGATCGAGCGATTATTAAAATAATGCAGAATAGAGCGACAACTCGAGTATCGTCTCTCAAGGACTCTTTAGTTGTTGTTATTATTAACAGAAAATCAAAGGTTAGTTTTGGGGGGTTTGGATAATTGAAATAAAATAAAGAAATCAAAATAGAAAACAAAGCAGTTAAAGAGAATAGCAAATAAACTAAAGACGATTAACCTACTGTTCTTGGTTTCCCACTATCATTGGTTCAAATAAATCCAAGCCCTAAGCAGATTCTAATCCCCTCCCGGTTGTAGCAACAGTTAACAAACGAAACCACTACTACGGATATATGTTCCTATTCCCGAATTAAACAAACGGGGTTAAGCCCTCATGAACTAAACGAACATGAATGAACACACGCGAATTAAACAAACGCGATTAAGTATAGGAACATAATATCACCGAAATGAATCAATACAATACTATACACTCCTGAATTAAACAAACAGAAATGTATAATATTGCATTGAAAAGAGAAAAGTAAATAAAACAGGAAATTATAGAACCTCAAATGTAATAGAAACCAATCACAGTAGATTAATCTAGGAGACTAGTTCTCCATTACAAAAGGGAAAAGAAAAGAAAAGACAAGAAAATAAACTACTGTCTAAAAACTAGCCAAAACTGGCTAGCTCCCTTTCATTCTGCCATAGAGCAGTTTTTATACAATTTCTGGAACCCCAGGCCTCGCGAGGCGAACCACTGCTCGCGAGGCGAATAACACGAAAGGTCTGTAACTCTTGGTCTGCTCGCGAGGCGAGCATATCTTCGCGAGGCGAACTCTTCAAATTCCCAACTGTAACGCCCGTGACCTTCAACATGCCCAAACCGTGATGGCTTCTGGTCTTCCAAGACTCGCGAGGCGAAGGGATGCTCGCGAGGCGAACGCTTCAACTTCAAAACTGCCACGGCCGTGATCTTCAACACGGGTAAACCGTGATCGTCTCTGACTTTTCAGGCTTGCGTGACTCACGGGCGAGATATCCTTCAGCGGGCGAGTGGCTCCAGATTTATTTTATTTTATTTTATTAACCTGAAAAACAGAAAATAACATAAGTACTTTATTTAACTCTAAATCAACTAAATTAACCTAAAAACACTTTACAGACTCAAAATCTTACTTAAGGACAATCAAGTCTAATTTGGGTGAGAATGATATAAAATTAGCACAAAGCCAAGGTCTTTACCAGTTATAAAACCAGTCAAACAGAGGCTCATCAGTTCGTCCCCGAACCACACTGTACTGGGATAGGTGCCGCTCTGATACCATTTAAAACATCCCTGGCTTCTCTATGGATTGACGACTGTCCCCACAGACCAACACGGGTCTTTTCAGCGTGCTTTGTCCTCACTCACATGCTTCCTCGGAAAACTTCCCAGGATGTCACCCATCCCATAATTGCTCCAAGTCAAGCACGCTTAACTGTGGAGTTCTTAAGTGATTGGCTACCGAAAAGAAGATGCATCTTGTTGACATGGGAAGTACCAATCAATTCTTATAAGCCACCTTGAGCTGTATACTCCCATACCTATACAGTCTCAGGATCCCTTTCATTCGGGTGTGTAATCGGTTCATTTATGTGTCCCTCCTCCTAGAAGCCTGCCAGGACCCACTCCTTATCCGTGCGTTCTTGCACCGGCGATCACTCCCCACCCTCGTCGGCACCCAGGTTTTACACTAAATGGGAACCCAGCACTTGATTCAGTAAGAAAACCAAATTAGTAGCCCGTAAAACAAAAAAGAAAAAAGAAAGCAAGGTCCAAAAGAAAAATTTTAAAAATAAATGAGCCCAAAATGATAGTGAAGCCCAGCAGCAGCTGCTAACCTTAAGGTGCCTCTATGTGTTTCTAAGCTCCACATCCATGGCACCCATGGCCATCCATAGGCTAGTCAAAGTGATGGCACAATCGTCGGAAAGAACCGGTAAAGTGAGGGTATCTATAGGGACACACGTTCACTGGGTTAGAGGCATCTAAAAGAGGGATGCAGTGGTCAGTGAGTTGTGGAGGGGGTATGGCATTGTGTGGGTTGAAAAGTTTGGCATATTTGGTGAGGAGGGGTTGGAGGTTTGGGTTGTGGCATTGTGTTGGGGGTGGCTCGGGTGATGGTGGAATGAGGTGGAGTTCAAGGAGGGTGTCCAAGGCTTGGGTAAGGACCATGTGTTGAAGCTGATGAACAGTTGCTTCTTCAAGCCCAGGTTTAGACTCTCCATTTAGTTGTACTATTTGGCCATCCTTAATGAACTTCATAGTGAGTGAGTCATAATCTGTTAAAATAGGGGCCAATGTTTTGAGTCATTGGACTCCTAGTACCAGCTCAGCACCACTTAGTGGTAATACATATAGGTCTATAGGAAAGGAATGAGACACAAGTTTGAGAGGCACCTGGTGACACATAGAGGCGGAGGCCACTTCCGCCCCATTACCTACCAAGACATGATATGTTTGGGCTGGATGGATGGTGAGGCCCAAATGTGTTGCTGTTCTGTCTTGAATAAAATTGTGGGTACTCCCACTATCTATTAGGATGGCTATTGAGTTTTGTCCTATATGGCCCAGGACTCTTAAGGTTTGTGGAATGTTATGGCCCATTAATACATGTAGACTGATTTGGGCTGGGGTTGTATCCGGGTTTGTCTGGTTCGGTTGGGTAGGAGGGGGGTTTGATGGTATAGAGGAGCACATCGGTGAGGGTTTCCTCTTGACTGCCAAATTGGTCGTGTTCACTGATTAAAAGAAGAAATTTATGCCTGCATCGGTGACTGGTGTGCCACTTTTCATCACAATTGTAGCACAGACCTTTGTCGCGCCATGCTTGGAGTTCACTCGGGTTCAGGAGCTTAAACGGTGGGTTCTTTTTGTGGGGCTGTCGCGGTTGAGGGAATGCTACTGCTTGGTTGAAAGGAAGATTGAGGGGGGAAAACTGAGGATGTGGTGATGGGTTTGGTGTAGGTTGCGGTGTAGTTTTAAGGTTGGGGGGGGGGGGGGGGATGGCAAGGTCATTCATTTTTTCCTCTTGCAGCTTAGCTAAGCTGTGGCTTGCGAAAGGGATAGGGGCTAAAAAGCCTGGACATCCCTCCTAATTTCGGGACGAAGTCCAGAGATGAAACAGCTTAAGAAGAATGGTGGGGGTAGGCCAATGATCCTATTGGCTAGGGTTTCAAACTTGGTTTGGTAGTCCTTGACAGTAGAGGTTTAGCATAACTTAAAGAGAGCACCTTTAGGATCTTCATAGTGTGAAGGAGCAAATTAGAGTTCAAGTGCTTGAATAAACATTGGCCAAGTGAGGATCTGTCCATTTGCATGCATCCATTGGAACCAAGTGAGAGCTTCTCCTTCCATATAAAAAGAGGCAAGGCATAGACGATGATCCTCTGGGGTTTTGTGAAAATCAAAGAATTTGTCGATTTTAAAGATCCAGCCAAAAGGGTCTGAGCCATCAAAACGTGGTAGGTCGAGTTTGATTGTTGTAGGGGAGAAAAGGGAATTATCTAGGTTGATGATGGTGGTTTCGGTGTTGGGCAGGCGAGTTTTGATGGTGGTTACCTCAGTGGTTAGGGCGGAGATGTCATTCTGGAAGGATTGTTGATTTTGGAGGATGAGGCGTAGGGTGTTCTCTAGGTTATCAGTGAGGTTTATGGATGAAGTCATGGCAATGAAAGCACCAATGTAAGGTTAATGTTATCCTTACAGAGAAGAGTCCTTGAAAACAGAAAAATGCCTTCTTCGAGGGAAGGGTCCTCCTTGAAATAACTAAAAACTATCACTGAATTCTTCTTGATTGATTTTCATTGCTCAGCAGTGATACATTTAAAGGAGCTGTAGTACTATAGCCAGCTCATAATAATGAAAAGCAAGGAAAAAAGGACATAAGGACAGACAGCTAATACAACGTTTATTTAAATTCTAGTGGTAGTATATTGATGCTCTAGATTGTTCCATTCTCAGTAGATTCATAGTGATACAAGGCAATTCAAAGTCCCTTAGTCACATTCAAAGCCCCTTAGCCATTTGGGCTTCATGCGACTCCTCTTGGCCCGTTCTTGCCATTGGCATCATTTCTTCTTGGGCTTCCACTTCAGCTTGGGCTTCCTCTTCTGCTTTAGTATTGGGTCCTTCCTAAAGTGTCTCTATAGGCTCCTGGTTCATAGTGTTGGTCATAACATTATGCTCCTTGTCCGCTGATCAGCCTCTAGCTCATCTAGTTTTATGACTAGTATGACCGTGGTTTTGTGCTAATTATATCCCGTTTTCGCCCAAATTAGACTTGATTGTCGTCAAGCAACATTTGAGTCTCTAAAGTATTTTTAGGTTAATTTAGCTGATTTAGAGTCGAATAAAGTACTTACTGTTAATCCTTGTTTTCAGGTAATAAAAAGAAGCAGTTCTGGAGTTTTTCGCCCCGCGAGATGCTACTCGCCTCGCGAACCTGAAGGCTGACTGTGACATAATTGCCATCCCCTTTGCCTCGCCACGCGAACCCTCTCTCGCCCCGCGAGAAATCCAACCCTGAAAGACAGAGACCATCACGACCTACACGTGCTGAAGGTCACAGGTGTGACAGTTTGGAATTTGAAGAGTCTCGCCTCGCGAATGATAATCTCGCCTCGCGAGAGAGCCAAACACTGAAGACTGTTCATAATATTCGCCTCGCGAAGGTATGCTCGCCTCGCGAGTGTGAGGAACCCAAAATCAGTATTTAAGTCTGTTTTAGAACAGAGTGATCGGAGCTTATCTTATCTTCTTTTCTCTTCTTCTTTTCTTTACATAGTGCGGATGCAATTTAGAATTAGGTTAGATTTATGTTTGTAATGGAGAACTAGTCTCCTTGATTAATCTACTGTAATCGGGTTCCGCCGTCACTTGAGGTTTTGTAATTTCTGAACTTTATGCTATTCTCTTTCAATACTTGTTTTATATGTTCTGTTTGCTTAATTCAGAATCGTATAGAATAGGTGTTGATTTATTTCGATGATTGTGTGTTCCTATACTTAATCGCATTTGCTTAATTCGCGTGTGTTCGTTCATGTTCGCTTAGTTCATGAGTGCTTCACCCCGTTTGCTTAATTCGGGAATAGGAACATATGTCTCGTAGTGATGATATCGCTTGTTAATTGATGCTACAATCGAAAAGGGAATAGAATCTGCTTAGGGCATGGAATTATATGAACCAATGATAGTGGGAAACCGAAAGCAGTAGGTTGATCGTTTAGCTTATTTGGTAGTTATTTAGTTTGCATTGTTTTTCTGTTTTGTTTTCTTTATTTAATTTCAAATCCAAAACCCCCCTAAATCTGACTTTTTCTGTTAACAACAACCCAAGAGTCCTTGTGAGACGAAACTCGAGTTGTCGCTTCCCTGACTACATATTTTTATAACCGCTCGCTTTTTGACGCGTGCGCGACAGCATGTCAAAATTGGCGCCGTTGCAGGGGAATCTTGTTGTTATTAACAGGAAAAAAAAAACCTTTTGCATTACTGAATTAGTTACGGCTGCTTTGTCTGGTTGTGAATCTTAGTGCTTCCCATGGATAATTATATGCAAGATTTTATGCCTAATGTTGATTATGAACCATGCATATATTATCCTAACTTTGATAGGCCACCACCATGCATATGTTATCCTAACTTTGCTTGGAAGTTATGAGTTTAGCGATGATTTTGGCATGATTGGAGTGAATGAGGTGCAACCTCCCTATTCTAGCCAACATAGTGGAGGACGGGGCATCTTGGATGAGATAGCTTCTCCGGTGCAACAAACGATGATGACGAACAAAATCTTCAATTCCAAGCAAGTCTTCAAAGAAATGGCAGAGAACAATCAACGAACGGCGAGAACAAAATCTCGAATTTCAACAGAGGATGGAAGCAAGTCAGCGGGACTTTGCCACTAAAAATGCTCTCATCGTTTCCGCCTTGGCTACACTGCAAACTCCATATTCCCTTGAGGAACATACAGATTCACAGATAGTTGTTCTTGACAATACTTCCTCTGAGGATAATTTTGATAATGATGTCAAGAACACTTCTGTTGATGAACTGTGTGTTGAATCTCCAGATATTCATACCTTTCCTGATTCTATCTATTATACTTTATGTGTTGATTGTACTGACTCTGCTTCGTGTGTAGCATGTTTTGAAAGCTCATTCTTTTCAGGGTGTAAAGAGCAAAACGTCCATATGGAACAGGAGACATATGAGGTTGAGGGCCCTGTTCGTCCAGGAAACATAGAAAATGAGGATCAGGAGGACATCTGCTTCACCATGCTTGAGGATAATGAAGAACCTTTGGAATTAGATGATTCTATGAATTCATATGCATGTGCTGAAAGTGATGGGGTGGATGAACTGTGTGCTGAATTTCCAGACATTTAGGCCTTTACTGATTCAGTTTATTGTACTATATGTACTGACTGTACTAACTCTAACCTTTGTATGGTGTGTGCTGAGAATTCTGCATGTATAACAGGTGATGGATTTGTCAGTGCAGTGAATGAAGAACGTGCAGAAGATGAAGCAGCACTAGTAACCCTCTCTACCTATTTGCCACCTTCCACTGTGGAGCCACCAGCGATGGAGTTCAAGCCTCTGGATTTTGCACCTTTGGATATGAAGACACTATGGCCAGTCCAAGAGGTTGAACCCCACTTTTATTGGGAGGACTTTATTGACAAGGTTGACAAGGAGGTCAACTTTGACCCGAGGGGGAGTGAGAAGTCCGCCGCACTTGGCGGAGTCACTATAATTATTAAGTGCCCACTCCTATACTTATGCTGCATGCCATGGGATCCGGGAGGATCATATTACAATTTGAGCATTCCGTGACCGCTGTATCACAGACAGTGGGATCCTGGTGGAACCGCCCCCATGAGTTTTCTCTGAACCTTACTCTTTTTAAATTGCTTTACCTTGCTTTATTTTTTTGTTTTGTTTTCTTTTAGCTCCTGAATAATTTGAGAAGATCAGGAGTAAGTGTGTTGAGTCTTGTGTCGGCAAGCTTGATTGGATTTTAATTGAATTTGCATAGATGATTGCATGTTATGTGTTGACTGTTTTCCCCCTAGGTTTTGAAATTGAAAATTAATCCCCATGAAAAAAAAATGTTGAAAACTGAACTTTGAGATATTTTGTTGTGATTGCATGATTTATGAAAATTTTGGGGTGAAGGGATGCACACACTAGGGATAGAATCTCGGTCAAACAATTTGCAAAAATGTCCAGGTGAGGATTTGAGCCTCCAACATGTTTTTAATTGTGTGAATCACTTTTGAGTTGCACTTTCCCGAATTTGCTTGAATCTCTTCTTGGTTTGCATGTTTATGTGTTTGCATCAAATGATTTAAGCATTTTCTTTGTAAATAACCACTTGGCCTAAATTGAACCCTTCCTAATGCATGTTCCTTTGTTATCCCCATTGAGCCTAATTAGTCTATTGTTCTTGATAACCTCATGTTATGAGCCAAAATCTGGAAAAACCATGTTAACCCGATCTTAGGATTAGGAGAGCATGGAAGCTTAGCAAGAGAATGGTTGCAAGAAACTAAGTTTGGGGTGACTACAAGGGTGTGACATGTCATTCTGGGGTGAGAAAAAAATATATAATAAAAAGGTTGGAGCCAAAAGAAAAAAAAAGCAGAAAGAAAAAAAAATAATGATAATAAAAAGTGCAAAAATGTCAAAAAGGGTATTAGAAGAAAAAGGCTGTAGTCACCCAAGGCAAAAAGGAAAAAAATGGAAAAAGGAATTTGAGTGGAAATTCAAAGTGTAAAAAGTTTCATGCTCTCTTAGTTCCTAGGGACTTAAGCCCAGTACCTTTGTATATCTTACCCTTAGCCAGGCCCCATTACAACCTTGAAAGACCTTTTGATGTTGCATGCATGTTTTCGTGCGAACCTTGTTTGAGATGAAAATCAAATTCATGGGAAGTGTTCTTAAAAGTGAAATTGAGTGAATTGTTGATAGCCTAGACAAACTGAGCGATTGAGTGAAACACTAAATGCCCTTGTGAGGAAGGCGATTGTTTGGATTTGGTGATCTCCCTTTTGTGTGTAACTTGGATCCTTTGCTTAGATTAATGATTGCTTGAATGACGAAATTCTCAACTGTTCAAAGTAAATGAATGTGGGGATTGCTTTGTTTGAAAGGGGGAACGTTGAAGGAAAAATTATTTTGATGAATTGCATGAAATTTGTGCGAATTTGATTGAACCTTTAAGCTTTCCATGTCTTGAGTCTTTTAAAGTTTTTGAGTTTCAGTTTGCTTGGGGACAAGCAAAGTTTAAGTTTGGGGTATTTTGATCAGCCTCTGGCTCATCTAGTTTTATGACTAGTATGACCGTGGTTTTGTGCTAATTATATCCCGTTTTCGCCCAAATTAGACTTGATTGCCGTCAAGCAAAATTTTGAGTCTCTAAAGTATTTTTAGGTTAATTTAGCTGATTTAGAGTCGAATAAAGTACTTACTGTTAATCCTTGTTTTCAGGTAATAAAAAGAAGCAATTCTGGAGTTTTTCGCCCCGCGAGAGGCTACTCGCCTCGCGAACTCAAGGGCGTGTGCGAGTGCCAGCCCTCCGCTCGCCACACGAACCCTCTCTCACCCCGCGAGAAATCCAACCCTGAAAGACAGAGACCATCACGACCTACACGTGTTGAAGGTCACAGGCGTGACAGTTTGGAATTTGAAGAGTCTCGCCTCGCGAATGATAATCTCACCTCACGAGAGAGCCAAACACTGAAGACTGTTCATAATATTCGCCTCGCGAAGGTATGCTCGCCTCGCGAGTGTGCGGAACCCAGAATCAGTATTTAAGTCTGTTTTAGAACAGAGTGATCAGAGCTTATCTTATCTTCTTTTCTCTTCTTCTTTTCTTTACATAGTGCGGCTGCAATTTAGAATTAGGTTAGATTTATGTTTGTAATGGAGAACTAGTCTCCTTGATTAATCTACTGTAATTGGGTTCCTAAGCACTTGAGGTTTTGTAATTTCTGAACTTTATGCTATTCTCTTTCAATACTTGTTTTATATGTTCTGTTTGCTTAATTCAGAATCGTATAGAATAGGTGTTGATTTATTTCGATGATTGTGTGTTCCTATACTTAATCGTGTTTGCTTAATTCGCATGTGTTCGTTCATGTTCGCTTAGTTCATGAGTGCTTCACCCCGTTTGCTTAATTCGGGAATAGGAACATATGTCTCGTAGTGTTGATTTCGCTTGTTAATTGATGCTACAATCGAAAAGGGAATAGAATCTGCTTAGGGCATGGAATTATATGAACCAATGATAGTGGGAAAGCCAAGTGATGGGTTGATCGTTTAGCTTATTTGGTAATTATTTAGTTTGCATTGTTTTTCTGTTTTGTTTTCTTTATTTAATTTCAAATCCAAAACCCCCCTAAATCTGACTTTTTCTGTTAACAACAACCCAAGAGTCCTTGTGAGACGATACTCGAGTTGTCGCTTCCCTGACTACATATTTTTATAACCGCTCGCTTTTTGACGCGTGCGTGACAGCGTGTCATTCGCTCCAGCCTCGCCACTTGCTGTCACTCTGTCATGTGGCCCACCACGTGACCCATAACCCTCTTCTGAAGGTTCACAAATCAGACCCGTGACCCTCCTTTGCAAGACGGCGCCAAGGGCACGTCAGCAGCAGAAGTGATGGTGGTTGGGCGGTCTGGGTTTGTCCAGACACCTCATCACGACGGCGGCGAATTTGACGTCGTTGCTTTGCATCCGCTCACCTTCGTCAATCTAGGTAGGAGAAGAAGTATAATCTTTTATTAATTTTTTATCTTATTTAATTATTTTAATAACTTTTTGTTCCCTACTCGGCATGTATTGGGGTGCCATATGGCTAGATGTATGTCAACTCATCAATTTATGTTAATTTTTTAATGACAACTTAACAAAAGGACTATTTTTGCATGATTGACAAAAGTGAAGAACTAAAATCGTCAAAAAAAAAGGTTGAGAGATGAATTTTGCTAAATTGAAAAACATGAGGGAGCAAAGGAACATTTAGCCATTTTTTTATATAAAAAAGAATGTTGAATAGATCTTATTTATATGTAGCGCAGATGTTGCCAAGAAATTCAGACAACAAACAATCGTTGGTTGGTATGTGTTTGTCGATCAGGTCATAAATGAGACCAAAAAATGGGACCGAAACAGTCAATTCAAAAGAGTGAAGGATGCGAAAGTTATAATTTTTTTCTACAATTTTTGAATATATATATATATATATATATATATATATATATATATATATATATATATAAGATAGATGATTTTAAAATCTGCAATTTTTAAATGTGTCACTCTCTGATACATTCTACAGGAACAATGCACACGTGTCCCTCTCATATTCCACCATATTTCGGCGGTTGCAAATCACCATTAATCAGCTATTAAATATCCTGAAAAGAAAAACTGAGTAAATTTAATTTTATATTGTAACAAGAATAATTTGATATCATAATGATAGATTATTTTGAATTTAGCCATAAATGTAACAATATTACAAGGCAGAATATTTGCTAAGAATATTCGCTAACAAATCTCATGTCAGGGAAATTTAAAATACAATTAACACCAAAAGTTATAGGCTTCGATATTAAACCATGATCAATTGATTCAAATTGATTTTATTGGGATCAAATCACAAATGAATCAAAAATGATTTTTCTTTGAAGTCAAGACTATAATATTGAAGCAGGGGTAAATTCAAGCAGTAAACACGAATTTGCCTTGAGATTGTCTAGCATTAAACACGAATTCAAGCAGTAAACTGATTTTATATTTTGAGACATGAAGGGACCGAGTTTCTGGACGAATTGCTACCAGTATCGCTATCACATTCCAAGATGTGCTTGATTGGCGGTTTTTCGATCCTGGAGATCTTCTTTTGATTTCCTTTGTTAACAACACTTAGTATTTTGTTCCCTTCAATGGTCAGCACAGGGTATGTGATGCTAATTTCTTTTGATACACGTGCTATCATTTCTTACTCTTTCTATGTATTTCTGTACACATTTTTACTTTAAACATTTGAATGTTTCTTTTTTATAAAATTCCATGGATTTTGATATGAACTTCAATGAACCATAATTGTTATCGATTTTGTGGCTTAAATGACTTAAGCTGGAGGAAGAGGTAATATCCACTATGATAGTTTAAATCACTAATGTTACAGGTTTCAACAATCAAATATGGCTTAAAAAAAACAATCAAATATGGCAAAATAAACTAATGTTTACATTCACTAACCTTCAATCTTTTTCCAGGTTTCAACAATCAAATATTAAAGTTGAATCCTAATCAAACCCTTCTTAAAAGTTAAAACTACAAACAAATTATACGTATGATGTGATCTAATATCAAAATTAAATGTGATTAATTCCGAAATAATCAACTCATTAAATCCATTTTCAAATATCTCCACCTATTATTATTATTATTATCTCAATATCTCAATTAATAACATTATCAAAATCATAAATATATTTCCTTAAATGGCTTGCTGATTTTGAATTAGTATATCAACTAGAGGTGGCAAAACGGGTCATCTGGCCCGCCGCGGGCTAGCCCGATGTGGGCTTGGGTTTTATAGGGCAGGGTCAAAAAGGCCTTGAATCAATATGGGCTGTAAAATAGGGGTCCAAGCCCAGCCCTATAAGGGCTGCGGGCTTATTCGGGCTAGCCTGGCATTTTTTTCCCACAAAAAATTGTGTATTTTTTCAATCAATCAAGGCTAATGATCCATTGCATGTAAATTAATATTTATCGCATTCAGTGACCGATAATGGTAATTAAGAAGTGGAGGCAGATTCATTAAACTCATTCAAATATGTCAAATTTACTATTCACTTTATTTTCTTCCTCTTCAAAACTTGAAATTGATAAAATTCATATTAAAAAAAAACCTTAAAACCAGATTCTAGTTACTTACAATAATATGAATGCATTTTAGGATGACTCTTTTATGTTTTTTTAAGGCATTGTTGTATATGTTAGTTATACATTAAACATTTAATCACGTCCAAAAAATAGTGTAAAACGAATTTCTGCATTGTCATACCAACATGAAATGAAAGTAGTGAAGTACTCACGTTACTGTACAATATCTATCACAAATTGAATTCTGATTCAACATGCGTTTCGGGCCTATGGTTTTTTTTTTCTTCATATTTTTAATTTTTTAGTTAATAAAATTAAAATATATAAAAGTGAGCGGGCTACCCGAGCCCGATGCGGGCTAGTCCGGTACGGGTTCGAGCTTCAACAGATAGGGCCAAAAAGGTCCGAAATTAAAATGGACTCAAATTTTAATGCCCAAGTCCTACAATTTATAGGGCTAATTCGGCCCGGACCGGTCAAGCCGGCCCATTTTACCGCCTCAAATATCAACCATCAATCAACATTCGCTATTATTTTATCATACAAATTTGATATCTTTTACTTTGGCATTTATTATCGATCATATAATTCACATCAATTCAAATTCAAATTCAAATTTAAATAAAATAAAATTCAAATTAACTTAATAATCATACCAAAAATATCATGTCATCTATAAATACTCACATCTTCATGAAATAAAATGCTAAAGATCAGTCCAATTATGAATACATACGCCTCTATTGTTATTTTCATCTTGGTTTTCCCTTTCTCTAAATTTTCTTCTTTTTATTCATTTTTACTGCAGGGGTAAATTCAAGCAGTAAACACGAATTTGCCTATATTCTTTCTTTAAGGTAGACTTATATCTCTTTCTATTCCTTTGAATATTTTCTATATTTTTCTGATATTTAATATTGAAACTTTGTTTTCTCATCTTTTTAATTTTAAATTTTATTTGATGTGTTCTACAAAAGAAGAAAAAGAGGACTTCTACTATGTCATAAAGACAAGGTTTGATCTTTTTCTTCTTTTTTTTCATAATTTCATTTTATATTTATATATTTTTTATTTCCTAGAGATATCTTTTTCATTATTGTTTGATTCATGCCTCTCTGCTTTCTTTCTTTTTTTTCCCCTAAAAGTTTCATCAATCTTTGTTTTATTGTATTCTTTCTCTAAGGTGTGCATGCTTGCATCTCTCTCGGTTTTTTTTTTTTTTGAAAGAAAGGAGCAAACATCGAGAACAAAGGGAAAATTTTGACAATCTACATCAGACGAGGAAAGGCAACCCAACAACATCACTGTGAATAAGATGACCCAGACCCAAAGGAAGATTATGCAGAACAATGACTCCATCCTGTTAAGTTATACTCCATGGAACAAGCCAGTCGGCACAGTAGTTTCCCTCGTGCTTGGAGTGAACAAAAAGGCACTGGCTTTAATCCTCACTCCATATAATGGAGGATCGATCCGCTTACAATGAAAACCCCGATATATTATTATTATATATTAACGGTCTTGATTCGTCGAAACTTTAGTCATAGGTGCTTTTGGGAAATTGGCTACCGGTTGTAATGGTTGATACATAAAATTGGTTCTTCATTATCCAATTAACACTCGAATGACCCATGTCGTCCAAGTACTTTGTGTAACCACCATCAAGACAGGTGTTTCTTCGTTTTCAGGTTGAGCATCTTTCTTCAATCCCTCAACTGGGTAATTTTGTTAGTCTTCGAGACCGGATTTTTGCTTTGTGGATGTCTTGTGTAAACCTTTCGTTGTCTGGATGCCAACCTCTGGCTTTAAGTTAACTCGTTATTTGGGTGTCGTGTAGAGTCCAAGTCGGCAATTCTATTTTTTAGGAAGTTATATTGGTGTAGAGACCATTATGTTGCCGATGATTTTACGAGAATTTTAATTTTCTTATAATATAGGAATGATATCAAGAGTTTGATTGGCCTCTGTTTAGTATTGTGATTCGTATTTAATGTAGTCAATTGGAGTCGACGATCTATAACAATGAAATTCCAAGCTTAGAACTGTAGATGTCGTCAAAGAAGAAGATACATGAAAGCCGAATTGATGCAGGTGGTGGTTTACGGCGGCATCGACAGTGATGGTGGTGGTGGTTGCCACGCTGCTAGTGATGAAGCGGGAAGGTTTTTCTGGACAGGTGAAATATGTTGGGCTTGGGTAATGCAATCGGGTAGGGTTTTAAATTTGATATGCGATTAATGTGTGGGCTGTTGTATTGTATTGGGTCAAATTATTTGGTAAAATAAATGTGTGTTTAAAAGACTAAATGGGCCTAATAGTTAGATACATATATAGGAAAAAACAATGGCCCAACTGATTATCATGGGATTTTTGCATAAAGGCCGATATCGGGTAAATTTAATGAAAAAGTGGCCCAGTGTATAACCCAACTGTTAATAATTAACCTGAATCAACATAAGAATAACCTATAATGTGACATGTAAAAGAATTCCACTAATGGTAATTAGTCCCTTAAGGGCATTGGTTAAGCATCGGGTAATTTAATAAAATGATTAGGTATCATTGAAGTAGACTGTGATCTATGGACATAGTGAAGACAGTGGAAGCATATTCCGATTAGTGGCATGGTGTTAGTGGAAGCATATTCCGGTTAGTGGCTTGGTGTCAGTGTAAGCAAAGAGGTGAATGTTTTTCCTTTAGACAAACAGTTGTTTCATTTGTATTATGTTGTTTTTTACGCAAAAGATGTGTAATTAATAAAATTTGATGGATTTGGGTTGATAGAGAGAAAGTAACAACTAATAGAAATATATGGTTAAAGACAAGTAGTTTTACATTATTGTTAATTTGGAGTAAAAGAATAAAACAGTTAGGGTTTGTTTGTTGATTATGATATTATATGGGCGGATAGAATAAGAGATCAGGATAAGAATAGGATATGAGCAGGAGAAGTTGTTATCCTATCAGACGTTTTGTAATGACTAGATAAGGTACTTGATAACATTTTGGTGGTTGTAAAAATTTTACTATATTCTTTCTTGAATAGGTTGTAAATCTTTATAGACTTTTATTATTTATTTAGCTTTAAAAAGACAAAATTACCATTGTAATATAATTACATATAATGAGAAAATTATTTTAAATATGCTTTAAGTTGAATTAAATGTTTTATAGTTTTAAGTATGAATTTTAGGTAAGCTTACTTATATATAAAAAAATTATATTAATGTATATGTATCTATCTTTTTTAAAATAATAAAAAATAAATTAATTAGCGGTGTGAGGAAATAAAAAAAGTGTTAAATATAATTTTCGATATAGTTTTTTAAAAATTGTTTTTATAGTATACCTGTTGCTAAATATATTAGGTATGATTAATCTTTAAATTATTATCTTATATATTAAAAAAAGTTAATTGTATTATATGTTAAACCACGTTATGGTATCCTGTTTGGGTGTAACCCATCCCTCCCGTTAGGATAAAATCTTAACTAGTTGGACAAGATAGTATACATGACATGGTTGACTAATAATAAGTTGTTGTATCACTGTTAATAGAAGGATTTTAAATTCTTGACATAAATAATTCCGACAGGATGACGAAAGAACTGAAGGAAGAATTGTCAAAGATATAATAAATACCGCCATGAAGGAGAAAATCAAAATTCAGAAGAATTGACAAATGGGAAATTGACAAGAAGTTCTTCAGTTGGCATGTCATACAAATAAGGCCGTCGAAAAGCAAGACGTGGGACGCATCTGTCAAGGGTAAAATTTCTGATTATTGACGGATACATTTAGCTGGCCGACGGAGAAATCAAAGTAATGACTAATATTTTCTAAGTCCTAAAGAGATTTAGTTGACAAGAAAATATTGGTCGACAGAAAATGATAAATTGACAACTCAGTTTTTTGACAAAGTATTAAGAGTTGTCAAGCGCACAGAAGTGTGAAAATGGCCAAGTCCTCAAGACCGATAAGACATTAGCAAGATCAGCTGTCAAGCAGCCAAACTGTCAAAAACAATCAAGTTGACGCGGAGCAGTTCAAGAAATTGAACAGTTATTGGAAGTGCTTGATAGACAGTTTAAGTATAAATTAAGAAAACTACCAAAGACATGTGGCAGTCTTATAGATAGGAAGTTATCTCTAGGTAGTTATTTTATTTGCCTATAAATACTAGTAATCGCAATGTAATAGAGGAGGTTACTTGATACATATCCTACATATCTCGATCACACAGCAGATTGACGGATTAAACTCAAGTTTTTAATCAATCCTTTACATTTTCATTTCAATTAAGTATTATAACCTAAGACGATACTAGTTTTATTCTTTAAAGCTCTTTATTCGTTCTTTAATACTGATTTTTAAGTTCTTTACATGTCTTTCATTACTTTCAGTATTTCTTTCATGCTCTTTATTTAAAGTTCTTTTATTGCATTTAGTAATCATTTAATCACTCTTTTACAAATTGCCTTTTTAAATTATTGTTATTTCCATTTTCAAATTATTCCCTTTTCAAAAAGTTATGCAATTGGAAAGTATCTTTCGTTTAAGAAACTGACTTTTCTTTTCAAATCAAAAATATATTTTCAAAATATAAAATAGTTACACTTTTATTGTAATACCAAGTCCTTGCCAGTATTTACTAAATTTGACTAATTTGTCAAATTCATACTTGGCAGACATACATACAAAAATCCTGACGAGATTACTGCAACTCGTTCGCCCCACACTCGTCTGATCTTAAATTATTTGTAACAAAGGGATTTTGGACACCAACCAAAAACCAGTGTTAAAAAATTGGCACGCCCGGTGGGACGAGTTTAGAGTAACTCGTACAGTGTCACGAATTTGACATACAAATTTATTTGTATGCATTTACGGAGCGGAAAGGTGGTTCAAACATCATCTATTTCCCAAAACTCTATGAATATGAGTAGTGCAAGTGATGCAGGCGTAGTGAGCACTAACGCCGCTGTATCAACGGTGGATGCTATTGCACCAGTTGACAATATTCCTCAACCAGGGCTAATGCTACTAATGCAAAGATAAATGGCACTAATGGTTTAGGTGCAAGAAGAGGCATTTCCTACGCTCAAGTTGTCAATAGATTTGATGAAGTTGGCCAAGGAACACTCCCGTAACCAACTTCACCAGTCTTACAACCAATAAATCCACCAACTACCAGATTGTCTCCACGAAGTGTTGTGAATTCAAACTCAAGAGGGACTACACAGCCTCTCTCACAACCTTTGTATGGGATGCCTTATGGGTCGACAGTCGTCAAACCAAATACCCCATTTGCATACATACCATACCATACCCAAATGGAATGACGACGGCTGACCACACATCTGGACAGGCAGGGCCATCGACTGGGGGGCAAATTCCCAATGATGCGAATGGGATAACAGGGTCAATGATAATAACCCATTCTCGACAAGAGCAACCAGTAGAAAGGCTACATATATCCCCATCGAGAGAACCCCCACAAAGTATTGTTGGTCTGTCGGAGGCTACATTAGCCAATGTCCGACAACAGATTGATTCTAGTAACCATGACATGGTGAATACATTTACTCAACAAATGAGTACAGTGATTACGCCATTAATGGAAAGCACGAACAATGCATGTTTGGCATTGGCAAATGAGATACGTAGGTTAAATAGAGTCTTAGGTGTTGTAACCCCAGGTGATAACCAAAATACTTATAGAAATCTCAATGCAAATGTCAATAGGAATAATCAACCACAGGTTGAACAACCACAAGTTATACAACTTGACGGATTTGAACAAGATGACGAGCGGCAACAGTCCCATCGTCGGATTCCTTTGAGACTTGGGAATGTATATATTCTACGACCAGAGGAAGAAGAAGATTTGGTCATAAACCAGGGTGCTTTTGGAGCATTTCGTCAAAATGTTCTAAATCAAAACGTCAATCAAGTTGTTGAGCAGGCATTAAATAGGTTTGTCTTTAACATAGGTTCTGCCAATCAACCATTTTTTGCATCGGAATTTCCTAATTGGGTTCAACAGGCAGAAATGCCTCGAGGATACAAAATACCCAAGTTGTCGAAATTCTCAGGAGAAAGTGGAGAGTCGACAGTCGAGCATATCGCCTGATATACCATCGAGTTAGGAGACCTGGCTTTAGAGGAGGGATTAAAAATGAAGTTCTTCCCTAGTTCGTTAACTAAAAATGGTTTTCTTGGTTTTCAACCCTATGGCCTAATTCTATACACTCTTGGAATCAATTAGAAAGAAGTTTTCATGACCAATTCTTCAGGGGTGACTTGAAAATAGGGTTGACAGATTTATTTGGAATTAAAATAATGAATAACGAGTCTGTCGATGACTACCTTGCTCGATTCCGTCAAATGAGGAGTCGGTGCTTCACCCCTATCCCAGAGGCAGAAATAGTTAAAATTGTTGCCGGAGGTCTAGATTACCATATTAGAAAGAAATTGGTTAACCAACATCTGATAGATCTTGCCCAGTTAGGGGATAAGGTCCGTCAAATTGAACAATTAAAAGCTGAGAAGGTTTTCAAGCAAAAAAGGTTCCTCAAAAGAGAAAGTATTAACTTTGTCGGATGCAATGAATCCGACGAAGAGGGTAACGATTATGAGGAATATGAGGTAGACTATGTCGAATTAAAAAATGGTCCACCTTATATATGTCAAGCTTTGAAGCCTGCGAGGGCCAAAGAAAGAATCCCTTTCATTAATAGGGAAGTGTATACATTTGATGTGACCAATGCCGATCAAATATTTGACATATTACTTAAAGATAAGCAATTAAAATTGTCAGATGATCATAGGCTTTTGAAAGCCCATGAGATTAAATATCGGAAGTACTGTAAGTATCATAATACTTTTGGTCATGTGACAAATGATTGTATGCATTTCAGGGATATCATTCAGAAAGGTTTGACAGACGGGAGATTAAAGTCTTCGGACAAGAAACCAGAAATGAAGATTGACACAGAACCATTTGGTCCTGAAGCTAACAAGGTAGACCGCCAAGTCCCTATGGGAGTAGGCATGGTCAACATCACGACTGGACAGAATATACAGATGGATTTGTCAGATCCATTCGATATTTATCCGAAGCCAGGAGAACCACTTGTCGACTACATGGCACTCAAGAAATCTGACGGCATAATTAAAGTTTGCCCAAGATGTGAAGCATTTTATGATGAAGTAGCCACCAAAAAATCCAAGGGGCAGAAACCACCATCGTATCAGCCACGGGGCATAATTGAGCCTCGTAATGGGGGCAACAAGAGCAGGTTGTCACACTCGAGTAGCCATGATGGATCCAACAGGTGTACGAGGAGTGCTGCATCTGTTGTAAATAGACAGGCAAATAGCCGTCAGCAACACATGCACCAGTCAAGACCCGGACAACACTGCACTGGAGGTTGGCTTAAAGAGCCAATCAGAGGATCACCAGGAGATAACTCTGTCGGTGGCAGATTTAATTCTGTCAAGACCAGGACACCACCATCTAACGTAATGGGGGATCAATGGGTGAAGAATTCGGCCATGACACGATATCCAGAATTGCAAAAGCAGACATGGACTAGGAAAAACAAGTTCAGTGATCATGGTCCACCCTTTTGGAATGAGAATTACCGAAGGGGCCAATTGGCTCAAAATGCCCAAATGACAGGGCCTGGCTTGACAGGACCCTCGAATCAATTGGCTATCTCTAAGAGCCAAAAGAGGAGGCTGCAGAGGCTCCGACAGGCTCAGAAGAAGAAGCTTGCCAGGCAAGGAGGTGTAATGATAAAAGAGATGCCTTCGCGTGATACTGGATGCTTGGTTGATATAGCTGACAACAAAGTTGACAAGAAAGGGGATGCTAAAATGAAAAGCGTAATAGTGAACCATCCCATGGAAGCTGATGTGAAGGGGAGTGGAAAAGGTAGCAGGACTCGAGAAAATTCTTGAAGCCAGAATAGAAAAACAAAAATTGACAACGTTCAGGCCTGAATGTGATTTAACTAAAGAAGAATTGTCATCCGATGCTGTCATTGAAGCACTGAATGATCCGAATGATGATATGAACATCAGTGGAGCCTTGGACAAGGATGTCCAGAATGAAGATTGGGTCGACATCATAGAGGCATTAGACAACTGTGGCTCAGGGATAGCCCGACCTCTGTCAGATAGGTCAGGATCAGATGACGAGAGTGATTTGAGAAGAAATCACGGTAGAATGGTTGGTGGTGCATTCTTGGATGAGGATCTAGACAATGAAGTTATACTAGAGCCTGGGATGAGAATGAAGATAGGGTTGATTTCATTCATTCCAGCAGAATACGAGGGATGTCTTAAGCTCAATCTCTCTGATGACGATGATGATGCCATCAACAATGCAACGGACCCAGGCGATTGCTGGATGTGTGTTTAGGAGAACTTGGTTACCGTATTCGACAATGTAGCTCAGCTAGAGAAGCCCATCGATGAACAGAGAAACCATTTGAGACCTTTACATGTGAAGGCCATAATAGATGGAAGACCTACCAACAGGGTTTTAATTGATGGGGGAGCTGCTGTGAACCTAATGCCAAGAGCAATGTTCAAAAAGTTAGGGAAGGATCAGTCGGATTTAATTCCGACAGATATGGTTGTCACTGACTTCAGTGGCAAAACTTCTCCGTCAGATGGTGTTGTTTTGTTAAACATACAGGTTGGCACCGTCGAAAGGATGACACTATTCGTGATAATTCCAGTCAAGTCAAGCTACAACATATTACTTGGCAGGGATTGGATTCATGCTGTAGGAGCGGTTCCGTCAACAATGCATCAAAAGGTGATTTTATGGAATGAACAGGATCAAGTAGAAATCGTGGAGGCAGATGATAGTGCTTGCTATGCTCAGCAATCACATGTTGATTTCAGAGTATATTCACCAAACGTCAGGTCTATAACTGCCAATGAAGGGGTCATTGACAAGGACACGTTGGAAGCAAGCCTTCTCAGCCAATTTGGAGTTAAGATAAAGGACGAGGCCGAAAAGACTCAGCCAGAATCCGGCAATGAGCCTTGAAACCCACTTGAGAAGATTGTCGGCCTATCTGGCCGACAGAGAAGTACATGATGAGTGTGATTCCACCTCATCTTTGTCCATCATTTTGCATGCATTTTCATGTAGTTTAGGCATATTTTTATTAGATTTTAGGTTAATTTTCCTTTGGAACGGGTAAGGCGGTTTTCGTGTGTTGTTTTGCAGATATCAAGGGTAAATTGCTCAAGATCAACCATGATGAAGTTTGGATGAAGATGGAGCTTTAAAACTGAAGAAAATGAGCCAAACAGAGCCCATCACGGCCTAGCCGTGATGCCCATCACGGCCATGATCGAGCAAAACTGAAAAAGAACAAAGGTCAAGTCGAGTCCGTCACGGCCTAGCCGTGATAGCCATCACGGCCGTGACCCAAAACCACCACAAGTCGAAGCTGTCGGGGCCAGGCCATGATGGCCATCACGGCCGTGATGACCATCACGGCCAGGCCGTGATGAGCATCACGGCCATGACGAGACCAACCGGTGAAGAATTTTCAAGGCGAGAATCCGTCACGGCCAGGCCGTGATAGCCATCACGGCCGTGACGCGTATTACTTGGCTCGAAGTAACAGAGGTGGATCTAATTTGAGTTGGATTAGGACTCTAACTCGCCCAATTCTATAAATAAGGGACCGAGCAGCGGGCAGAAATGATGAGACCTTTGGGGCTACTACTCTAGGCATAGATTTAGGATCTCTTCTCCTCTTCTCCTCTCTTCTCTTTCTGATTTTTATTATGTTGTCAACCTTGACTTGTCATCTCCATGGCAAGACTGGAGTAGTAGCTTAGTTTCTAGGGACTAGGGCTCTGCCCGAGGCAAGTTTGTAAATGATGTTAATTTGATGTTGAAACCATTGTTGATTTATAATTGTTTTAGATCTGATTTCTAGTGTGTTATTCACTCATAAATTTCTGCAACCGTTTATTTACGTGACATAGACGTTCTAAGGAGGAACCTAGCGATGAACTTAGGATTTCTAGGGTGATTCACTCGTAAAGCCCGGCAGCCACTAGTTTGTGAGATGTGAATGATCCAAGGAGGAACCTAGCGGTGAACTTAGGTTATTTGCATGACCGAGACATTCCAAGGAGGAACCTAGCGGTGAACTTGGGTGTCGGACCTATAGAAGTCAGACTTGGGACTGAAATCACGAGAGTTAGAAGCCGTCCCTCGAGGAGCAACGAGTTGTCACGGAACGCAAAGGGTCCAATCTGGGATCGACTACCACGAGAGTAGGGGTCGGGTCAATTGGGCACGGCTTTTGTAACTCGAGAGGGAGCTTAAGCTATCAGAGGATAAACTCGCCTTCAAGGCAATTTCGGTAATCAACAAAGGTAAATCTGTTAGCAACATAAACAGCCTCAAAGGTAACCCAAATCCCTAGGAATCCGTTTTAGATAAAAACCCCATAAACAATTGTTTTCTGTTTTAATTGTTCTCTGCTCATCTATCTTTCAAATTCAAAAACCATTTCAAAAATATAAAAATCCTTTTTACAAAGTCCAGATCTAATCGATTCGAAAACCGATTGTGATTCGGGAACACAGTCTCTGTGGGATCGATATCTTTTATTACTTGGCGACGGTCCGGTACACTTGCCGGATTCGCACGTGCATTCGCACGACATCAAGTTTTTGGCGCCGTTGCCGGGGACTGTGCCATTTCGAATTTCAATTCAAATTTTGAATTGATTTTTCTGGACCTTTTCTTTTTGTTTGATTTTTATTTCTGAAATATAAAAAAAAAAAAATTTCTTTTCCTTCTATTGTATCCATCTCTCTTGTGTTATATGCAAAGATCTCTAAGTCTTGGGAGCCTTAGTGAGATTGATCCGGAGATCGAGAGGACCTTCCACCGACGTAGAAGACTACAAAGAGAGGGAGAAAGGTTGAGTCCCGTTCCACTCATGGCGAATCAACCGGATACAAAACCTTTGAAGGATTACGCAGCCCCAAATGCGAGAGGCTTGCGAACTGGGATTGCAAGGCCAGAGATTGAGGCGGAAAACTATACCATACCACCTATGCTAATCAACATGATTAGGCAACATCAATTCGGAGGATTGCCTTCGGAGGACCCGACCGATCATATAGAAACATTCTTAGAGTTCACAGATGCAATCCGGATTAATGGAGCCTCAGTCGATGTTGTGCGTTTGAGACTGTTCCCCTCATCTATCACTGGAAAAGCGAAGGCCTGGCTAAAGCAAATCCCCGCTAACATTTTGACTACTTGGGACCAATTGGAGCAGGCGTTCTTGGAGAAATTCTTCCCTCCATCCAAGACGGCCTACATAAGAACCCAGATCACCGGCTTCTTCCAGAAAGACGGAGAATCATTATCGGAAGCTTGGGATCGATACAAGGGACTGTTGGAGTCGTGCCCACATCACGGACTCGAGAGGTGGTTAATAGTGCACACCTTCTATAACGGATTAGACTACTCTTCGAAGGTGTCACTAGATTCTGCAGCCGGTGGAGCGTTTATGAATAGGCCTCTCACTGAGGCATTCAACATCATCGAGAATGTCGCCACCAACTACCACCAATGGGGATCCGAAAGAGGTAATAACCCGAACAAGATTTCGGGGGGTAAGTTTGAGGTAAATAGCACAGATCTTATTATGTCAAAGATAGACTCACTTAATAAACGTTTTGATCGGCTGGAAAGAGCTAATGTGAGTGCATTAGGTGCTACTAACCTTGTTTGTGAGATTTGTGGAATGCAGGGACATGACATGATGGGATGCCCACATGGATCCCAAGGCCGTGTGAACAAGTGAACTCTTGTAACAACTACTATGATACGAACCCGAATCTGCCCAACTATGCTCCCCCAAATCCCTACAACCAAAGAAGGAACAACCCTTACCTCTCCTACGGCAACTACAACAACACGCTCAACCATGAGTTCCAAGAAGGTCAAGGTAATAAGAGAACCACACCGGGGTACCCTCAGGTACAAAGATCTAAACTCGAGACTTTATTTGAAAGTTTTGTCGAAACTCAGACAAAACAGAATGAGGAGTTTAGACAACAAGGAAGGGCAGTGAGTGAGGCAATAAAGGATCTAGCATCTAAGGTAGACAACTTAGCAACTCATAACAAGATGCTAGAAACCCAGATTGCCCAACAAGCCAGCACGTACTCGAGACCTAAGGGTGCATTCCCGGGGCAACCCGAAGCAAATCCCAATGAGCATTGCAATGTCATACACTTGAGGGATGATAAGCTTGGGGTGGGGGTAGCTGAAATGGACGTGGAACCGGAGGAGGACACGAGCGAAAAAGAAGAGCCAGAACCGAAATACGTCCCTCCACCACCGTACCAACCCCCGATACCTTTCCCACAAAGGTTGGTTAGGAAAAAGCAAGTAGATGTAGAGACTAAAATGCCTACTAAACTGAAAGACCCAGGTAGTTTCTCCATCGCTTGCTCAATTGAACAAGTGCACATTGACCAAGCCTTATGTGACTTAGGGGCTAGTGCGAGCTTGATGCCCCTCACTATCATGGAAAGGTTGGAAAGTAAAGAGTTGAGACCGTTCAAATTCTCCTTACAATTTGCG
Organism: Sophora flavescens; assembly: GCA_030762895.1. NCBI lineage: Eukaryota > Viridiplantae > Streptophyta > Magnoliopsida > Fabales > Fabaceae > Sophora > Sophora flavescens. The sequence goes on from CM061067.1 coordinate 149,491,734, forward strand.
GACGGCTCAACTAGGACTCCTCTAGGCATACTAGAGAATGTCCCCTGTGAAGGTAGGGAAATTCTTCATCCCGCCGACTTCTCGGTATTAGACATGAAAGGGAATTCTGAATTCCCCATTATTTTAGGAAGGCCATTCTTGGCAAATCGCTGGAGCAGAAATAGGCGTAAGGAATGGGAAGCTCTCTCTAACTGTAGAGGAAGGTAGGATCGATTTTCAATTGACTAACTCTGATAACAACCTTCCTTTTGAGAGCCATGTGTGCAGAATTGATACAACGTCTCCAGTGGTAAAAGAAGAACTGAACATGGAAGCAACTCCGAAGGTATGCATGGCTAATGATGCACCCAGCAGTGATGGAAGTGGAGTTGCTGTCCATATTGAAACAAAACTTCCGCCGGAAGGAAGGAAGGCTAGGAAGCTCCGAGAAAAAAGAGCGAAGCGGAAGCATTATTGGCCGTATGAGCAGAAACGGCTATTTGAAGGAGCTCCTTGGAAGAAAAGTGTGCCTGCACATCTTCGCCCAGCCGACCCCGGTTGACTTGAGGAAGAATGGTCAAGCTTAAGACCATAAATAAGCGCTTCTTGGGAGGCAACCCAAGTTTTCTTTCCCTTTTTCGTTTTGTTTTTGATTTAACCTCTTGAATAATTTGAGAAGATCAAGAGGCAAAAATATCATTAATAAGTTTGTCTAGTGTTTTCAGGTTGAGAAAGAGAAGAAGAGCATAAAAAAATAAAGTCAGAGGCCATCACGCCCTGGCCGTGACAGTGGTCACGGCCGTGATGAACTAAACAAGAGCACAGAAAGGATCACGGCCTAGCCGTGACAACCATCACGGGCGTGATGAGTAGGATGCCAAAGCCAGAGAGCATCACGGCCTAGCCGTGATGTAGATCACGGCCGTGAGAGGGCAACTCCTGAGGACCAGAAACGATCACGGCCTTGCCGTGATGAGCCTCACGGGAGTTATAAAATTTCTACCCAAATTTTGACTGGACTGTGAAGCCAACACCGGCTACCGACTCGGTAAGTTGTTCCAATTTTTCTCTTCTCTCCGACTTGATTATTTACATTGGAGACAATGTAAGTAATCAAGCTTGGGGTAGGGGTATTTATTTTTGCATTTGCATTGTTGCATTCATGTTGCATTCACATAGGCTTAGATTGGTATGATCACATTCTCTAGATTTCCCCTCACTTAGAACATGCATCCGATTGTAAAAACTTGGAGCCAAATGAATTGAGATAGTGAATTTTGAACCCAATTTTTCATTATTCTTGTGATATGGCTAAAAATAAAAATTCTTGAGATAATCATTTGATAGTTGATAATTAGCATGTGGTTCGTTAAACTTGTGTACCTCACTGATTTTTGAACTACTAAATGTAAGATTTTGAGCCAAAAGGGGTATTCACTAAATCTACCCCATTTCTTGTGAAAGAGTGATTTAATTCCTCATGGACTGTATTTTCTAGAACTTGACTTGAAACCATTTCAAAACTTAAAAATTTTTGAAAACATTTTTTGGATATGATTGAGGCACTAGGTATTTTTCCGGCCTCCCGAGCTTTGATTGATAAATGCTACCCCTTAGTTGCCCAATTTTGAGCCTAAAGAAAAAAAATACTTTTCTTGGTACCATGAATTAATTTGATAAATAATGTTTGGTATGGCACCTTTTAAAGTATTACAAAAAGGGCAAAATGGTAGTTGGAAAAAGTATGGGAAGAAAAAGCTAGAAAGTAATTTCTCTTGAGCTATAAATCTCCCCTTCTCCAAACAAATAAAAATGAAATAAACAGAAAAAATGGAGAAGGGGATGACAAAGAAAGTGAGAAATGAAAAAAAAAAGAAAAAAAAATATAATAGAAGGAAGAAAGGTGGAAAAAGTAAATCAAAGCCCCCAAAAGGTATTTTAGAAGGTGTCATACTTTGTAATGTTTGATAATCTATCTAGCCTTCTTGAAAATTCCCTTTCTTTGATTTTCCCACCTAACAATAAATCCCATGGCCACATTACAACCAAAGGAAAAGACCTCTTGATTCTTAAGTGTTTTCTTAAATAAAGTAGAGATTTGGTTAATAGTCAAGCCTATGGTAAAATACTTTCCTTGAGGAAATGGAGTGAATTGTCATAAACCCTAAAACACTTGAGTGAGGTGAGATGAGTGCCCAAATCAGTGAGGACATGAACTTGAAGAACCTAAGCTTCTAATTGGACTTGAACTTGATTATCTCTTGAATGCTTATTAAAAATGCCTATTACTTGGATTAGCTTCTAGGGTTTTGGTTCACTATCCACGATTTGATTGATTTATCTTATGGTCTGAGTAATTGCTTGAGGACAAGCAAAGTTTTAAGCTTGGGGTGATTTGATGAGTGTGATTCCACCTCATCTTTGTCCATCATTTTGCATGCATTTTCATGTAGTTTAGGCATATTTTTATTAGATTTTAGGTTAATTTTCCTTTGGAACGGGTAAGGCGGTTTTCGTGTGTTGTTTTGCAGATATCAAGGGTAAATTGCTCAAGATCAACCATGATGAAGTTTGGATGAAGATGGAGCTTTAAAACTGAAGAAAATGAGCCAAACAGAGCCCATCACGGCCTAGCCGTGATGCCCATCACGGCCATGATCGAGCAAAACCGAAAAAGAACAAAGGCTGAAGTCGAGTCCGTCACGGCCTAGCCGTGATAGCCATCACGGCCGTGACCCAAAACCAACACAAGTCAGAAGCCGTCAGGGCCAGGCCATGATGGCCATCACGGCCGTGATGATCATCACGGCCAGGCCGTGATGAGCATCACGGCCATGACAGACCAACCAGTGAAGAATTTTCAAGGCAGAATCCGTCACGGCCAGGCCGTGATAGCCATCACGGCCGTGACGCGTATTACTTGGCTCGAAGCAACAGAGGTGGATCTAATTTGAGTTGGATTAGGACTCTAACCCGCCCAATTCTATAAATAAGGGACGGAGCAGAGGCAGAAATGATGAGACCTTTGGGGCTACTACTCTAGGCATAGATTTAGGATCTCTTCTCCTCTTCTCCTCTCTTCTCTTTTCTGATTTTTATTATGTTGTCAACTTGACTTGTCATCTCCATGGCAAGACTGGAGTAGTAGCTTAGTTTCTAGGGACTAGGGCTCTGCCCAGAGGCAAGTTTGTAAATGATGTTAATTTGATGTTGAAACCATTGTTGATTTATAATTGTTTTAGATCTGATTTCTAGTGTGTTATTCACTCATAAATTTCAAGAACCGTTTATTTACGTGACATAGACGTTCTAAGGAGGAACCTAGCGGTGAACTTAGGATTTCTAGGGTGATTCACTCGTAAAGCCCGGCAGCCACTAGTTTGTGAGATGTGAATGATCCAAGGAGGAACCTAGCGGTGAACTTAGGTTATTTGCATGACCGAGACATTCCAAGGAGGAACCTAGCGGTGAACTTGGGTGTCGGACCTATAGAAGTCAGACTTGGGACTGAAATCACGAGAGTTAGAAGCCGTCCCTCGAGGAGCAACGAGTTGTCACGGAACGCAAAGGGTCCAATCTGGGATCGACTACCACGAGAGTAGGGGTCGGGTCAATTGGGCACGGCTTTTGTAACCCGAGAGGGAGCTTAAGCTATCAGAGGATAAACTCGCCTTCAAGGCAATTTCGGTAATCAACAAAGGTAAATCTGTTAGCAACATAAACAGCCTCAAAGGTAACCCAAATCCCTAGGAATCCGTTTTAGATAAAAACCCCATAAACAATTGTTTTCTGTTTTAATTGTTCTCTGCTCATCTATCTTTCAAATTCAAAAACTATTTCAAAAATATAAAAATCCTTTTTACAAAGTCCAGATCTAATCGATTCGAAAACCGATTGCGATTCGGGAACACAGTCTCTGTGGGTTCGATATCTTTTATTACTTGGCGACGGTCCGGTACACTTGCCGGATTCGCAACGCGCGTGCGTCCGCGCACGACACATCAGTACACACTCTAGAGAGTGTGTTGACGGATTGTATAATTGACGACGGCCCTTTGGGTTTTGAGAAAGGAGCCGAAGCCAAGCAAAACGTGGAAGTAGAGGATCCTCTGGAAGAAATAAATTTGGGGACGGAAGAAAAGAAAAGGTCCATTTTTGTCAGTGCGTTTCTGCCAGAGGATTACAAACAAAAACTTGTCTGATTAATAGCAGAGTACAAAGATTGCTTTGCATGGGACTACGATGAAATGCCTGGTTTAAGCAGAGATCTTGTCGAACACCGGCTGCCACTTAGGGAGGATTGCAAGCACATTAGCGAGGCAAGTAGAAGGTTTGCTCCAGAGGTGGTGCATAAAATCAAAGAGGAAGTACAGAGACTGCTTAAAGCAAAGTTCATTCGAACAACTAGATATGTCGATTGGCTTTCTAATGTAGTTCCTGTCATTAAAAAGAATGGCAAATGAGGGTATGCATAGACTTTAGAAATTTAAATATCGCTACCCCCAAAGATGAATATCCGATGCCAATAGCCGACATGCTTGTCGACTCAGCATCAGGAAATGAGATTTTAAGTTGTATGGATGGCCATGTAGGTTATAATAAAATCTTTATAGCCGAAGAAGATGTGTCAAAGACTGCCTTCAAATGTCCAGGAGCGATTGGGACATATGAATGGATTGTCATGCCTTTCGGTTTAAAGAATGCAGGGGCCACCTATCAACGAGCGATGAATACAATTTTCCATGATGTTATTGGAAAATTTATAGAAGTATATATTGATGACGTGGTCATCAAGTCCAAAACCAAAGATGACCACTTGGAGCATCTGAAGCAAGGATTTGAGAGAATGAGAAAGCATAACCTCAAAATGAACCCAGAGAAGTGTAGCTTCGAAGTGTCGGCTGCCAAATTCCTAGGATTCTTAGTCCACAAAAAAGGAATTGAGGTAGACAAGAATAAAACCAGAGCGGTCATGGAAGCCTCGGCACCGACAGATAAGAAGGAAATACAATCCTTTTTAGGGAAGGTTAACTTTCTAAGAAGATTCATATCAAATCTGTCAGGAAGGACAAGAATATTTGCACCGCTGGTCAAGTTGAAATCAGAGCAAAGCTTCATATGGGAGCCTTGTCACCAAGAGGCTTTTGACCAGATCAGAGCCCGCAGTGCCTCGTCGATCGTTGAAGTTGTACATATCGGCATCTGAAGACACTATAGGATGTTTATTAGCCCAGGATGATGATGACAACGTTGAAAGGGCTGTATATTATCTAAGCAGAGTCCTAAATGATGCTGAAAGAAGATATAGTGCAATAGAAAAGTTATGTCTAGCATTATATTTTTCTTGTACAAAACTTTAATATTATATGATGCCATGTCATGTATTGGTGATTTCCAAAACGGACGTTATAAAGTATATGTTATCAAAACCAGTCCTTAATGGGCGTATTGGTAAATGAACCATCGCCTTGTCAGAGTATTCTTTACAATATGTACCAGCTAAAGCTGTCAAAGGACAGGCAGTGGGTGACTTTTTAGTGGACCATCCAGGACTGGATGTGCCAGAAATAGATGTTGTCAGTTTACAACCCTGGAAACTCTATTTTGACGGATCAAGGAATCAGGGAGGTAGTGGAGTAGAAATTTTAATCGCGACTCCACAAGGAACTCCTACTAAGTTCATGTTTGAACTTAAGTATCCATGTTCCAACAATGAAGCTGAATATGAAGCTTTGATTGTCGGATTGGAAATACTGATAGAAATAAAAGCACGAAGTGTGCATATTTTTGGGGATTCTCAATTAGTCATCAAACAACTTACTCAACAGTACAAGTGTGTTAGCTGCAACTTGACAAAATACTGTATCATAGCTAGTAAGTTGATGAAAAAATTCGATGACGTAATTGTCGAATATATTCCCAGAAATTTGAATCAAGAGGCTAATGAGTTGGCTCAGATAGCCTCGGGATACAAAATATCTCAAAAGACTTTGTCAACGCTAATGGAAATCAGAGAACTGTTGTATCCATTAGAAGAAAGAGATATTTTGGTTAATGATGTAACTCTACCTAATGACTGGAGGTTGCCAATAATCGAATATTTGGAAAATCCAAGTCAGAACGTAGATAGGAAAACAAAATATAAAGCATTGAATTACACAATGCAGGGAGGACTGTTATACAGAATATATGTTGACGGGACTCTACACAAGTGCCTGAGTGAGCAAGATGCTTATTTGGCTCTATCAGAAGTCCATGAGGGCATATGTGGAGCCCATCAGGCAGGTGATAAAATGAAATGGATCCTTCGACGGAGTTTGTATTATTGGCCAACTATGATTAAAGATTGCATTTCGTTTGCCAAATCCTGTGAACAATGTCAGCAACATGGCCATATACAAGATATACCGGCTAGTGACTTACATTCTATTGTCAAACCTTGGCCTTTCCGAGGATGGGCTTTGGATTTAATTGGCCAGATACATCCCTCTTCTTCAAAAGGACATCAATTCATTTTAGTTGGAGTTGACTATTTTACCAAATGTGTAGAGGCAGTTTGCCTCAAAGCAGTCACCCAACAAGACGTAATTGATTTTATTGAAAATCACATCATTTGTCGGTTTGGCATACCCCAGACTCTGACAACAGATCAAGGGTCAGTATTTGTCGGCAAGAAAGTTGTGGAATATGCTGGTTCTAGGCATATAAAAATGCTCATATCTACACCATATTATGCACAAGAAAATGGCCAAGTTGAGGCCATAAATAAGATCATTATTAATCTTATCAAAAAGCATGTGGGCCGACAGCCTAATAGTTGGCATAATACTCTTGATCAAATACTATGGGCATATAGAAATTCACCCAGACAGTCGACAAGAACCTCACCATATCGGCTAACTTATGGGCACGATCATGTGCTACCTGTTGAAATCAATCTCCAATCCACTCGCATTCAAAGGCAAAATGACTTGCCTACCGATCAATATTGGAATGCAATGCTGGACGAATTGGATGAGTAAAGTGATGAAAGATTGATTGCATTATAAAATTTGATTCGGCAAAAGGAAAGATTTGCAAAATTCTATGATAGTCGAGTTAAGTTCAAATCATTTAAGGTAGATGATCTGGTGTGGAAAGTCATATTGCCCATGGATAAAAGTTGTCGAGAATATGGCAAATGGTCACCTAAATGGGAAGGACCATTTAGAATTGATAAAGTATTTTCTGGAAATGCCTATGCACTTGTCAATGTTAATACTGGCTTGAAAATCAAGTCAATTAATGGCAAGTATTTGAAGGAATATAAACTGACAATGTAGGAAGTAAGAATTGACAACAAGTGAAAGAAATAAGAATATTCACTAAATTGGCAATACAATGAAATACTGTCAAAAGCATAAGTTGTCAATTCAAGCCATATAGAGATTGGCAAAATAACAATATGCTATTAGAAATCAAGTTGTCAATTAAAGTTAATCTAATCCTAGAATACAAGGCTATGCGTCAACAACATTTTATTTTCCTTCGACAATGCAGAGGTATAACCCAATTTGTTGAGGCTTCATTCCCCATTTGATGAGGTTTCAGCTGCTCCATCTGTCGAGGATGCGCAAAGAAGGAGATGAGCAGGAGCAGATCTCACCATCATTCCACCTAGAAGGTTGTTGTTGCTATGGTGCAATAAAGATGACACCAAAGGAAAGTCACTACCTTCCAGGATGAAGATGATGGAACTAGAGCGAGATACACTCGTTTCGTATCAAGATCAGCTTTCCCCTAGATGTGCGGCAAGGTCAGCTCTAGATGTTACGTTGGTTGCTGACCTTCACTGCATGTTTTACGTTGGTTATTGACCTTCACTAAAGATATGACCATTAAAACAGAAACCTTGGTCTGAAATCTTAAGATGATAAGGTCAGATTCCTATGGAGGAAGAAAGAAGAATAGATGGAAGCCTTTTGTAGGAGAAAGTATATTATGTGAAATGTCTAACTATGAAATCGTGGATTTGTAGATCTCATTATTTATAGTTGGCTTAGAGAGACATTTATTGTGGTTTGGTTTACCAAAGTCTCGAAACTTATCATGGTATTTATGGTGATTTGATAAAGCATGAGTTACGAAGTTGGTTGGAAACATGCAGTCAAGTCAAACAATAAATAAACGGCAAGTAAGAAAAGAAACATTTATCAATGACTGTCAAAAATGACCAGGTTAAAGTTTGACAAAGACAAGAGCTACAACCCGCGATTTGGCCTAGACAGAAGATAATCGATCCCATGCAAGGGAAAGGTTAGTCTTGTCGGTAGTAAGTAGACTTCATATTCAGCCGTAACGCACGAAGTTTTCCGACTACACTTTGACTTTTCGGCCAAGTTGGATTGATTCATCGTCAATAGCCTTGACTTTGTCCCTGCTCTTTTCTAGATCCTTGTCAAACTTGGCATATTTTTGATCTGTCAATTCAATCTCTGCCAACAGCTTCTTCCGATACTCCAATAGACTCTCTTTAGTATGAATCCCGATGGAGATAAGATCAAGTTCCTTTTGTTTAGAGGATTCAAGATCTTGAAAGCGAACTAAGAGATCATCTTTAGTCTTTTCTTCCTCTTTATAAGAAGGAATGACAGAAGTCATCCTTTCTAACTTACTGGAGAGCCGTTCCCAAAATGTATGGATGGAGATAAAAAGCGTACGACTCGACATGGGGAGATTGGAATGAAGAGGAGTGATCTCCTTGATGAGTCGTGACAGTTCTTGTTGAATCCTGGCATCAGATAAAAGTGCATCAAAAGGATTGACAAGAAGAGCTTGGAGATCATGCATGAGGTTAATGACTCGAGAATCACTGGAGTCATGCTGAGTTGATAAAGAGGTGGCAGAGAGGGATGACTCTTTCTGGCTTACTTCCGACAGCATATTAATCCTCGTATTGAAGTGAAGGACCGGTTTAGGGTTAGGAGACTTCATGATAGGAGGTCTGACCGCAGGTGGAGAAGGAATGATAGGAATTGTTTCAGCCAGCAGGGCCTCCATGTCAATATCTTCATCCGGAATTTCAATCATGACGTAGCTTCCGAGTAGTGTGTGTCGGCTATGGAAGTTGGAGTGATTGAAGTCGGATGATGAGGGTTGGGGGGGCATTTCCTGATGGGATTCGAGATGCTGAAGACCACCTATCAGACTCCTAGTGTCGACAGGAATACCTCCTAAATTTCTGTCAGCATGCAACTCCAAGTCAGATTGATTTCTTTGGCTCGGCCGGTTGTGGTGAGAATCTCCGAATGGTCATTGAATCTTCAACTCGAGGAGATTTTTCCGACATGAAGGATAGATAAGAAAATATATACATGTATATAAAAGAAAATGACAAGGTCAGTGGAAATACCAGATTAGAATCCGAAGACATCAAGTCAACATCAGCACTTGCCTTTTCCGTGACCAGAATGGTCTCAACGATTTTGTCTTTCTGTCAAATTTAAAAAAATGACTTAAAAAAAAAAAGAAAAGGCATGTGAATAAAAGAATGTAACTTGATAGATCAACTTAAGACTGTTACCTTGGATTGGTGTGAGGGAGATGTGTTGGAGGAGCTAATCATGATATCTTGGACCTTATATCCAGTAGAAACTTTGGTGGCATCAGACTCTGTCGAAATTGAAAGACTCTTGGTAGATTTTGATTTCTTGAAGGAAAGGTCAGAAGGAGCCGTTTTCTCTTTTATTTTCTTGGATCTTTTTGTCTGAAGATTAGAAACAGAGGCTTTTACCGGCTGTGAGCTTTTCTTGACAGTTTTGGCCGCCACAGGGATCACATTTTCGTCCTCATCATCATCCTCAGATGCTTTTCCCGACAGTACATCAGATGTAGACTTACCCAGGAGAGGCTTGTCAAGAGGAATAGCTGTCAATAACAACATCAATAAGTTGATTGTCAGCTAAAAAGTGAAAGAATAAAAGTTACTCGACAAGTGAATACCTGAATTGCAAGTTAGAATTCGCGAATGGAATCCAAAGCCATCATTAGATTGGAGAAACCGACGAGCGAAGGTAACTGGATTTGGTTTTTCAAAAGGGTCAACATAAGCACTCACGCTGTCCAAAAAGAAAAAGTTACCTCCTTTCGACGGCTTCCCCGGGAGTGAATCAGCTAAACCAAAAGGGGCACAAGGAATAGGCACTGGCTTAGGAAAAGGAGCCTTCAAACTGTCAAAGTATTCCCTGGTCATATTGGGAATACCCCTATATATGGAAAGCTTTTAAGATTCCTTATTATCATGCTTCCTTTTGGCTTCAGCTAAAACACTATTGACATGACGAACCATATCAAATGGTCTCAAGGGATTCCACTTGATTTTATAAAAAAATTCAAAGGCTTGAATTTCTTTCTGAAGTTCACCTCGAGTTTTGGTTGCCGGATCCTGTTCCTGCATGGGAGAATCATCAATGTTACCCACGATGTCTTCAATACAACTCAAGCAGGTCTTTAAACTCATATGGTGGTTGGAGTAATACTCATCCCACCAGTCAAGAAAGTTTTGAGTAACTCCGTGGAAGACAGAAAATGAAACAGGTTGTAAGAAAGTCCCAAGAACTTTATCCTCATCACTGATGGCGACAATATGATCATATGTTGGAGCTTTAGCACCAATAAAATTCTCATCAGGAACCGAGCTGACAAGCAGTGGTATTGGGCAAATGCAGATATATTCTGTGAGTTTTGAAACTAGGACCATCAACAAAAATGATTTTATGGCAAAGAAATTTGGTCCAAATTGATTTGTTGGATTTAGAAATGGTGGTACTCAATTTCGTAAACCACTCTGGACCGTATTTCCGGTCAATGAAAGGAGAGAAGTTGATCTTTGAGGAGGTGGATGAAAGTGAATGAAATATTTTGAAGTAGAACTTAAAATTCGCAGTTTCATCTCTTGACAAAGATTCAGCAGACACGTAACAGAGATAGGAGCCATAAGTGTCAATTGACAAATCTGCAGGAGCTTTGTATGAAAATTGACGCTCCAAGACAGCATTTAACCACAACTGGAGAAGCCAAAGAGGTCCTCCTATGTTGGTTTTCTTTTGCTTAGATCTGACAGTATCAACTACTCATACTGTCATAAAGATTATCCAAAACACATTGGCCCAATGCTATTCTTTTGCCAGTTGACAAAATATTGGCCAGAGGAACATACGAAGCAATCAAAAAAGCAGATTTGCTACAAAAGACATAAGCACATAACCAAAGAACCAAAAAGGCTACGTGCTCAGTATCCGTCACATGTTCATGAGCTCCACCTCTAAAGTCTGCTATATATTTAGAGAAAGAGCATTTTGGCACATAGACGTCAATCTGGTTTTCTATTTCGATATCGGAATGCATGGTGGGGCCATCTGGACGAAGGCCCGTAATAGCCAACATGTCAAATAAAGTCGGACCCATCATCCCATAAGGAAAGTGAAAATTATTTGTGGTTCTATTCCAAAAAAAGACTGACGCCCCTATTAAAGAAAAGTCTACTAGCTTAACGTGGTGAGAAAGCTGAATAAACTCAAAAATTCCAGCTTCTTCCCACACGTTGCGCTTTTCACTGAACTCGGTCAAACCAACTAATGTAAGCATCAAACTGAGTGGCAGGGGGCATTCTAAAAATCCTATTGCTCTTTTTAAATACATGAATAGGGATAGGAGTTAGGGAGGATAAAATAGCCTCATTCGAGTTAGCAGAAGGAAAGGAATCGCGTAAACCCTCTGAAATTTCATTTTGGGTTACGAAAGGACCCAAGAATGTAGCAGGAGGACTCAAAGCAATAGAAGAATCAGGAATAGGGTAAATTACCTTAGATTCTTGCCATAACTCGGATTCTTCCAAAAGTGGGTCATGAACTACTGCCCTAGGAGGAACGACCGTGGTGTGAGGTATGAAAGTCGACATCTTGAAAGATGTTGCCATAGAGATTGAATGAAGTGAGGAAGAAGAAAGGATTTTTCCTTTAGAGAAGGGTTTTCGCGAGGGAAAAAGAAAGATAAGAAGAAGAAAGTCAACAACAATGTGACTGCAATTTAAAGAAGAGTGAGAGCCTTTGGTTCGAATTCCAAGAGACCTGTGACGTTATGATTATCCCTATTTAGTAGGGATGAAATTAAAGCAAGGTTTAATTAACGGATATGAACCCAAGATTAAGAAAATTTGTTAGTAATTTAAAATTCAAATTTTGCTATTCTTTCGGGCAAAGCCGTCGAAAAGTAAAATTTGGGGGCATCTGTTAATAGAAGGATTTTAAATTCTTGTGAAATAATTCAAACGAGGATGGGGGAAGAACTGAAGGAAGAATTGTCAAAGATATAATAAATGCCGCATGAAGGAGAAAATCAAAATTCAGAAGAATTGACAAATGGGAAATTGACAAGAAGTTCTTCAGTTGGCATGTCAGACAAATAAGACTGTCGAAAAGCAAGACGTGGGACGCATCTGTCAAGGGTAAAATTTCTGATTATTGACGGATACATTTAGCTGGATGACGGAGAAATCAAAGTAATGACTAATATTTTCTAAGTCCTAAAAAGATTTAGTTGACAAGAAAATATTGGTCGACAGAAAATGATAAATTGACAACTCAGTTTTTCGACAAAGTATTAAGAGTTGTCAAACGCACGGAAGTGTGAAAATGGCCAAGTCCTCAAGACCGATAAGACATTAGCAAGATCAGTTGTCAAGCAGCCAAACCATCAAAAACAATCAAGTTGACACGGAGCAGTTCAAGAAATTGAACGGTTATTGGAAGTGCTTGATAGACAGTTTAAGTATAAATTAAGAAAACTACCAAAGACACGTGGCAGTCTTATAGATAAGAAGTTATCTCTAGGTAGTTATTTTATTTTCCTATAAATACAAGTAATCACAATGTAATAGAGGAGGTTACTTGATACATATCCTACATATCTCGATCACACAGCAGATTACACTCAAGTACTTCCTCCATCCTTTTCATTTTCAATTCAATTCAGTATTATAACCCAGTACAATACTGGTTTTATTCTTTAAAGCTCTTTATTCGTTCTTTAATACTAATTTTTAAGTTCTTTACATGTCTTTCATTACTTTCAGTATTTCTTTCATGCTCTTTATTTAAAGTTCTTTTATTGCATTTAGTAATCATTTAATCACGCTTTTACAAATTGCCTTTTTAAATTATTGTTATTTCCATTTTCAAATTATTCCCTTTTCAAAAAGTTATGCAATTGGAAAGTATCTTTCGTTTAAGAAACTGACTTTTCTTTTCAAATCAGAAATATATTTTCAAAATATAAAATAGTTACACTTTTATTGTAATACCAAGTCCTTGCCAGTATTTACTAAATTTGACTAATTTGTCAAATTCATACTTGGCAGACATACATACAAAAATCCTGACGAGATTACCGCAACTCGTTCGCCCCACACTCGTCTGATCTTAAATTATTTGTAACAAAGGGATTTTCGACACCAACCAAAAACCAGCGTTAACAATCACGAAATAACAGTTTAAGTAAGGATTTGAGTCCATAGTGTATCCCGTCTCTCGTATGGTGACCACCAATTAACACTTCTCAATATACACGGACATGAGATTTGATTTACATACACTGGTAAATTTCCTGTTAATTTCACTACTACAGAATAGGGCTTTAATAGCGCTTTTTTTTAGCCTTTAGTAGCACTTCCAAGTGCTATCTATTCACCCGCTACTGAAGGTGGGAGAGATTCAATAGCGCTTAAAAAAGCGCTACTGAAAGTGAGAATAGGTAGCGCTTCCTTGAGAAAGCGTTGTCTAAAGTTCGTAATAAGGCAATCTATTACATAATTTGGACAGCGCTTTCTCAAGGAAGCACTGTCTAAAGTTTGCAATAGATAGCGCTTTCTCAAGGAAGCGCTATCTATTTTTAACTTTAGGCAGCGTTTTTTCAAGAAAACGCTACATATTCCCCCCATTTTTTTAAAATTATTTACATTGTTTTTAGACAACGCTTTTTCAAGAAAACGCTACCTATTCCCCCTTTTTTTTTTAAATTATTTACATTGTTTTTAGACAGCGCTTTCTCAAGGAAGTGCTGTCTAAAGTTTGCAAAAGATAGCGCTTTCTCAAGGAAGCGCTATCTGTTTTTAACTTTAGGCAGCGTTTTTTCAAGAAAACGCTACCTATTCCCCCTCCTTTTTTAATTATTTACATTGTTTTTCTATATTTCCCAAATGTACTCAGCAAAACTAAGACATTAAACAGTTTATCCATCCCATTGCACTTAGCAAAACTCAACAAACCATACATTTACATACAAAAGTATATTGATTAAAGGGTACAAGGGGTACACCAACCCGTATACAATAATAACCCAACAACATGAGGAAGAACCACTGTAACTAAAATGCTACACTCCAAATTGCCCAGCATTGCCATTACAGAGTCCTTACACAAATCCACCAAGGAACAGAAATAAATAAATCTATATAACCTAAGAATCCAAAAAGCTATTTCTTTGTTATATATCTCTTAAGCTGACACTGTGAAGAGGATTTGTATTTGATTTGCATGAGGATTTTCCACCGTTCCAGATACAAACATTATTGGCATTGAAGTTCCTGTAGGATGCAGTGAATGGAGCTTTGGACCAATCTGTCTTGATGAGTCCACCCCTTGTAGCCCAATCATCTGCATTCCACAGGCTTGAGTATATTCTCATGGGCTGCTTCTTTGGAAATGGAACTCCAACTGATTCCAAATTCTTGAACTCTCTGATGGGCATGCCATCCACTGAGAAGCTGAAGCACATGTACGTATAACAATATTTAGTAACTAAACTAATGAAGTACATGTATATTATATTATAGGAAAATGTTAATCAGTGTACTTAGGTTACTCGATAAGTGGTGGGTGCTTACACAATGCGTTGGGGATTCCAGAGAATAGAATAAGTATGGAAATATGTAGTTGGGTCAAACCAAAGATAGAATTGCTGCTCCTTGTTGCCTTTGCCTTGGCTGAACACATTGGTGTGTAGAGTATAAGGATCACCACTCAGGTTCCCCAAGAATTCCAAGTCATTCTCATCCCATGTTGACCCCTTTGAGGAAAGCTGGAAAAAAGAAGAAATATTCAATATTCAATATTCATTTGTTAGTCATATTCAGATGATTGAACATTCATGTTTTAAACTTACATAATAGGCAGTGACAGTGCCAGAAGAGTTTCCAGAAACCAACTTGATTTGCATATCAATCTTGCCAAATAAGTATTCATTGGTGGACTGGAAGCCAGAGCCAGAGGCTCTGTCAAGGGAAAGGGTGAGAAGATTGGCGTTGTTGAGTATTTTTGCACGACCATCTCCCCATGTAATCTGAAACTCCTTGTTCAAGTTACCAGCAGCACAGACCACGATAATATAAAGAAGGATAGCTGACAGGCTTGAAGAGGTGGTAGAAGCCATAATGTTCATGTTATGTACCAACTATTGTTTTTTTAAGTACGTAAGCTAACAAGTTTAAGTGGTGAAGGGTGTGGAGGGAAGGTTGAAAGAGTGAGCATATATATATAGTGATAGTGGGCAATGAATGAGCAGCAAGATTTGGATAGGAAGGTGCCCTGTCACCTGATAAGCTGTAAATAGTTAACCTGGCAGCCTCAGCACGCCTCTTGGCCTGTTCAGCAATCTCAGAGTGCTCATGGTTGTTGCTTTTATGGGATTCAGTAACATGGAGACCGTGGAGTGTGCGTTGAGCCACTGCCCATTGAGCATCCCTCTCTCCCCTTCCATAGTCCTTCTTTGTTGTGAATGCAGTCTACATCAAAATGATTAAACTATAGTAAGCAACCATAAATATAATGGAGTGAAAAAGACTAGAAATTAGAAAGAAACAAAAAAAAAAGTTGGTGATTTTGAGAATGTTTGTAGGACCTTGTTTTCAAGCATGTTGTCCCATGCCCTATTAGACAATCCAAAAGGAATGGGGAACTTGAGAATGTCAAGAGGGATGTAGGTGATAATGCTGAAGATCCAGATTACTCCTTCCTATCCCCAACCAAATCCGTGGATTCTGGCAAAGTCCCAGTGTGCATACACAGCAATCACAGTAGCCACCTAAGTTCATCACTTGTCAGGTTAAAATCACATATATGAATTTCTTTCAAAAATGCTAAATTAAAGTTGAACGTAGAAACTAACCAACTGTGCAGCAAGGAAAGTTGTAATTAGCAAAAATCCAGGGCGTTCAACATAAGACCAGTTCCTTGATCTGGTCACAAAAATGAGTGCTTGACTAATAATACTAACTTGAAGGTAGAGAGCTGAGTTAAGCATCTCCTCACTGTCTGCAATTGGCTTGACACCAAAAACTCTCTGAAAGGTATAGACAAAACATCATACTTCAATCCCATGTCATTTCATGTCACGTGGTCATAATTTTATTATAAGGTTTTAAATAAAGGTCTGCGACCGCAATTGAGGCTGCAGCCTTTTGGTTATAGAGGTATACAAAACTAAAACATGACCGCAATTACAGTCACATGGCCACATTTTTTCACAATTGTCCGCGATTGACGTAAATGCAACATAACCACGACCGCAATTTAAAACCTTGATTATGAGTGTTTTGTATTCAACAGCTTGAATTACTTACAGTGAAGAAGCCAGTGACATGAATCAAAAAGAAGAACACCACGGTGATGATGGCCATGTAAGCTCCAAGAACTACTCCAGTAGCAAAGATTTCTTTGAGCTTCCATGAGTCAGGCAAAGGAGATGGCTTCACTCCGTCCTTGGAGATGGTCATGATGGTTCCATCATTCAAGATGGCAATGATCAGGACCATGAATGGTGAGAAGTCGAACTTCCAGGTCAGAGCCACAAGCAAGAATCCAAAGATTAAAAATAATCCTATTTCCTATCCCCAATTCTGCAACTGGAAAAAGTACAAGAATTGCAAACCAGGAAGAACGGCAGATATCATATGGAAATGACTAGGCTTTTCCCCTGATAATATTAATTAACTAGATTAAAAAACTTCTGTAAGTTCACTCAATTTTTGAAAATTGTTTCAGACCTTCCATCAAACAGATTCAGAGCATGAGTATGATTAACATAATATCATCATATAAACAAGTTATTCAATGCAAAAATGAAAAGTGTACCAAGATGCCTTCGTTTATAGCTAAAAGGCACTTGGATCAGAGCTAAATCTAAACACAAAATTAAACTAATTATGATAACTTCAAGAGCTCAAATGATTTATATCTGTAAAAAAAAAATTACACTAACAAAGAAATAAACTCACTAACCAGTATGGTGGCAGTGAGATATCTGTGTTCCTATGTTGAGAAATCCTTCAACAGATCTGCAAAGAAATCACAAAGAGAGAGGGAAAATCACAAAGAAATCACAACAGATCTACAACAGAGGTTGACGAAAGGGGAGAGAGAGAGAGAGGAGATTCGAGACTGTTTTGTAGAATGCGAAGAAGAGGAACACGAAGTTAGGGTTCGTAATCGAACCCAGGTTGGGTTCGAAATCTGCACATACTGATTCGAAATTGGACAAATGTTGAACACAGAATGTGAGGGAATTGGAATTGGACAAATGAAGAATGCGGAGAAGAGGTGATTTAAAAGTTTGAAAGTTTAATCAAGTTTTCAACAACTGACCACATTAAACCTTAAGCTTGTCCATTCTAAGCAGATCTTTTGAGGGATACAAGGCTTACCTGAGGGATTTCACGAAATCGAAAGCAGAGAGTGCGGCGGCGGCGGCAAGGGAAGACGTACGGCGGCAAGGGTTACGTGAAGCCTTTGTTGCCATTGCTGGACGCGAACGAGGGAGACAGCCGGCGCAGTGGACACGCGGTGGTGGTAGTGACTGCAACGACAACACAAAGAGAAGCTGCGGTGGAGGGACACAATCGTCGGTGGAAGAAGAAGAAGATGCAACGAAGTTGAGGGGCCAGCAGCTTCTTTTTGCGTGGGAGACCTAGCAGAGGATGGTATAAAAATTCGCGTGTGAGAGGGAACATTTTAATCTTATGGAAAGAACTAATATTTAGGTATAGGAATAGATAGCGCTTCCTTAAAAAAACGCTGTCTATTATTATATATAAGATAGCGTTTTTTCAAGCAAGCGCTATCTATTCCTATCCATCAGGAATAGATAGCGCTTCCTTAAGAAAGTGCTATCTTAGGTTGCACCAAAGATAGCGTTTTCTTAAGGAAGCGCTATTAAAGGCCTTCCGCCTCTTTTTAAATAGCGTTTCTTATTAAAGCGCTATTAAAAGTGCGCTATTAAAACCCTTTTATTTAGTAGTGTTTGTATTGGATTTACTCGGCAAGAAAACAGTACATGGAATGTTATGTGAGGCTCATGATTAGTTATCATGTATAAAATGTTGTATGCAATGGTTTGAGTAATGTAAGCCTATATCCTTTTTATGCCGAAATGCAGTCGGCATGGCTACTTGTTTAGAGTAATGTAAAGACTAGTTCTTTACAGAAGGTAATAATTGCACACCTAGCGTCCGCAGGGTCAACTAACAAGTATTGTTTGCATACCAAGCCTATCTGGGCTCAGGCAAGTGTTCTTTCATCAAGCCTTTAAAGGCTCTACAAACAGTTGGAGTTAGAATGAAGCAAGCGACTTCAAGGGTTACAACTTTGCAGTTCTACCAAGTTACACTCACGATGTGAATAAGTATTTAACGAATGTGAGATCGCAATAAAGACATCTCAATAAATACAAATGATTTGCCCATAGAAGTTTTATAATGAAGAACTTGAGAGAGAGCTTTGAGAGTATTGAATGGTTGAGGTTTTTAGGTAAGTTGTTTGTTCAATGATCTTCAAAGTCTTCTATTTATACTAAAAAAAGATAGGTCCGTTGAGTAGAATTTTTCAAATGAGTATTCTTTTGTTCTTCGTTAGTAAATGTCAATAGAGTTGTTTTGGTCTTGAATTTAATGTTTATGATCGTTGATAAGCTTCCAGACAAATTGAACTTATAGGTTGGCATAGCTTTATCAGAGTGCGGTTTGATTCAGAGCAACGATTGTTGCTTTTCAGAATTGGACAGCGCCACTTTCCTTATTTGTGCTTAGCAGGTCTGCGTTCAAGTAAAGTTCATTTTGCTTCTTGCACACGTGATAGACATATTGTAGACTTCACAAGGTTGACTTAAAATCTGTATATGTTTGGATTTATCCAAATCAGAGATGTCTAAAGATATGATCTTAACACGGAGGTGCCCGTATCTTGTGTGGCAAAGTGTAGGTTATTTATATACGTGGATGATGTGATGTTTATGGTAGTTAAGACCTCATTTTGTTTGAAACACATTCAATGTGTAAAATCTCTAAGTTTTTATGATTCTAAATAGATTTAGTATGGTAATAGTGAACCATATGAAATTATTGACATGTTCATTAAGTGTGCAGGAAAATAGAATTTAGGGCACTCGTATATATTATGACCCGTCTAATTTTTGGTAGAGCACAGTTTTTTGAGTCGTCTAAAAACCACTCGTCTTTAATTTAGTATAGACGGTCAAATACAAAATCAACGCTTAGTCAATATTCGAATATACTTGATGATGTGCAAAGCAACATATGTCAGGAAAAGACTCAGTGAGTCACCTGTCTAGTTTTGAACTGCTCGAGCACCCGTTTAAATTCTGGACTGCATAATGTGAAGTCTCTAAAATGTATGATGTGCAATTCCCTAAGTTTTGCTGAGAACTAAACATTGGTTAATGATTTAATTAACCTTTGTGTTGGATGCTAACCTGTCTACCTAGTGTGCAGATCAAAACAGTAAGACTCACCTGTCTGTTCACTTAGATGATAACCTGTCTGGAGAAGCGTAGGTCAACCCGTCTGCTGACTAGGATTATTGACTTTCTTCAAGTGAACTGTCAACCTCTTGTTCTGATAAGTTCCTACACTTGTCTGAGTTTGCTTGATGAAAAACCAAAGACTAAACATAATAAAAGGAAGCTGGCCCCTCATACAGAAGACTCTGAGGCTCTCTCTAACAAAGTCTCACGCTTATCAAGAAGAGTCACAAGTCATTCTCACAAGCAACCTTCGGAAGCAGAACTGATGTCCAGCTTAAGAAAGTTTCCAACATGCTTTATTCCTTAGTACTGCTGGTTATTACACGAAAAGGTAAATGTGCTCAGAGTTCTACAAAAAACATTATGCACAACTATGATATGGCTACTCCACGATGCATAAAGTCATGATTGTTCATGTTATAGTACAACCAACGTTCATATTGCATTAATGGATGCGCAGAACGACTCCATAGTATTTAATGAAGTTCTGCTTGAAGCCAACAATTGAGGAAATGTATCTACTTGTGTGCTAAAAGTTTTCAAGTTTAATTTAAATTCTGAGAAACATAAATCAACCCCCCTTCTCGTGTTTATAGTTGTCAATTTGACATTTCAGCCGTCTAACCGTTGGCATGCTCGTCGAGATGTCATCATCGCGATTGTTGATGGCAGTGCGCACCTGTCTTGCACGCTTCGGCACTTACGTGCTCCGGGCATCGGCCTGTGGGCTCCCCATTCGGCCCGTCTTGAAACACATACCAAGGAGTCTGACATGTGTGCTTTCCAATACTGCTACAGTGTCAGCTTGTAAGGAAATGAAGTCCTAGACAACTTACTCAAATCAGATTCCTTCCTTAATAATCTTGAAGACCTCTGGTCAATAGCATAAAGGATAAAGAATAAAGAACGTTTGTTTCAATGTTTTGCGGAATAAATCAAGGTTTTCATAACCGGACCGGTCATTGAACCGACCAATTTGTTTCAATCTTGAAGACCTGTGGTTTTCTATTATATGTTAGTAAATTTATTAAAATTATTCTTATTTTTATAGGAAAAGTGTAAGAAAATATATCAATTCCAAGGGTTCTATTGAACCAAGCTTATTTATATGCTTTTAATCTTTTATCCAACTATAAAAAAATAAAAAAACAACAAAGTTGGGCCTATCAACCCAAGCCCATTTCATTTCTACAAAACACAAGCAAATAAAGAAACCGACATCTTATTTTTCAAGCAGCAACCGCACAAAGGAAAAGTGCTTTGCAGAAACTGAAATAATTGTTGCACTGAAATAGAAAAGTTCTTTGCTGGAAGTACAATAAGCCTGCTGCTGTAAATCTGAAACCATAGTTGTTCATTGAATCTAAAAAGTTATGGGAGCAAATTGAATCTAAAAAATAAGTTAAGGTACCAAATTGGTATTTTTGCCAAATATTTATTAAGTCATTTTTTAAATCTTTTTTATGATAAGAGCAGATAAGACTACAACAGGACATTTATACTTATTCCTCCCATAAGTAGCATCAAATGCAAGTACGTCACCAAACACTTCGTAGTCAATTTGACACATACCATCACACCAAAACAAATGTAACAACTTTCGATCAGCACCCACTTTGTGACTCCAAAAAAGAGTCTTATCTTCAGCCCGCAACTCCCGTAAGAACCGTACAACCTATTTTACATCACTTTCATGCAAACTCTTTCCTTTTCTAGCCGATTGTACAATTCTTTTTTTTTTTCCGATGACAATATTATAGTAACCACCAGAATGGCTTGCAAACGAACCATAAATTTTAGGAATGCTAATACCACTCTTCCTCATGCTATCGAAAAATCAGCATCTGACAATTTCCTATGAGACCGTAGTAACCCAAAATATTTATCTCCGAGCAATTGATGATTATGCTCAACAATAAAGCGGGAAACATGCCACCGACCACTACTTACGTTTAACCCAACTAGCATCTCGGCCTCACAGCCACATCTAGTCAACACCGCAAGTTTTAAACCTAAGATCGCCTCCGGATCTAGGGTTTATGTACTACCAACTGCTGCTGAAACGCCCGTACAACACAAGTAAGAACCTACCCTAGATTTTAATACTCCCTAACAAAAGGATTTTCACCAGTCACCAGGGCTGCACCGTCGACCATAGTCATCGCCACCATCTCTAATCTCGCATGGTGATAATGAGCGACTCGGGGTACTTTTGTTACCAATGTCATGTTTTTATTTATTTCTTCGATACCTACAAGGAAGGGGGGCCAAAGAATCGCCCGAACAAAAAACTAACCTCCCGATTCTTGTTTGATATAGGGGCCTGATTCTCTTTCAATTGGGTTACTGTAGACATCTTATCATCACTTTCAAGTTTCAAAAACAAAAATGCTAAATTGACACAGAAATGTGTACAACATACGGTACACCGTATGAACAGTCGACGCACAATGATCGGCACCTTAGTAAGACCGTATCTTGACCCGTAGCACTTTTTTTTATTTTTTTAAATTTAAATTTTTTTTGTAAATAATTTTTTTGATTAAGTATGTGTCAATATCTGGTGAACGGGGTACAAATATTCGGTGAATGCCTTCAAATATGTGGTGAATGCCCATACTAAAACCAAGTTTTGGATGTCTTAGATTATCTGGTGAACGTAGTTCAATTATCTGGTGAATGCCTTCGAATATGTGGTGAATGCCCATACTAAAACCAAGTTTTGGATGCCTTAGATTATCTGGTGAACGTAGTTCAATTATCTGGTGAGTGCCTTCGAATATCTGGTGAATGCCCATACTAAAACCAAGTTTTGGATGCCTTAGATTATCTGGTGAACGTAGTTCAATTATCTGGTGAATGCCTTCGAATATGTGGTGAATGCCTATACTAAAATTGGGTTGTGGATGCCTTAGATTATCTGGTGAACGTAGTTCAATTATCTGGTGAATGCCTTCAAATATGTGGTGAATTCACCAGATATTTGTACCCCGTTCACCAGATATTGACACATACTTAATCAAAAAAATTATTTACAAAAAAAATTTTAATCTAAAAAAAAAAAGTCTTCTGATCTTCTTTGATCTTGCAGACTGCTCATATGTTCATCTGATGTCTAGTATGTTGTCCACCAAAATGTGTCAATTTAGCAGGGCTGTTTCAAAAATAAGGGGGCCTGATTCTCTTTCAATTGGTTTACTGTAGCCATCTTACCATCACTTTCGAGTTTCAAAAATAAGGCGCAAAAAATACCTGATTCTCTTTCAATTGGTTTACTGTAGCCATCTTATCATCACTTTCAAGATTCAAAAATAAGGCGCAAAAAATAAATAGTTATTGTCTTCAACAACAGCAGTAGCAGCAGTATTCATAATAATTAATTATACGAAAAAATTGATTTAATTTATATTTAGATGTAATTGATTTAATAAACTATATTTATAAAGTTTGTCATATCATTTGGAAAAAGTTTGGTCTGTCCCAAAATATAATAAAATAGAATTCCAAAACTAAAAAATTAATTTTTCCCCTTTTAATTTACTGAATAGTTAATTAAATTTAATAATATTAGATATTTTGTATTGAAAAATTGTATCCAAAATGATAGATAAATATTTTTTTTTCTAAAAATTCTTAACTTGCACCGGACAAAGAGAAGAAATAAATCAAATAGAATTTCAAGAGAGAAGAAAAAAATAAATATGATAGATAAATATATTTTCTAAAAATGATTAACTTGTATGGGAAAAGAGGAGAAATAAATCAAATATTTTTTTTTTGGTAGAGATCAAAAATATTTTTTAGAAATAGTTCTCTTGCACGGGGATAATGGGATAACTCAAATAGATTTTTAAGATTGAAGAAAAAAAAATTAATATGATAGATAAATATATTTTCTAAGCATGGTTACCTTGTGGGAATGGATTCTCTAATGTGACATTAGAGTTCAGTGGAAAATTGGAGAAATAAATCAAAAATATTTTTAAGAGAGAAGAAAAAAAAATGATATATAAATACATTTTCTAAAAATGGTTAACTTGCACCTGGAAAATAAAATAAATAAATCAAATAGATTTTGAGATAATAAGAAAAATAATATAATAGATAAATATGTTTTTCTAAAAATCGTTAACTTGCAAGGAAAAAGATGATAAACAAATCAAATAAATTTTAAGATAGAAGAAAAAAATATGATAGATAAATATATAAATATATTTTATAAAAATTATTAACTTGCACAAATCAAGTAGATTTTCAAGAGAGAATAAGAAGATTAACATGATAGATAATTATCTATATTTTCTAGAAATGATTAATATGCAGGCTAAAATGATGGGAAATTAGTCAAATAGATTTTCAATAGAGAAGAAAAATTAATATGATAGATAAATATATTTTGGAAAAAAAGGTTGACTTGCACGAGAAAAGATGAGAACTAAATTAAATAATTTTTTATAGATAAGTGTTTAAATAAATTACACTGAGAAATGATTAATCTGCTTAAAATGTAGTTGTTGCTTAAAAAATATATAGTTACTATTAAATGTTGAGAGAAGTACCTTACTAAGATAGTGATAGGATAAATGGTTAGTGTTAATTTATAATTTTTCATTGAAAAAAAAAATTCACAGTAAAATATTAATGTATATTTTCAAATATTAGGTTTTTTTAATATATTCTTTATACATGTTTTATTTTTAAATTATATTTTCAATACTAAAATTGTGTGGTAGATAGTATGTACTTAATATTTAACTTAAGAGTTATTATCTATATTGTAATATCAATAATAATTATCAAGTTATTAATACGTTTCAGTTAAAATAATTTTTAGCAATTTTTGATATATAATTCCCATAAAAAAATTTAAAAAAAATATTTGAAATCAAGATGTATATATTTAAAAATGAAATCTTAAAAAATAAAAATATGCCCCCATGCATGGCACGGGGCCATACTATATATTTATATATATGAGTTTACAAAGTTTGATACTCATAATATATCAAAATTAGTATCTTTGTATTGACTTAATGAGGGGTCCAATTTTAAAAACATATTAATAACAAGGTTTAATTATTGAGTTTGTCCCTGAAATATTTGGGAATTTTTAATTAGGTCCCAAAAATAAAAAATTTTGTAATTGGATCCCGGAACTTATAAAATTTTCAATTAGGTCCCTAAACAAAAAAAAATTGATTGGGTCCCTGAACTTATATAAATTTTTTAATTTGGTCACTAAAGTAGAAAGATGACTATATCAAATAAAAAATTATAAAATGATAGATGATGAAATTTAGAAGAAAAAAAATACTATTTAAAATAATAACAATATCATTAAAATAAAAAATAAAACTTAGTGTGTGTCGCAACCGTCCCGCCCGGGAGCCGCGAAAAAGGGGAGATAAAAAGACAGAGGAGTCGCCACTAAAATTTTTATTGGGAAAATCTTAGAAAACCCAATTATTTAAAGGTAAACTGGTCTTTTAAAGAGAGAGAGATGAGTCCGGGAGTCGGTTACGAGTAGGGAAGGTGTGAGCACCCCACATCGCCCGTTTAAAAAATGGTACCTCAAGTTAATTGTGCAAAAAATATTTTGACAACCTTTTAAATATTTATTTTACCCCAAAAATTATTTACAAGAAAGAATTATATTTTTTAATTTTTATTTTTTATATTTTTTAATTTTTAATAATTTTTATTTATGAATTTATTGTAAAAAAAGGAAAGTTTAATTTTTTTTGATTAATTATTTTAACATAAAAAGAGACACAAGAAAAAGGAAAATTTAGTTTTGGCCCGACAAGATGATTTATCTTGCTCCTACGTATTCCCGGGTGCGATGGGAAACTCAAAGCCACGTAGTTCTCTTGAAAATTTTTGATTGGTTGGTTGATGTTAATTTTTTATAAAGATTTGATTTTTATTTTAAAAAGATTTCATTTCAAAATAAATTCACTTTTGCATAGAGTCCAAGATAGCAGTGCTATACGAGAAACCCTTACAATTTATACAACACTTGAGGATGAAAAATCATACATCAACGTTATAGATTGTTGCATGAACTCAAATAAATTTTTATTTTACAATATTGGATAAAATTTGTTAAAAAGAGTAAATTAAAAACATTTATTATTTCTTATAAAGGTAATTCACTTTTGCACAGGGTTAAAGATAGCGGAGCTATACGATGAACCCTTACAATTCATATGACACTTGAGGATGAAGAATCATACATCAACGTCATAGATTGTTGCGTGAATTAATAGAGGTTTTTTTTTAAAAAAAGGACCTTTATTTTTATTTTTTTGGATTTTTTGAAAGAAAGTGACAAGAGGACTGTTTAGGTTAGCTACTCCTTAAACCCAATCTAAAAACAAATTTGGCCCAAATCAGTTAACCTAATTAAAAATAATTTGAAAATAAGAGACCTCAAAAACATTATTTTTAGACAAAAAAACTTCATCCCCTTTCTTTTTAAAAATAAATAATAAATAATAAAAATAAAATAAAAATGATCCAGCCCACTCACCTGTCCTAAAACCCAGCCCATGATAGCAATAAAATATCAGAAAGGAAAAGGGAAATAACATGTTAGCAAAGAAGGGAGATAAAAAACAAAAAAGTTCAGTTCAAAAGAAAGGGTTTCCATCTCCCTTATTCACCACCTACGTACAGAGGAGAGCAAGCAGGTGGTCCGCGGCTTCGAGGTGGTGCGGAAAGGACCGGTGGTTCACGGCAGTTGCGTGCTGGGTGATAGTGTGATTTTACATGATGTTTCCTGTACATATTTGCATGCATTTTTCATATAGATTAGGCATTCGTTAGTTGATTTTAGTTAGATTTTCCCTTGGAACGAGTGAAGCGGTTTCTTGGTGTTGTTTTGCAGGAATTCAATGTAAAAATGATCAAAATCAGCCATGGTGGAGCTTGGATGAAAAAGAGCTTGAAAAGTGAAGAATATGAGCCAAACAGAGCCCATCACGGCCTGGCCGTGATGACCATCACGGCCGTGATCAAGCAAAGCAGAAGGCAAAAGTCAGAGACTGTCACGGCCTGCCCGTGATATACATCACGGCCGTGATAGGCTAAAAATTAAAGGTTCGCGTCGCGAACTCCAGCTCGCCTCGCGAGAGCTCAAAAGTTGAGAATACGCCCACTCCAGAACGCGTCACGGCCTGGCCGTGATGGCCATCACGGCCGTGACGCGCAACAGACCTATAAATAAGAACGCAGCAGACAGATGAAGGGAGTTTTTTGGGGTCCATTTGAAGGCATTTGGAGGCTGCAGCTGGGCTAGGGTTTCAACCCTAGAAGGGAGCCAAGAGGGGTTGCTTTGAAGAAGAAGGAAAGCTCCCATGGGGCCTCTCCTCTCCTCTTCCTTCCTATTTCTCTGGTTTGGTTTTCTTTGTTTTATGAGTAGTTAAATCCCTGTGTTGGGATTAGATGTAATCAAACTTATGATTATGTATATATCTTGACTGATTAATCTATGTTTATGTCTTCATATTAGTGGTTATTTTTCTGTGCTTAATGCTTGTTGTGGCTAGCACCCCCATGACTTGATTTGTGTTTTGGTATGCAATGGGAACGTTCGTATCATAACCGGAATTGAATTTAATCACCTAGTAAGCCTTGTATCTAGGAATGGAACTAGGTTTATTAGTAATCGCGTAATCCCTAATCTTAATGCAAATTCATTAATCTAGGCCACCTAAGGAATTAGGGTCTATTAGTGGATTTAGGCTCTTGCCATCCGAGGAATCGGGGTTTGAGTAGTTTAGTGGGTTGATTTTAATATCTGAAGCATGAATGGGAGGTATCTAGTCCTGATAGTGCATGAGTTAGAGGTTTGGTGAAGTCTAGTCCCAACATATCCTTTCTGCACTCCAAGTGTTTGTTAAAAGTCCCCAAAGAACTTTTCCCTTTTCCTTTGTTTGTTTTACTTTCTCTTGATCAATAGTTTAGTCAAGAGAGTTGCCGAGCTTGTGAATTGGTAGTTGACATCCAATCCCCGTGGATACGATAAACCGGTCTTACCACCGTATTACTTGCACGACTGGGTATACTTGCCTGCATTCGTCCAACAAGTTTTTGGCGCCGTTCTTAGGGGATTGGTATTGCCAATATCATTAGTAACACAGGAGGCAAATAATTTAGACATTTTTATTCTTTTTTATTTTTCTGTATATATTTGATCTTTTTTTTTTGAGTTTTGTTTGTACAAGGTGGATGCAACAAATGGAGACTTATTACTTTCCCACCTTGGATGGAGTTACAAAATACCACTTTGGGCCCAATGTAGTCTTGGGAGACTACGGGCTTTGGGGACGTCACTGCCCTCATGCACAAGCTTATAGTGTGATAATGAAGCATGAGGAGGAATGGGAATGGAAGGAGCAAATACCGTTGAAAGCTGCTCTAGAACAGTATTCCCAAGAGCTATCCGCCTCTGAGGCCAAGGCAAGAGCAAATTGTGAGAGTATCGAAGCTGTGAAGCAGAACTTCAAAACGCACGTTGAGGAGATTTGCCAACAGTTAGTACAAGAGTCACCTGAAGCCCAATTTGAGGAAAATCTGGTTTGGGGAATAGTTCAAGATGAAGACGAAGTGGTAGGGGATTCCACCATGCTTGCTGAGCAGTTTGATTTTTCTGCATTGGACAAATATGTCGGCTTGCATGCATGTGTGGACATTGGTAAAGTAGTCCCTTCCCCATGTTTTTCAAACTTCCTGGTGCAAATGCCATTTGACCCGCTAGGAAGTAAGTGCATTATTTTAGTTGAAAAGGTCAATGGAATTTCGACCCAATGGTTGGGTGGAATTGAGAATAAAGTTATTTTACTGCTACAATCACCATCCCAATTTCCATTTGATCCGGGAGGAGGATCTAGGTGGATGCTTTTTAATAAGTCAAGCTAGTGACATTAAAGAAGCGCTCATTGGGAGGCAACCCAATTTTTCTTTTCCTTTTTTTTTTTCCTTTTTCCTTTTTGTTTAGTTAGATTTGATTTTGATTTTAAACTCTTGAATAATTTGAGAAGCTCAAGAGTTTTCTTTTACTAATAAAATTGCCAAGTGATTCCAGGGTAAGAAGGAAGGAGGGAAGAGCAAGAAGACAAGAAAAAGCACCCAACTTTCAAGCAGTTTCTGACTGAAATGAAAGCCAACACCCGCTACCGCCTCGGTAAGCCGTTCCAATTTTTAGCTTTATTTTATTTTTCTTCTCCTCTCTCCAACTTGATTGTTTACATTGGGGACAATGTAAATTTTTAAGCTTGGGGTAGGGGTATTTTGCATTTGTATTATTTTGCATTTGTATTTTGCATGTTGCATTCATATAGTTTTGCATGATAGTTTGCATGATCGCATTATTAGATTGCCCCTTGTTTTGAATTTTGTATCCAATGGTGAGAACTAAGTGCCAAATAACTTGTGATAGTGAATTGTTGAACCCAATTCTGTTATTCTTGTGATATGGCTGCAAATGAAAATGTTTGAGATAATCTTGGATAGTTGATAATTAGCATATGGTTCTGAGGATTTGTGTTTTTCATTGATTCTGAACTAAAATGTGAGATTTTGAGCCAAAGGGGTACTCACTAAATTTTACCCCATTCTTTGTGTTAGAGTGTTATTCCTCTTGGATGAATTTCTCTAGAACTTGACTTGAAACCATTTTGAAGCTTGAAAATTTTTTGGAAACATTTTTTTGTAAATGATTGAGGCAATAGGTATTCTTCTGGCCTTCTGAGCTTTGAATGACTAGATGCTACCCCTTAGTTGCCCAATTTTGAGCCTAAAAGAATAAAATGCTTTTCTTGGTACCTTGAAATATATTGTTGAATGATGTTTGATAAGGGACCTTCTAAAGTATTACAAAAGGGTGAAAAAGGTAGTCGAAAAAGTTTGGGAAAAGAATCAAAAAAAAAATAAATAAATAAAATAAAAAAATAATTCTCTTGAGTTGTAAAATCTCCCCTTCTCCAAATAAAAGAAAAAGAAAAAAAATTAAAAATAAATAGAGAAGGGGATGACAAAAAGAAAAGTGAGAAATAAAAAGAAACGGAAAGCAAAGAAAGGTGGAAAATGAATTGAAAACCCAAGAAGGTATTTTAGAAGGTCATGCTTTGCAAATGTTGATATTTATATAGCCTTTTGAAATGTCCTTTTCTTGTTATCCCCACCTAACGATTAATCCCATGGCCATGTTACAACCAAGTGAAAGACCTCTTGATTCTAAACTGTTTTCATTAATAAAGTAGAGAATTGGTTGATAGTCAAGCCTATGGTAGGATTCATCCCTTGAGGAAAATTGAGTGAAATGTCTTATTCCCCTAAACACTTGAGTGGTGAGGAAGAGAGCCAAGCAAATGAACAAGCTTGGGGTGAGCTTCAGGTGAGAAAGAGTGCCCAAATCAGTGAGAACATGAGTCTATTTAGGAACCTAAGCCTCTAATTGGACTTGAATTGATTGTCTCTTACTGAATTGTTTGAATTGCCTATTGCTTGGATTATATGCTCGGGTTCTTGGTTCACTATCAATGTTCTGTTTAGTCTTCTGGCCTTAGTGATTGCTTGAGGACAAGCAATTGAATAAGCTTGGGGTGATTTGATAGTGTGATTTTACATGATGTTTCCTGTACATATTTGCATGCATTTTTCATATAGATTAGGCATTCGTTAGTTGATTTTAGTTAGATTTTCCCTTGGAACGGGTGAAGCGGTTTCTTGGTGTTGTTTTGCAGGAATTCAATGTAAAAATGATCAAAATCAGCCATGGTGGAGCTTGGATGAAAAAGAGCTTGAAAAGTGAAGAATATGAGCCAAACAGAGCCCATCACGGCCTGGCCGTGATGACCATCACCACGCCGTGATCAAGCAAAGCGAAGGCAAAAGTCGAGATCGTCACGGCCTGCCCGTGATATACATCACGGCTGTGATAGGCTAAAAATTAAAGGTTCGCGTCGCGAACTCCAGCTCGCCTCGCGAGAGCTCAAAAGTTGAGAATACGCCCACTCCAGAACGCGTCACGGCCTGGCCGTGCTGGCCAACACGGCCGTGAAGCGCAAATGACCTATAAATAAGAACGCAGTGAGACAGATGAAGAGAGTTTTTGGGGTCCATTTGAAGGCATTTGGAGGCTGCGGCTGGGCTAGGGTTTCAACCCTAGAAGGGAGCCAAGAGGGGTTGCTTTGAAGAAGAAGGAAAGCTCCCATGGGGCCTCTCCTCTCCTCTTCCTTCCTATTTCTCTGGTTTGGTTTTCTTTGTTTTATGAGTAGTTAAATCCCTGTGTTGGGATTAGATGTAATCAAACTTATGATTATGTATATATCTTGACTGATTAATCTATGTTTATGTCTTCATATTAGTGGTTATTTTTCTGTGCTTAATGCTTGTTGTGGCTAGCACCCCCATGACTTGATTTGTGTTTTGGTATGCAATGGGAACGTTCGTATCATAACCGGAATTGAATTTAATCACCTAGTAAGCCTTGTATCTAGGAATGGAACTAGGTTTATTAGTAATCGCGTAATCCCTAATCTTAATGCAAATTCATTAATCTAGGCCACCTAAGGAATTAGGGTCTATTAGTGGATTTAGGCTCTTGCCATCCGAGGAATCGGGGTTTGAGTAGTTTAGTGGGTTGATTTTAATATCTGAAGCATGAATGGGAGGTATCTAGTCCTGATAGTGCATGAGTTAGAGGTTTGATGAAGTCTAGTCCCAACATATCCTTTCTGCACTCCAAGTGTTTGTTAAAAGTCCCCAAAGAACTTTTCCCTTTTCTTTTGTTTGTTTTACTTTCTCTTGATCAATAGTTTAGTCTAGATAGTTGCCGAGCTTGCGAATTGGTAGTTGACATCCAATCCCCGTGGATACGATAAACCGGTCTTACCACCGTATTACTTGCACGACTGGGTATACTTGCCCAGATTCGTCCAACACTGGGCGGTGACGAAGGCCGGCGACGGCGTAGATGCCGGCGAGCCGTGCAGATCTGCGTCTGGATGCTGTCACGAACGTCCCGGTGATGCACGGCGGAGACGAAGCGAACCAGGGGCGGCGCACGGCGTTAAGGTGGTATGCGGCGGAGGAAGGAAACAGATCTGGAGGAGCAGCGACGGCGGAGGACGATGCTGGGCAGAGGCGTGGCGGCTCTGTGACTGTCTTGCCCGGCGGTGGAGCGGAAGCAGTGGATCTGGGTGGAGACGGCAGAGAGGGACCAGAACGCGTGGTCTCTTCTCCTGTGTTGAGCGGCATACGGAGGGGGGGCTCCCTTGGTGGTGGCCCGGCTGAGCTTGAGAGGAAGGAGAGGAAGGGAAGTGTAGAGAGAAGAAGATGAGTGTCCTCTCCTTTTCTCTGTTTTCTTTCTGTGTTTTTTTTTTGTTTCCTTTCTTTTCTAGGCTGAAATCGAAAATAGAGAGGAAACAGGGAACCCAAATTTTTTCGTGCCTCCTCTCTTCCTTTCTTCAGTGCCCTTTATATACTTTCTACTGTTGCAAGACTCCAAAACAGGACCCAATGTCCTCTGCTATGGTTGCAATGCAAGGTCCTTTTCAACATTTCCAATTTCACTGATTCTTTGTTTGTTGAGTTTTTTCTTGATGCTGCAAATTTCCTTGTTCATGTTGAGTACTTTTCTCTTTGGTTCAGGTTTGACTCTCTCAAAGGTAGCAGAGCATTCCTTCTTCCCATTTTTACCTTATTGATACTTGAATTTTGAAATCATTTTTGTTGAAAACGCCTAACACTGTCTCATTCCATTTAAGCTTCTGAAATGTATTAAGGAATTTGGCCTGTTCCTCTTGGTTCTGTACACTTGTTTTGTCCCTTTCCTATTTTTACTTTATTTTTATTTTTATTTTATATATTTTTAAAAAAAAAGGTCAGCCCTTTTTGTCTGAGATAGGATGATGTAAGTGGATTGGGCTAAAAGAGATGGGCCAAATAATGGATATATTTTTTCAGTTTTCTCTGCAGATTTTTATTTATTATTTTTTCTTTTTCCTTTTTTTTTAAAAATAAATAAAAAAAAAATTAATAATAATAATAAGAGGAGAAAATACCCGGACAAAATTAGGTGTTCACAGTGTGAAAAACTATTGATTAACATAATAATTAAATAAAAATAGATAAATTTGAGAGACAAAATTTAGTTCTTGAAATGATAATAACAAAATAATGAAATATGAAATTATGCTAGAAAATTCATATTTTATAAAAAATTATTAAGAGATTAAACTGAGTCTGTAACACCCTTCATTACATTAGTAACCCAAATTAATTTCAATAAAAATCCTTCGAAACATTTAATTAAAAAACACAAGTCATAAAATTTTTCTCAAATAACTAAGTATGAAAATACCTTGTATTAAATAAAATAATAGTATTTACAAAGTATTGAAAAATATTATTAAATCCAATCATTTGAATAAAAACTAAAAGCCTCTAAACCGGACGTCTATATACAATCTGAGAAAAATAGTATGTAAACCAAAGAATGTCGTCCGCATAATATTCTAAATCATACTACATTACTAACCAACTAGCTAATCAAAGATAACTCTTCAGCTCTCTGGATCCTCAACAGCGATGTCATCGGGCTCTGAAAACAACACTTATAATGAGATATAAAATCCCAGTGCACAACAATACATTTATAAAATGTTTCGAAAAATAGTGTTGTTCTCAGCCGGTACGGTAACCGAAAAAACTGTTCATGGTATCCGCTAATTTCCCAAAATAATATTAAAAAAAATACTTTTAATAACAACAAAAATTTCATCAAGTCATATGCATATAGCATAAGATCAACTCGTCTCAAGGCATCACATTCCACATACCAAGTAAATTCTAAATTAATCCAAGTGGCTCGAAGGCCTCATACTAAACTCGTCTCTTGCCGGCATGCCATAAATCTCACACATCACATGACAATGGCGTCCCATTGCCCATCCCTACTCATGAGGAATGTTTCGATGTCACCCTCCTGTCGGGGGTCCACTAGTGCAGAAAAGGGATTCTACATCGGAGTTTACACATCGATTCCTATTAAACCGATGTGTAAAAGGAGGCGGTGGCATTTTTGAAATTAAAATCAAAGTATTACACATCGGTTGAAGAATAACCGATGTGTAAAACCTTTCCACATCGGTTATTCCTAACCGATGTTTAAAATTAAAATAAAAAAAACTTAAAGTCAGAAATTTTTAACATTTAACATCGGTTTTAATAGAACCGATGTGTAAAACAGTCATTAACCACATCGGTTTCTAATAACCGATGTATAAAACTAAAAAAAAAAATTAGAAATTAAAATTTTATTTTTAAACATCGGTTTTGTTATTAACCGATGTGTGAAAGTTTACCACATCGGTTCTATATTAACCGACGTGGAATCCCTTTTCTGCACCAAATGACGTCATTTCTATTTCGATACCTCCCATGTGCACATGGCGGTATTTCTCCCTTTTCGACACCCCAACGTGTGGCAGTGTTACTTTCGATACCCCTTTTTAGGCGGTATTTCTCTTTTTCGACATCTCAATTATATGGGGATGTTACTTTCGATACCCCATTACGGTGGTATTACTTTTCGATACCCCTATCATAGGTGGTATTGCGGCAAACATCATACCACATGTTATAACTCAAATATGTCATGTCTCATGCATGTAACAAACTATTTCCCTCAATTTCTTCCACCAATAACAAACAATCATGAATATCACAACATATCATACATGAATAAGCACGTTACAACATCAATTAATCACTTAATTCCCCTTTTAAACAAAACCCTAATTTTAGAATTTAGGTTACTAACAATATGCATCAAGTCAATTAAAGACTCCCAAAACCACATGGTAATCCCTTATCAACAAAAACAATCATATATACCATGGAAAGGGTTCATAAAAAGTATTGTTACTCACCTCTTGAAAACTTCCAAATAGCTCTAAGCGTTTCCTACTGCGAATCCTAACGTTTGCCAAGAGTTATCATCATCTTCCTCTTCCTAGACTCCCTCTTCCACAACTATCTCTTCTTAATCCTTGATTTTCTTCTCTTCTTAGCCGTTTGAGTTTCTAGGTGTAATTAGGGTTCAAAAACGCACCCTAAGAGTGTTAAGATTCTATTTATAGAGCCCCCAATAGCCCAAAACGTGTAAAAACGCGCTATGCCCGCTTACTCTGCATATGGTGTTGTATTTCGCATTTATCTTGAGTTATATACATTCAAAAATTATAAATTTTATATCGTTGGAAAGATAAAAGAATTGTATACAACTGTTATGAAGACCACAAAATCTGAAACCGACGTTTAGATAGTCAAAATGTGGATAGAATTTAAAAAAACGGTTCTGACGCTGGAACATGAATAGTGTGTACGAATTTGGTCATAACTTGAGCTATAAAAATCCAATTTGGACAAATTTGGTGTCTATGGAAAGCTAAGAGACAGGGATATATTTCTTATGCAAATCTCGAATTCAAACAAGTTCTCTTTGGTTACGAAATATCCATCTGAAGTTAGGTATCTAGTCATATTATGTGAAATTGAGCTTAAAACACTCAAACTATCTATTTATAATGGGTAACACAAACATGGGCCTTGATATGCTTATGTTTCCTATCATTTTGCCGCAATAATTTAGTCTAGGGTAGGTTCTTATCCCTATTTTTATTTTATTTTTTAAAATCAAATTTACATTATTGTGGAACCCACTGGATTTTTATTATAAAGAAAACAATTATAATAAACTCTTATACTACCCCTTTTTTATTAAAATAATTATATTTGAATTTTTAGAATATTACATTTCTCCCCTCCTTAGAGAATTTCGTCCCCGAAATTCATCACATACTCACACAGATATTGTAACATATGCTGAAAACCAAACATAAAGGTTACCTTACCTTAAACAACAAGATCTAGGTATTGACATACGATGTCCTCTTCCATCTTTCAAGTAGTTTCCTTCGGAATTAATCCTTTCCCATAACACTTTCGCCAATGGAATTGTCTTGTTCCTTAGAGTCTCTGTACTCTTGTCCAAGATTTGATTAGGCTTAGGCTTATAAGTCAAATTATCCTTCAATTGTACAGACTCAGGAGCTATCATATGAGGCTCATCAGGCACATATTTTGAGTTGCGACACATGAAAAACATCATGAAGATTTGCCAACCGTGGGCGGAAGAGCCAATCGGTAAGAAACGGGCACGACTCTTTTGAGAATTCGGAAAGGTCCCATGAAACAAAGAATCATTTTTCTGAATGACATTGACCTTCCCATCCCAACCTTAGGAGTGACTCTTAAGAATACGTGTTTCTCTTCCTAAAATTCTAAAGGCTTTCTTTTCTTGTTGGCATTACACTTTTTACCTATTTTACGCACTGTGCATCGTTCCCTCAATTATTCACCCTAAATGTAGTCTCTTAGATTAAATATGGTACTAACAACATCTTCTCACCTACTCCGCACTAACATAAAGGGGACCCTACCTATCCTAATCACATCATCAATATATATATATATATAGTCATTAACTATTTCACCAGATAATAAGTATACATTTCATGGCACCTATAAAAAAATATTTTATATTTTATTTTATTTTTAAATAAAAACAAAAAAATATTCGACATGCAAAAGTATAACCGTAGATGAGCCACTCCCACCTAGGTACCGCAATCCCTTGCAAATCACTTGCAACACACCAAAAAAATAATTAAAAGAATCAAAAGGAACAAAAACATGGTGGGCAAAACCAAACCCATGTCACAAAAATTCATATGAATCTATAATTAGAAAAACTCAACCTATTCCGATTAAAGTCTCCTAAAATGAAGCTGGGTGGTAAGTCCCACAAAAAATAACCTGTATTAACCAAAAAAAAAAATTAAATGAAGTCAGCCAGAACGTCTATATAATAAAACCATGCACTTAAGAATTTGTTTTTGTAACGCCCTTCGTTACATCAGTAACCCAAATTAAGTTCAAAAAAAAAATCCTTCAAAACATTTAATTAAAAAAAACACAATTCATAAAATTTTTCTCAAATAACTAAGTAGGAAAATACCTCATATTAAATAAAATAGTAAAAAAAATATCCATATAATGAATATAAATATAAATGAAAACCACAAGCCTCAATACCGGGCGTCTACTAACAAACCCAACGATAAATAAATAAATGTGTTTAGCCACATACGGCTCCTTATTTAAGAAAATACTAACCACACTAAAAAGAATAACTAATGGAATCCACTAAGCCTTCACGCCTCTTCAGTTTCAATGACGTCCTCCTCGTGCTCTGAAAAAATACTTATAATGAGATATAAAATCTCAGTGATCAACAATACAGTTTTAAAAAAAATATTTTCGAAAATAGCATTGTTCTCAGACGGCACGGTAACCGGAAAAACTGTTCATGGCACCCGCTAATTTTCCAAAATAATATATAAAAAAGAAAATACTTTTAATATCAATACTAATCTCATCTCAATACATCACATTCCATATACCAGATAAATTCTAGTTTAATCCAAGCGGTCCGAAGACCTCCTAATTAAATTGACCTCTTGCCGGCATGCCATATATTCACACATTACACGACAATAGCGTCCCATTTCCCACCCCTACTCACGAGGAGTGTTTCGATGTCACCCTCCTGTCGGGGACATTTCCATTTCGATACCTCCCATGCGCACATGGTGGTATTTCTCCTTTTTCGACACCCCAAACTGTGGCAGTGTTACTTTCGATACTCCTTTTTAGGTAGTATTACTCATTTTCGACATCCCAACCACATGGCGATGTTACTTTCGATACCCCCTTAAGGCGGTATTTCTCTTCGATACCCCTATCATAGGTGGTATTGTGGCAAACATCATACAATTCATCATAAAGCACAATTTCATGTCTCATACATGTAACAACTCATTTACCAAAAATTAAATATTTGATCTTATCATGCATGTCAATTAAACTCACATGACATAACATACACCAATAAGCACGTCATTCAACTAATACAAATACCAATCATGTATTTCATGCCATCAGTAACAAGAATAAATATCCAATTTAATAATTTTTTTATTTTAATTCAAAACCCAAAAAAAATTAGTTTATTAATAACATGCATCATTCAATTAAAATATCTCAAAATCATAGGTAAATCGCTCAACACAACAAACACATGTACCATGAAAAGGGGTATTAAAAGATAATGTTGCTCACCTCTTGAAGACCTCCAAAGTGCTCAAAAAAATATGTATGATAAAACTACTATCTCTGGAAAAAAATCATCTTCCCTTCAGTGTCACGATTGCACTACCAAGAAAAAGAAACGCGTCTCAGAAACCTCCCCTCTCTAAGCTCACCGTGCAGCCTTTCGAAGTTCACTGTGCGGCGCGAGGAACATCCAAAGTCTACTGCGCACATTCCTTAGTGAAACAATTAGGTTTATATATATATATATATATATATATATATATATATATATATATATATATATATATATATATATAGGAAGGAAGCGTGTTTAGGTTTCTTTTTAAAATTTTCTTTAGCCAAAGCATGGCTGCTTGGGCTTAACGCCCAAGTATCCTCCTTCTTCTTTTTTTCATATATATATAGTTTTGCATTCTTTATAATAGTTAATAAATTTCAATAAATCCTTATACCATCACTTCTTTACACTATATCTCCCATTTATATTTTATTTGCACTATCCTTTTTAATAACTTATTATTATTATTATTATTATTATTATTATTATTATTATTATTATTATTATTATTTATTTCAAATTAATTATGTTAGAATTTTAGGATGTTACATTTTCTCCCCTCCTTAAAGAATTCCGTCCCTGAAATTCGCCTCATACTCACGCACTTATTTTAACATATGGTATATTCAAACTTAAAGGTCATCATACCTTAGTTAATAAAATCTGGGTACTGACGGACGATGTCCTCCTCGATCTCCCAAGTGGCTTCCTCAGGAGTCAATCCTTCCCATAACACCTTCACCAATGGAATCGTCTTGTTCCTCATAGTCTTAGTGCTCTTGTCCATGATTTGACTAGCTTTGGCTTATAGATGAAATTACCCTTCAATTGTACAGACTCGGGAGCTATCACATGAGATTCATCAGGCACATATTTTCTGAGTTGCGACACATGGAAAACATCATGAAGGTTTGCCAACTGTGGCGGAATGGCCAATTAATAAGCAACAGGCCCGACTCTTTTAAGAATTTGGAAAGGTCCCATGAAACCAGGATTTAGCTTGCGGACTTTCATCGACCTCCCTACCCCCGTCTTAGGAGTGACTCTCAAAATACATGCTCACTTTCATGGAATTCTAGAGGCTTTCAACTTTTGTCGGCATAGCTCTTTTGTCTACTTTGTGTCGTGCGCATCCTCTCCCTAATTATTTTGATTCTCTCAGAGGTTTCCTGGACCAATTCAGGTCCTATCAAGGTTTTCTCACCTACCTCACACCAACACAAAGGGGACCTACACTTCCTCCCATATAGGGCCTCATAGGGTGCCATGCCTATACTAACGTGATAACTATTGTTATACGCAAGCTCAATGAGAGGTAGGAATCTATCCCAACTCCCTCCTTCATCCAGGACACAAGCCCTAAGCATGTCCTCAAGGGTCTGAATGGTCCGCTCTGATTGACCATCCGTTTGGGGATGATAGGTCGTGCTAAGGTTCAACTTAGTCCCAAAGGCTTGCTGAAAAGCTCTCCAAAACCTAGAGGTAAACCTTGGGTCTCTATCTGACACTATAGATGTGGGTATCCCATTGTCGCGACCATCCCGTCCGGGAGGCGGGAAAAGATGGATATAAAGTCAGAGGAGTCGCCACTAAGATTTTTATTGAGAAAATATTAGAAAACCCAATCATTTAAGGTAAACTGGTCTTTTAAAAAAGAGAGATGAGTCTGGGAGTCGGTTACGAGTAGGGAAGGTATTAGCACCCCACATCGCCCGTTTAAAAAACGGTACCTCAAGTTAATTGTGCAAAAAACATTTTAATAACCTTTTAAATATTTATTTTACCCCGAAAATTATTTACAAGAAAGAATTATTTTAAATTTTAAATTTTTTGACTTTTATTAAATTTTTTATATTTTAAACTTTATGGTTTATAAAAACTAAATGAGGTTGAACATGGCACATGAGTCCACAGGGCAACCTCAAATCTAAGGGATTAAACATGGCACCGTGTCCATAGAGCATCCTTGGAAAGAGAAAAGTTTAATTATTTTGATTAATTATTTTAACATAAAAAGAGACACAAAAAAGGAAAATTTAGTTTTGGCCCGACAAGATGATTTATCTTGCTCCTACGTATTCCTGGGTGCGATGTGAAACTCAAAGCCACGTAGTTCCTTTTTTTAAAAAAGGTTTGATTGTTTTTTTCTTTTCTCTCAGTCACTCGTTCCATCTCTGCACTATCAGGCTACTCGCATTGTCAAAGCCTTAAACAGTGAGCCAAACTGACAAAAAGCTTTTCTCTCTCAAAACGTGCTCTCAAAGGTAAAGTGCCCCTGCAATATTTATTTTGAGGCTAAACTCAAAAAGATGAAACAGCTTTGGCATCCTCACCAAAAGAAAAGTTGCACTATTATATCCTCCCCACTTGAACCCATTCCTTCACAGGGAGAAACATCAACTCAAATACCTGATGCCAAACGCAGAATGAAGGCAGAGGAGCAAGAGCCGTAGCGGCAGCGAAGCTTGAACGGCAGTGGCCGGTCGGTGACGAGGACGCGGGTCTGCGTGGGTATCGTGGCGGCGCACGGCGGTCTGAGGGATGCGGATCTGTGTATGGCAAGTGGAAGAGAAGACAGAGGCGATCTGTGGTGGTGGCCTGCGGTGGAGCTCGTGATGGTCGCGCGGATGAGCGGCGGAGTCTGCTGTTGCTGGCGTCGGCGGCGGAAGACCGAGACGGAGCTGGGCGGTTCTTCGTCCTCAGATCTGTACTCTCATTTTTGTTATTTTGTTTTCCTTTTTTTTTTTGAAAGAGGGGAACTTGAGCAAGTAGCAACTTGAACAAAAAAAGAAAACAGAACAATGGAGTTTGATGAAAGTGAAACGTGAGAGAAGAGAGGAAGAAGAAAAGAGAAAGACAAAGAAAAAGAAAAAGAAAGAAAAAAGTCGGGAGGGCGAGTCAGGCGTAGGAGGAAGAGATGGTTTTTTTTGATTTTTTTTGTTGATTTTTTTTTTTGTTGGTTCAGAGAGTATTTGGGTATTTTGTGTTGATTTGTAATTTGGGAATGATGGTGGCTAGAGGTTGGAGAGGAGAGTATTGAGTATTTTTTCCATTGTTGGTTCCCCCTTCTCTTTCTCTCCCTGTTCTTTGTTACTGTTGTCCTCTATTTGTAGAAGGAGATGAACTCTGCTCATTGTCATTGGGACCTTGCAAGCTTGAGTGTTATAGAGGTTACCATGCTCTAGTCCCCTTCAATTCCCATTTCTGTGCCTCTTTTCTCTGATCAAGGTTAAAAAAACCCTTCCCAAGTTCTGAACATTACCCATAAATGGGAGGCTAGCTGCTTGAGCCATGTGAGAGCTATGGTGGAGATGGGGAAAACACAGTGGACAAAACATTTAACTTCTAGAAAAACATTTCTTTTTGTTTTTTTTTTGTGTTTTTTTTTATTTAAATATCTTTTCACTTGGGCTTGGACTCAAAACAACTTGTAACAAAAACAAATTGGGCCAATAACATAACCAATTTTTTAGAGAATTTTTATGCATTTTTTTTTTCAAAATATTAATTAAAAAGGAAAATACCCGGATAAAATTAGGTGTTCACAGTTGCCTCTCTTTACTTGTTTCTTATTCGATAGTAGATGTAACCGTAGTTAACCTATTATCGTTATAAGAAACGAGTAAAGACATGAACTCCAATTTTGTTCGGGGTACATTGACAAACAGAAAAGACCTGTGACTACAAAATGATTTCCTGTAAAGGACCAGTGGATTGGATTGCCCATTGGGTTTACACATAAAAAGCTTGCAGGGTGGATCGTATGTCGAGCTTAAACAGAAAGATAAAAGAGCTTACGGGGTGGATCGTCCGTCAGAAACTCGAGCATAAAGATAAAAGAGCTTACGGGTTGGATTGCCCGTCAGACTCGAACAGAAAGATAAATGAGCTCATGGGGTGGATTGCCCGTCTGAAGCTCGAACTGAAAGATGAAAGAGCTTACAGGGTGGATTGCCCGTCCGAAGCTTGAGCAGAAAGATAAATGAGCCTACGGGGTGGATTGCCCATCTGAAACTCGAACTGAAAGATAAGAAAGCTTACGGGGTGGATTGCCCGTCAGAAACTCGAACTGAAAGATAAAAGAGCTTACAGGGTGGATTGCCCGTCAGAAGCTCGACTCAGAAGCTTGAACTGAAAGATAAAAGAGCTTACGGGGTGGATTGCCCGTCAGAAGCTTGAGCAGAAAGACAAATGACCCTACGGGGTGGATTTCCCGTCAGAAGCTCGAACTGAAAGATAAAAGAGACTACGGGGTGGATTGCCCGTCAGAAACTCGAACTGAAAGATAAAAAGCTTGTGTGGTCCTATGCCTATAGGAGCCAATAAAGGTATAGCTTATGAGCCCTCTGCCCGTTAAAGCTAAAAAAACGAAGCTTACGAGGCCCTATGCCTGCTAAAGCTAATGAAGACGCAGCTTATGAGCCCTGTGCCCGTCAAAGCTGAACAAAAACATAACGAAGCTTATGAGGCCTTGTGCTTGCTAAAACTAAAGGTAACAAAAACAATGCTTATGGGCCCTATGCCCATTAAAACAAAAGAAGGCTTAGAGACCCTATGTCCGCTAAAGCTAATGAAAAAAAGCTTACGGGCCCTATGCCCAGTAAAACGGACGAAAGCTTAGAGACCCTATGTCTGCTAAAGCTAACAAAAGCAAAGATTATGGGCTCTAAGCCCGTAAAAAGAAACAAAAGCTTAGAGACCCTATATCCGCTAAAGCTAACAAAAACAACGCTTATGGGCCCTATGCCCATTAAAACAAGAGAAAGCTTAAAGACCCTATGTCTGCTAAAGCTAACAAAGACATGACTTTTGGGGCCCTATGCCCGCTAAAGCCAAACTACAACAAAACAAAGCTTAAAAGGCCCTGATGCCTGCTAAAGCTAACAAGACATGACTTTTGGGGCCCTGT
Source organism: Sophora flavescens (assembly GCA_030762895.1). NCBI lineage: Eukaryota > Viridiplantae > Streptophyta > Magnoliopsida > Fabales > Fabaceae > Sophora > Sophora flavescens. The sequence continues at coordinate 149,534,774 of CM061067.1, forward strand.
GCCCGGTAAAGCCAAACTACAACAAAACAAAACTTAAGAGGCCATATGCCTGCTAAAGCTGACAAGACATGACTTTTGGGGCCCTGTGCCCGCTAAAGCCAAACTACAACAAAACAAAACTTAAGAGGCCATATGCCTGCTAAAGCTAATAAGACATGACTTTTGGGGCCTTGTGCCAGCGAAAGCCAAACAAATGCACCGCAAAGATGTTGACTTTGTTGATGCATGAAATGATAAGACAATGTATGATATGAGAATGATTTATTTATTTTTATGATTGGTGAAAACTGTGATAATTTTTTTTTTAAATGATGCATGAGATGCTTTTTATGATCCTGATTATTTTTCATGCATGATGCATGAGATGTTTTTATCATTGATGAAAACTCTGATTTTATTTTATTTTTTTATTTTTATTTTTTTGCGAAAAACTCTTTGATCATTGGCTCCTTAGAGTCCTGATTGCAGCCGAGATTGGGGATGAGCTAGAGGAAGACACCTTGATCTTAATTATCACTAACTTGCTCAACTGATGTTTAGCTTCTTGCCTGAGATAATGCTTCTTCGTAATGATTACCCAATGGATGAAATTATCTGATCAACTTTCAAGGATGTGACTTGCCCCAGTCGTCATGTATTGGGAGCCTTTCATGACTTGTCCTCTTAAACTGCCCCAATTTGTTATTTTGAGGAGACTTCATGTGATTTATTCGTATTTGACCCTAATTTTTGTGTAGGTTGCTTTTTGCGAGTTTTCAACCTACCGGGCCGCTCTAACTTTTGCCTAGACTGCCTTTTCAGGTTTTCAGTCTAGCGAGCCATTTTTCTCACTTTTTTCTTTCTATTTTTTTCTTTCGATTTTTTTCGAGATGTGGACAATTTTTACCACCCTTATCCGTGAGGATCAAAGCTTCTTGCTTGATTGTCGACTGAGATACCACTTTCCCCTTGTATCAAGAATTCTTCCGACCAGAGTTGGTCATCAAAGAATTACCATAAATGGTTAAATTGTATTATTGAACTCATGTTTACCTTACCTGAAGCGTCATGTAACAAACATGCATGGATTGAAAAGTATGATAGGAAATGACATTATTGCCTGAACAGCCTCTCGATTGGTATTAGAAGTTTGACAATTCAAATAGTATTCAAATGAACAGAAATGAAGCCAGATGCACAAGAGGTGATATGAAGATCAGAAGGGCATTGCCCCAGTTTGGATTGATTTGATCATGGCGATTGTCTCGATATTCATAAGAACAAAATTGCCCCCAGTAGTTTCCTTGAGGATGAAGTGCCCCAATGTAGGGTTCCCAGAATGAAACTGCCCCAATGTAGGGCACTTGATATGGGAAACTTGAGAATGATGTTGCCCCAGTGTAGGGCATCCAATAATGGAGATGCTCTAGAATAAGGCCCTTGAAAGCAAAGTTTTGCCCCATGTAGATCTTGCCCAAGCTTTTGCCTAGAGCGCTTTATGAGGGTTTTCAGCCTAACAGGCTTTCTTTTTTATTTTTTCATTCTTTTTTTTGGATTTTTTTAAGAGGAGCAATCAATTAAAAACTAGAAGAGCACAAACTTTTTGTCTCAAAATGAAGTTGATGAAAAAGTAGCAATCATTCATTGATCAGAGTGGACTTTTTGAGGCTTGTAACGTGGCTAATGGTTGGGGGTCATGAAAAAAGGATATAAGGTTCAAACAAATGTTTTAAGGTTGAATAGGATCAACGATCCATGTTCTTTTTCGGATTTTTGAGAACATTTACTTTCTTCTAACTTTCCCCTTTTTTTTCCTGTTTTACATGAGGTTTTTTTTTTATCGTCTTTCTTTCTCTTCTTTTTATTCTTCTTCTTTTTTTTAATTCTTTTTTTTGTTTAATGCTACGCTTCATGATCACCATTTCCTTCTTGCTTGCCCCTTGTTTAGTGGTGATCCTTGTCCAAGGTTCTTTGAAGAAAATTTTCAGGCTCAAAAGGGGTAACAAGGGATAATGATGATATTTTGCTAAGGGTAGAGAAAAAATGGCCAATCTTCATTTCAAATCATGATTGTTTATATTTTTTTTAAACTTTATTTTAGAGACAAAGAGATGGTGCTCACCAAGTGTTTATTTATTTGCTCCTCTTTTATTTGTATTATTTCCTTTCTTTCTTTGCTTTTTTTTTTTTGAAAAGGTATTGGCATATGTGGTCTTCATTGATGTCCACAAAGAACTTTCAAGAAAGTGGGCCTTATTAACCAAACCAAAAAAGGTACTTGGGGAAGAAAAAAAAGGAAGATGAGATATGAGTATGACGAGAGAAACATTATGGTGGGGATGGAGATGTAAAGAAAGGATGAGACAAGGTACGCATGCAAATCCATTACATTAATGCTTCAAGAAAGTGAACATGGTTCAATTATCACATGATAGAATACAACATAACCATTGTGTCATGGTAAATCCCTGATAAACAAATCTTGCCTTAGTTACTTAGAAATTCTCAAGACAGGGTCACAAAGTATTGCCTCTTTTCAATCACTAGGATGTGAATCTCTGGTGATGCTAGCATAGCCTTCATCTTGAACTCTCCATAGTCGATTGGGACTGTCCTTATCATGATCTCTTTCTTCCTCAGTCAGGGCCTTATTATCCCGGATTTGCATGATTTTCCAAAGATCACTCCATAAGAGCGTGAATATGTGCTACCTGACTCCAGTAGGACTATATAAAATCCCTCACATTGACATCCAAACATCCATGATTAGGCAAAAGGTTGTGCCTACATTTTTCGGCCACTTGAGCAAATATTGTCTCCAGTTCCACCTCATGATCCAAGGTTTAGTTGACATTCTTTTTTATTGAAAGTGCAGTGGTTTACTTTTCTCCAGGAAAGGAGCATAATGCATGAAATGCATGGAATGAATTATTTTTAATAAATGTTCAACTTAAAAAGAAATGAGTATATGAGATGCATAAAAAAAGAATTTTTTTTTGAGCCAAGTACTAATGCGTGAGATGCATGAAAAAAATGAGATGAATGAATTTTTATTTTTTTTATTTCCTTTTTTATCCAAGAGGTTAATGAAATTGATGCATAAGATGCATGAAGAAGAATGATTTTTTTATTTTTATTTTTTATTTTTTCACCATATGCATGACATGATTTTTTTCTTTTAATTTTTTCTTCATGTGGTTGGCATAGAAGGTAATTGATGCATGCAATGCATGAAAAATAATTTTGTTTTTATTTCTTCATATTGACTCAAAAAATTAATTAATGCATGAGATGCATGGATCATCTTTTTTTTATTCTTCTACAAAAAATATGAATGAGTTACAAAAAATATGGATGAGCTAAATATATATATATATATATATATATATATTTACACAAGCCCATTTTTTTATTTACAGAAATGCATGAGTTACAAAATATGAAGATTTTTTTTTTCTTTTTGTAAAAAAAAACAAAAGGACTCGTATAAGGAGATGAACTCTGCTCATTGTCATTGGGACCCCCTTCTCTTTCTCTCCCTGTTCTTTGCTGCTGTTGTCCTCTATTTGTAGAAGGATATGAACTCTGCTCATTGTCATTGGGACCTTGCAAGCTTGAGTGTTGTAGAGGTTACCAGCTCTAGTCCCCTTCAATTCCCATTTCTGTGCCTCTTTTCTCTGATCAAGGTAAAAAAACCCTTCCCAAGTTCTGAACATTACCCATAAATGGGAGGCTAGCTGCTTGAGCCTTGTGAGAGCTATGGTGGAGATGGGGAAAACACAGTGGACAAAACATTTAACTTCTAGAAAAACATTTCTTTTTGTTTTTTTTTGTGTTTTTTTTATTTAAATATCTTTTCACTTGGGCTTGGACTCAAAACAACTTGTAACAAAAACAAATTGGGCCAATAATATAACCAATTTTTTAGAGAATTTTTATGCATTTTCTTTTTTTTTTTTTATTTTCAAAATATTAATTAAAAAGGAAAATACCTGGACAAAATTAGGTGTTCAAACCCATGAAGCTTGACTATTTCTTCGATAAAGAGGTATGCCAACTTGTCTAAGCTATAGGTTGCCTTAATTGGCAAGAAGTGGGCAGACTTGGTCAACCTATCCACCATCACCCAAATGACGTCTAAGCCCAAACGTGTCTTAGGTAACCCCATCACAAAGTCCATAGAAATTCTCTCCCACTTCCATTCTGGAATCTCCAAGGACTGCAACAACCCCGAAGGCTTATGATGTTCTATCTTGACCTTTTGGCACACTAAACACCTAGCTACGAAGCTAGCCACATCCTTTTTCATTCCTGGCCACCAATACATCCTCTTAAGGTCTTGGTGCATCTTAGTTATTCCAGGATGTATGGTAAACTTCCCCTTATGAGCCTCATCTAATATCTTCTCTATAAGGCTCCCCTCATTAGGAACAACGATCCTATTCTTAAACTTCACTAGCCCATCAACAGACAACTCATAACCCTCTTGTCCCAACCGAGACTGCAACTCTTGGTCTAAAAGTTGTTCCCGCCTAACCTCATCTCTAAGGTCACTATTAATTTCCAACCTATTCGGCTTCAAACTTAAGGCATTTAAGGACACATCCAACACTTCCAGATTCATGTCCCTAAACCCTTTCATGAGGTTTGGTTCTTGCACCATCAAGCTCAACATGTGTATGGACTTCCTACTCAAGGCATCTGCCACCACCTTGGATTTTCCCAGATGGTACTTCAACTCGAAGTCATAGTCCTTAAGGAACTCCATCCACATTCGTTGTCTCATGTTCAACTCCTTCTGGTCGAATAGATATTTTAGGCTTTTATGGTCACTAAAAACTTCAAACCTTGCCCCATAAAGGTAATGCCTCCAAATCTTAACGGCAAAAACCACGGCTGCTAGCTCTAAGTCATGGGTAGGGTAATTCCCTTCATGTGGCCTAAGCTGCCTAGAGGCATATGCCACCACCTTGCCCTCCTGCATTAAGACACATCCCAAGCCATTCTTAGATGCGTCGCAGTATACCACAAAACTCACTAAGGGATCTTGTATAGTTAAGACTGGTGATGACACCGACCTCCTCTTAAGTTCTTGGAACCCGTCCTCACACTCCTGGTCCCACACAAAAGGTTTCCCCTTCCTAGTCAACTGGGTCAAAGGTAAGGCTAATCTAGATAACCCCTATGAACTTCCTATAGTAACCAGCTAAGCCTAAGAAACTTCTCACTTCGGTTACTGTCTTAGATTGTTCCCATCCCAACACCGCATCAAATTTAGAGGAATCAACCGCTACCCCATCCCTTGAGATTGTGTGTCCTAAAAACTTTACCTCGTCTAGCCAAAACTCACACTTCTCCGGTTTGGCATAAAGATGCTCGTCCCTCAAGATTTTCAACACCAACCTTAAGTGTTCTCCATGTTCTTCTGGTGTCCTAGAGTATATTAAAATATCATCTATGAACACTACCACAAACCTATCCAAAAAGGTCCTAAAGATCCGATTCATGTAGTCCATGAAAACGGTCGGGGCGTTGGTCACACCAAAGGGCATCACTACATACTCATAGTGCCTATACCTTGTCCTGAAGGCTGTCTTAGGGATGTCCTCGCCTCTAACTCTAATTTGATGGTATCCCGATCTTAGATCTACTTTGGAAAACACTGACGCTCCCCTTAACTGATCTAAGAGGTCATCTATCCTAGGCAAGGGATATTTGTTATTGATGGTTACCTTATTCAGCTGCCTATAATCAACACGTAACCTCATACTCCCATCTTTCTTCTTCACTAGAAGCACTTGGTGCTCCCAAGGTGACACACTAGGCCTAATGAACCCCTTTTGTAACATATCCTCTATTTGTTTCTTGAGCTCGCTCAACTCTAGAGGTGCCATCCTATAGGGTGCTACTGATACAGTCCACTCCCAGTACTAGATCTATGGTAAACTCAACTCTCTATCCGGAGGTAAATTAAAGACATCCGTAGGGAAACACATCTGGGAACTCACACACAATAGGCAAGACCGCTATATCACTTTCAGCCTCTATCTTAGCAGAAAAGAGAAGTATATATCCCTGAGCTCCCTCAACTAAGCACTTATTACAAGAAACAAGAAATACAATTTGGGTCGACACCGAAGGATCACTCAACATTGGTTGTGAAGAAGCAACAAAAGAAAACAATAGTCCTATCAAAGTACTTTATGACAATAAGCCTAGACGACAAACAGTCCTTACCAATAATTGCATCCAACCCACACATTGATAACAAGAATGATGACATAAGGCACGTCCCGATGCACAAGAAAATGATTTAAATAAGCACCGGAAGTAATAAGATTATCTCCCAAAGAAGTAGCAACACATGAATCAAGGACAAATGAAAGATAGGTAACTTCAAATTTCACACATGAAAGATATACCAAAAAAACGTGTTGCTCCTGAATCAAACAATATAGTAACCTTTTATCCTATACGAAAAGGAGAAATTCAGTCTTCCTCGGATCTAAGCTGCCTCGGAATGATGGCGGTTCGTTCTTCTTGAATTCGAAAAGTCCCACATGCTAACGGTCCTAAGTTGTCACAATTCCATTAGTGACTGGCCTCCATTCCCTTTCAGTTGACGGAGAGTCTCCACCTGCCCTTGCATAGCTCTAACTATACGATCGAAAGTCGATGCAAGTGCAACATTCGTCCCTCGCCTATTAAAAGCCATAAATCTGCTCACTACCAATGAAATACTGGGTTGATTAGGTCCAATATCCCAAAGAATAGCATGCAGCATTTATAACTCTAACAAGCATCATATGCGCCCAAGTTTTGTTTTATAAAAGTCCCAATGCCACAGTTCGATTTAGAATCGAACCGCTCTGATACCATAAATGTAACGCCCTTCGTTACATTAGTAAACCAAATTAATTTCAAAAAAAAAATCCTTCAAAAAATTTAATTAAAAAAAACACAAGTCATAAAATTTTTCTCAAATAACTAAGTAGGAAAATACCTCATATTAAATAAAATAGTAAAAAAAATATCCATATAATGAATATAAATATAAATGAAAACCACAAGCCTCAATACCGGGCGTCTACTAACAAACCCAACGATAAATAAATAAATGTGTCTAGCCACATACGGCTCCTTATTTAATAAAATACTAACCAAACTAAAAAGAATAACTAATGGAATCCACTAAGCCTTCACGCCTCTTCAGTTTCAATGACGTCCTCCTCGTGCTTTGAAAAAAATACTTATAATGAGATATAAAATCCCAGTGATCAACAATACAGTTTTAAAAAAAATATTTTCGAAAATAGCATTGTTCTCAGCCGGCGCGGTAACCGAAAAAACTGTCCATGGCACCCGCTAATTTTCCAAAATAATATATATAAAGAAAATACTTTTAATATCAATACTAATCTCATCTCAATACATCACATTCCATATATCAGATAAATTCTAGTTTAATCCAAGCGGTCCGAAGACCTCCTAATTAAATTGACCTCTTGCCGGCATGCCATATATTCACACATTACACGACAATGGCGTCCCATTGCCCACCCCTACTCACGAGGAGTGTTTCGATGTCACCCTCCTGTCGGGGACATTTCCATTTCGATGCCTCCCATGCGCACATGGTGGTATTTCTCCTTTTTCGACACCCCAAACTGTGGCAGTGTTACTTTCGATACTCTTTTTTAGGTAGTATTACTCATTTTCGACATCCCAACCACATGGCGATGTTACTTTCGATACCCCCTTAAGGCAGTATTTCTCTTCGATACCCATATCATAGGTGGTATTGCGGCAAACATCATACAATTCATCATAAGGCACAATTTCATGTCTCATACATGTAACAACTCATTTACCAAAAATTAAATATTTGATCTTATCATGCATGTCAAATAAACTCACATGACATAGCATACACCAATAAGCACGTCATTCAACTAATACAAATACCGATCATGTATTTCATGCCATCAGTAACAAGAATAAATATCCAATTTAATAATTTTTTTATTTTAATTCAAAACCCAAAAAAAATTAGTTTATTAATAACATGCATCATTCAATTAAAATATCTCAAAATCATAGGTAAATCGCTCAACACAACAAACACATGTACCATGGAAAGGGGTATTAAAAGATATTGTTGCTCACCTCTCGAATACCTCCAAAGTGCTCAAAAAAAATATGTATGATAAAACTATTGTCTCTGAAAAAAAATCTTCTTCCCTTCAGCATCACGATTGCACTACCAAGGAAAAGAAACGCGTCTCAGGAACCTCCCCTCTCTAAGCTCATCGTGCAGCCTTTCGAAGTTCACTGTGTGGCGCGAGGAACATCCAAAGTCTACTGCACACATTCCTAAGTGAAACAATTAGGTTTTAATATATATATATATATATATATATATATATTTATGGCAGTAGGCAGCGTTTTTAGATTTCTTTTTAAAATTTTCTTTAGCCAAAGCATGGCTGCTTGGGCTTAACGCCCAAGTATCCTCCTTCTTCTTTTTTTCATATATATATATAGTTTTGCATTCTTTATAATAGTTAATAAATTTCAATAAATCCTTATACCATCACTTCTTTACTCCAAATCTCTCATTTATATTTTATTTGCACTACCCTTTTTAATAAATTAATATTATTATTATTATTTATTTATTTATTTCAAATTAATTATGTTAGAATTTTAGGATGTTACAGTTTTCGTCCACCCGCTTATAATTAGAATATCTTTACTTATATTTCATCATTATAGGCATTCTCGCAAATTAAATTTATAGCAAACAATCCACAAAAGAAAAGGAAGTAATGTTTTATACCATCCATACGTAGATATAATAGATCTCTTACAAACTCTACACCAAATTTCTTATATTATTTACATAATGTGTGAATTTTATAAATAAGAAAAATAAAGAAAGGAGAAGCAGTAGCATTATCCACATACTAATTCTTATCTTAGCCCAAGATGATAATTTCACAAGAAAAAGAAATAGTTTCACCTACTGTTGATAAGAAGATCTAACTTAAAATAAATGTGATAACAAAATGGAGAATAAGATTTAATAAACTTGCAATTAAATTGTGCAGACATTGTGCAAAAACAACTATTAAAATATATACTGCAGTAGTACTAAGAAATCAGTTCCATCTTTATCTTTGAGTAGGCACATGCAAATAAGAAATAACATTTTTCACTTTTTGAAAAAAAATATATAAGTTTGTTAGGATTAGGCATGTCATTGGTATATATGGAAAACAAATCCTAGGGGTATATTAATCGCGATTAATATCTTATCACTTGAGAGGCAATATGAAATTCCAAGGAAAGTGATTCTAAAAAAAAAACAATTGTATAACCAAATTACAACATAATAATAAAATTTGAGCATATATATACAACATCCACTTTTATTATTCCGAGATGTATGGTTAACGTCCCTTTATGTGTCTCTTCTAACAATTTTTTTTTTAAGTCTCCCCTCCTTATCAACAATGATCACATTATTAAACAACACTGGACAATTAACAAATAACACATAATTCTCTTGATCCAAAAGAGATTGCAATTTCTGGTCTAAAAAACTACACTCGCTTAATCTATGTTCTAAGGTCATCTCTCCTAGGAAAAAGATACATATCCATAATGGTTACTTTGTTAAATTGCATATTGTCCACACATAACCTCATATTCCCGTCAATTTTTTTTTTCACTAAAATAACTCAAAACATATTACAAAATCAAACATATTTCTTAATAATAATTAAAGTGGAATTTGACTCATACTATAATTAAACAAAAATTTAATTAGGATCCGATAAAAAAAATCATTGCACCAGGAAACAGTGTGTCAGGAAAAATGAGCAAATTGTGATTCCAATTAAGTATGATTTGAATTTGGTAAAGTGGAAAACATAAATGACTTGACAAAATGAAGCAACACTTCACAGGGAAACAATTAAATATGGAATATAACAAATCAATTCAAGTGACGATAACGTAAATGCAAATGAGATAGGACTACACATTTTGTACGAAAATAAAACTAAGGAGCCACATATACACCTTAACAAAAGAAACAAAACTACAAATTAAAAGATTCTTTATAAAATTAAAAAATTCATCAAATAACATTAAAACATTTTAATAATCCCAAATCAATAATCAAGAATCTCAAAACCCCGATTCTTCATAATAGACAAAGTTACAAGTGAAAACATCAATTTCCACATTTAAAAAAAAACATCAAAACAAATCAAGAAATCACATACTCCAATAATTCATTCCGTTAAGGTTATAAGAAAGTGTTTTACTCACATGCTATAAGTATTATTGTCACGTCACTATGAATCTCCACCTTACCAGAAAACTAGAGTATGTATCGATCATTGAGTTCCCTCAACTATGCACTTATTAGAAGAAACAACAAATACAATAAGGGTTGACACTGATGGATCAATAGACATTGGTTGTGAAGAGTCAACAAAAATAAAAATAGTCCTACTAGAGTAATTTATGACAACAAGTCTAAACGACAATCACTCTTTACCAAGAATAGCATCTAACCCAGACGTAGACAACAAATAAGATCAATGACATAAGGCACGTCCCGATGCACAAGAAACAATATAAACAAGAGCTGAAAAAAAAAAGATTATCCCCCCATAGAAGTAGAAGCACATGAATCAAAGGACAAACGAAAGATAGGTAACTCCAAATTTCACACATGAAAGATATATCAAAGAATGTGTTTCTCCTGAATCAAACAATAGAGTAATTTTTCTCCTGTTCGAGTTCAAGAAATTCAGTCTCCTTCGGATCTAAACCGCCTCGAAATGAAGGCAGATTATTCTTCTTGAATTCGAAAAGTCCCACGTGCTTAGGGTCCTAGGTTGCCACCACTCCATTAGTGAATTCCTTCATTCCCATTCAGTTGACGGAGAGTCCCCGCCTGCGCTTGCATAGCTCTGGCTATACGATCCAAAACTGGTGCAAGTGCAATGCTCGTCCCTCGCCTATTAGTCGCCATAAATCTGCTCGCTACCAATGAAATACTGGGTTGATCAGGTCTAATATCCCAAAGAATAGCATGCAGCATTTATAACTCTAACAAGCATCCTATGCGCCCAAGTTTTGTTTTAGAAAAGCCCCAATACCACAGTCTGATTTAGAATCGAACTGCTCTGATACTAAAAATGTAACGCCCTTCGTTACATTAGTAACCCAAATTAATTTCAATAAAAATCCTTCAAAACATTTAATTAAAAAACACAAGTCATAAAATTTTTCTCAAATAACTAAGTATGAAAATACCTCGTATTAAATAAAAATAATAGTAGTTACAAAGTATTGAAAAATATTATTAAATCCAATCATTTGAATAAAAACTAAAAACCTCAAAACCAGACGTCTATTTACAATCTGAGAAAAATAGTATGTAAACCAAAGAACGTCGTCCGCATAATACTCTAAATCATACTACATTATTAACCAACTAGCTAATCAAAGATAACTCTTCAGCTCTCTGGATAGTCAACAGAGATGTCCTCGGGCTCTGAAAACAACACTTATAATGAGATATAAAATCCCAGTGCTGTGCACAACAATACATTTATAAAATGTTTCGAAAAATAGTGTTGTTCCCAGTCGGTGCGGTAACCGGAAAAACTGTCCATGGTATCCGCTAATTTCCCAAAATAATATTAAAAAAAGACTTTTAATAACAACAAAAATTTAATCAAGTCATATGCATATAGCATAAAATCAACTCGTCTCAAGGCATCACATTCCACATACCAAGTAAATTCTAAATTAATCCAAGTGACTCGAAGGCCTCACAACTAAACTGGTCTCTTGCCGGCATGCCATAAATCTCACACATCACATGACAATGGCGTCCCATTGTCCACCCCTACTCATGAGTAATGTTTCGATGTCACCTTCCTGTCGGGGACATTTCTATTTCGATACCTCCCATGTGCACATGGCGGTATTTCTCCCTTTTCGACACCCCAACGTGTGGCGGTGTTACTTTTGATACCCCTTTTTAGGCGGTATTGCTCTTTTTCGACATCCCAATTATATGAGAATGTTACATTCGATACCCCATTACGGTGGTATTACTTTTCGATACCCCTATCGTAGGTGGTATTGCGGCAAACATGATACAACATGTTATAACTCAAATATGTCATGTCTCATGCATGTAATAAACTATTTCCCTCAATTTTAAACATATAAACTTCCACCAATAACAAACAATCATGAATATCACAACATATCATACATGAATAAGCATGTTACAACATCAATTAATCAATTAATTCCCCTTTTAAACAAAACCCTAATTTTAGAATTTAGGTTACTAACAATATGCATCAAGTCAATTAAAGACTCCCAAAACTACATGGTAATCCTTTATCAACAAAAACAATCATATATACCATGGAAAGGGTTCATAAAAAGTATTGTTACTCACCTCTTGAAGACCTCCAAATAGCTCTAAGCGTTTCCTTCTGAGAATCCTAACGTTTGCCAAGAGTTATCATCATCTTCCTCTTCCTAGACTCCATCTTCCACAACTATCTCTTCTTAATCCTTGAATTTCTTCTCTTCTTAGCCGTTTGAGTTTCTAGGTGTAATTAAGGTTCAAAAACGCACCCTAAGAGTGTTAAGATTCTATTTATAGAGCCCCCAATAGCCCAAAACGTGTAAAAACGCGCTAAGCCCGCTTAATCTACATATGGTGCTGTATTTCGCACATATCTTGAGTTATAGACATTCAAAAATTATAAATTTTATTTCGTTGGAAAGATAAAAGAATTGTCTACAACTGATATGAAGACCACAAAATCTGAAACCGACGTTTAGATAGTCAAAACGTGGATAGAATTTAAAAAAACGGTTCTGGCAATGGAACATGAATAGTATGTACGAATTTGGTCATAACTTGAGCTACAAGAATCCAATTTGGACGAATTTGGTGTCTGTGGAAAGCTAAGAGACATGGATATATTTCTTATGCAGATCTCGAATTCAAACACGTTCTCTTTGGTTACGAATATCCATCTGAAGTTAGGTATCTAGTCATATTATGCGAAATTGAGCTTAAAACACTCATACTATCTATTTATAATGGGTAACACAGCATGGGCCTTGATATGCTTATGTTTCTTATCATTATTGCCGCAATAATTTAGTCCAGGCTAGGTTCTTATCCCTATTTTTATTTTATTTTTTTAAATCAATTTTATATTTTTGTGGAACCCACTGGATTTTTATTATAAAGAAAACAATTATAATAAACTCTTATACTACCCCTTTTTTTATTAAAATAATTATATTTGAATTTTTCGGATGTTACAGAGTCGGTTATTTAATATTTGAAATAACATTAAAATAATAATAATAGACATTGCAAGCAAAAATATTATTTAAAAATGTTAAAATAATTTAAGATAAACCTCAATTAAAATTAAATTTAATGAATTAAATTAAATAACTCAAAATAAAATTGACAGTCAAAACAAGATGTGATATTTACTTAATTAGATTTTTATTTTACTTATTATTTCAAACAATAACTTTGTTGTTAGATTATATTATATTTTATTTATTTATTATGAAATTTGGTAGAGAATGTCATTATTTGAAATAATGTTTATTCTAATATTATAACAAGGGATGAAACTGAGTAAAAAATTCAATATTTAATAAAATAAAAAAATAAAAATCACTTCTTATTATGATTGTCAATTTTATTTTGAGTTATTTATTTTATTTTTTATTTTAATTGAGTTTATCTTAAATTATTTTAGTATTTTTTAAATAATATTTTTGCTTACTATGTCTATTATTATTATTTTAATGTTATTTCAAATATTAAATAATTGACTCAATTTAATCTCTTAATAATTTGTTATAAAACATGAATTTTCTAGCACAAATTCATATTTCATTAGTTTGTTATTATCATTTCAAGAACTAAATTTTATATCTCAATATATCTATTTTTATTTAGTTATTATGTTAAACAACAGTTTTTCCTACACAGTACCTCGTTCCACGCGTCCTCATCGTGCCGCCGCATCGCTGCCCACTGCGCCGCCACATTCCGCCGTACAGATCTGAAACTGGAGTAGCAAGCAGCTCTCCCCTGTGTTTCTTCGGTGATCGGCGCCACCCCTGCATCGCCGCCCAGAGTCACGCGACCACCGCCTCTGGTTCACCCTGCTCGGACCGCCTCGCCTGCACTCAGTTTGGCCCTTCGCTCCGCCGTCTGACGCCATGTCCGCCGCGGAGAGGAGCTTCTAGCCACTGTTCAAGAAACATTTAACCACTGGAAGTTGCAGATCTGCCCTCTACCGCTGTGACTTCAACCTCCACCGCACGAACCACCACACCGCAACCAGATCCCCGCTCTGCCCAGCTCGCCGTCCGCACCGCCGTTCGCCTTTGCCACTGGTTCCAGCCGCATCCATCAACATCTCCTTGAGCTTCATTGTTGGTAACATTGAGGCTTGGGAGCCTCTGTTGCTTCCCTTCTACTTTCCTTTTTATTCTTTTGTGTTTCCTTTTTATGTCTGTTGCTAGATCATTAGGTTTTGATGTCTGGTTGGGTTTAGGTTTGTAGCATGTGGCCCATTTGTTTTGTTTCCCATCTATGTTATTTTATTATTTTTAGAATTTGGGCCAAACAGAAAACAAAGAGTAATTTGTTTCTAAAATGTTTTGGGCTCTATCTGGTAGGCTTGAAATTGTCTTCAAAATTTTGTGATTGGGCCAGGGATGTAGTTAGACCCATCAGCATGAAATATAAGCCGTAGACTAACTACTAGGTCTCTCTGTTTTTTTTTTACTGATATGGGCCTTTTCAGATTTGGGTCAGATTCTTTCTTTTTTAAAAAAAAAAAATGCTTTAGTAAAAAATTAATTAACATAAAAATCAAAAGAATTATGTTAAAACAAAAAGGTGGTAAAAAATAAAAAAAAATCTTTTTGAGTTCATGTAACAATCTACAATGTTGATGTATGATTTTTCATCCTCAAGTGTTGTATGAATTGTAAGGGTTCATCGTATAGCTCCGCCATCTTTAACCCTGTGTAAGAGTGAATTCCTTTTTGTATAAAATAATAAATGTCTTCAATTTGCTCTTTTTACCCAATTTCGTTTTTTTATAAAAATATCTTTTTGAATTCACGCAACAATCCACAATGTTGATGTATAATTTTTCATCCTCAAGTGTTGTATGAATTGTAAGGGTTCATCGTATAACTTTGCTATCTTTAACCCTGTGCAAGAGTGAATCCTCTTTAAAAAAACTATTAAATGTTTTTTTTAATTTATACTTTTAATCAATTTTACCCAATTTCATTCTTAAAAATCTCTTTTTAATTCACGCAACAATTTACGACGTTGATGTATGAACTTATTCATCCTCAAATGTTGTGTGAATTGTAAGGGTTTATCGTATAGCACTGCTATCTTGGACTCTAAGCAAAAGTGAATCTATTTTTTAAATAAAATCCCTTTCTTTAACCAAAAAAAAAAATCAAACATTTATCAAAAATTAAAATCAACCAATCAATCAAACATTTTATAAAGAACTACGTGGCTTTGAGTTTCCCATCGCACCCGTGAATACGTAGGAGCAAGATAAATCATCTTGTCAAGCCAAAACTAAATTTTCCTTTTTGTGTCTCTTTTTATGTCAAAATAATTAATCAAAATAGTTAAATTTTTCTATTTTTAGGGTTGCTCTGTGGACACGGTGCCATATCCTCCCTTAGATTTGAGGTTACCCTTGTAGACTCATGTGCCATGTTTAACCCCATTTAGTTTTATAAACAATAAATTTAAAAATATAAAAATTAATAAAAATTTAAAATATTGAAAAATTAAAAAATAATTCTTTCTTGTAAATAATTTTTGGGGTAAAATAAATATTTAAAAGATTATTAAAATGTTTTTGCACAATTAACTTGAGGTACCGTTTTTTAAATGGGCGATGTGAGGTGCTAACACCTTCCCTACTCGTAACCGACTCCCGAACTCATCTCTCTCTTTTTTAGACCAGTTTACCTTTAAATAATTGGGTTTTCTAAGATTTTCCCAATAAAAATTTTAGTGACGACTCTTATGTTTTTTTATCTCTTTTTTCATGACGCCCGGACGGGACGGTCGCGACACCAGGACAAGTGCCCAAGTCGCTTTTTGTATCTTTTCGGAGCTTAATAATAAATACATACTTCTTAGTCAAAAAAATAAAATAAAAATACATACTTCAAAAAGCATCTTCTCCACACGAATTTAAATACTTTTCTCCATGGTGATACACTGAAACTAGATAGATAACTAAAGTTTCTAAATATGTTATGAGGGGTTCTGGGCCGATCCAACATATGTTGAGGTCTAAAACGAATGTTTATAAAGAGGCTTTTTTAAAAGTAATAAAAATATTTTTATAAAAATAATATTATATTTTGTCAAAAAAAAATTAATAATATTATATTTAAAATTTATTTTTATTGTAATTTTTTATATTTTAAAAGGTTAATTATTGTGATTGATGTGAATATTTGTTATGTATGTACATGCAACCACATATAACGAGAGACAAAAAATATATTGTATATAACAAAGTAAACATAAACAAAATATATTTTGAATTTGAGACCTAAAATTCTTATAAAATTAGAAAAAAAAAAATTGGAGGCCTAAAGCTGATGTTTTAGCAGCTTGTGGCTTGGGCCACTGGAGGGATTCAATTCATGTGATGTATATAGATAAACTTTGTTATGAGAGAAAAAATCTACTTTCGTGATCTTTGCGTGAAGAGATTAGTGTCTAACTATCGATTGACATATCTTTAATGCAATAAAAAAAATTCCAAAAAATTTAAATCATCAATTTAAGTTTAATAATAGAGAGTAAATATGTATTAATAGGATCGAATTTCTCCTTTGCCTAGCCCCAGGATTGCTACACAGCACTTGCACGTTTCAGTCGCAGAATTTAAAGGTCGGTGATTATTTAAAGAAGGGCGTGAGAGCAAACCAGACTGAGAAGTATAAAGCAAAAGAGTGAAAGAAAGGAGCATCGATCTGAAACGTGAAGGAAAAGACTTTGGCTCATATATTCAGACGAAGGTCAGTATTCTTATTTACATCCCCATCAATATCCTTTATTCATTTAGTGTTGTTGGATTCACTACCAACCATTGTATTGGTAGTTGGAACTCACATGTTCAGTTCCTGAAAATCAAAGTCTCGGTTAACAGGATGGTAATTTATATTCTATCCATCGGATATCCACAAAAATTATTCAGGTGATTACCGGCATAATGGGTAAGGATCCGAGTATGGATAATCCATAAATTTGAATGAGTACAAGTGTGGGTATGAGTATTGTGATACCTATCCCGCCCCATACCCGCACATATATATATATATATATATAAGTATATATAATTATTTATTTATTTATTAATATTACTAGTATATATAATTTTAATTATAATACAAATTTTAAAACCAAAATTAATCTAAAGATTCTTAACTTTCTAAACCTAGTTGCATCTATAATTTGTTTTTTTGGATGTTTTTATTTATTTAAATATTTTGATTTGTAATATTATTATTAGATTTAAAAGACATTTGAATTTTTTTTAATTGCTATAACTTTCTTTTGTTATTTATTTTTTTTTTCAATGTTAAAGTACGGTTAACGGGTGCGGGTACAGGTCCTTAGGTATCCAAAGGGTACGGATAAGAATATTAAAATTGCTACCACGAAGATACAGATCCAGATACCGGTAATTTTTTTCAAACATAAATATGAAGACGGGTAGTACCCTACCCATTACCATCCGTACCAATTACTTCCTTTTGAACAAGAAATACAGGATCTATGACATTGCCAACCCAACACCCACCACGCACCCAGCCAGAGTAAAGCGTTAATAACTTAGGACAAACCAAAATTTAAATATAGATTGGGATAGAAAATCAAACGCATTAATGATCAATCACTTGTGACTTACCTCCGATTCTCGAGTCACACTCATAATTTTTTCACTAACAAAACAATCTTGCCAGGTGTTTAAGAACCTTTACACCACAAAATACGTACTCTTTCACGGTTCTTGGATGCCCCACCCACATGTTAGTGTCTCAAAGACCTTTGGTACTCTTTCATGAGTCTTGAGATGCATGACCTGTGTTTCGAAACCTAAAGTCTCACGCAAAAGGGATACCCTACCCTGCATCAACAGAAGGATACCTTACTCCTTTACAAAATGCATGGTTTAGGAATCCTCAAAGTGAAACACTAAAAAATGCAATTAATTAATACCACTTGAAGCACTATAGCAGTACAAGAGAATGATAAAAAAGTTCAAAGCACAAAGCAAATAGAGAAAAAAATTGCATGAACAATGAACAATGGAAGAACTGAAAGTTCAAGAAACTTTTCTTCTCTTCGTGTACTTTCTCGTTTTATTCTTGTAAATTTCATGAATAGTATCCCTATTTTATAGGGTGAAAATTGTGTGTAAATTAAGTAAGGAAACGCTAGGACAATTTAATGCTCTTTAAATTATGATCGTTTTAACTCACTAATTGTGCCATTTTGGTACTCAAATACTACTGTGGTACTCCAGTAATGTCCCTAATTTTTGATAGGCTTTTTCTAACCTGTACAATTTTATATATGTTAAAGAAATATAAAATAGTTTTATTTAAAATAGTAATTTTTAAGCTTTCAAGAAATTGAATATACAACTTTTAAAATAATATTTTTATTTTTAATTTTAAAAATATGATACTCGATCGTCAAAGTACTACCCTATGGTACTTGAATATTGCCTTTCTAGAGGAAGTAACGGGCTTTGTCTTCAACCCTCACTCTCAAAGTGGGAGGAAGGATCCTCTAAAGATTTAAAGCGTTGATTTATTATTAAAAAAATTTAACGGCTGTGATCAAAGACCGACAACCTGGATAACAGGTCAGCAAAAAGTTTGTGCTTTCTCTTTCATTTCAGAAAATCTGCATCCATGCATCGCCCGGAGTGCTTTCTCTTTCATTTTAAAAGGATCACTGCTACAAAAAAAATTATACTATAAGTATAGAAAGTAACGATGATATTAATACTAAAGTATCTATTTAAAACAAGAAGAGGCAATAAAAAAATCCCCTAATAACAAGTAGCAAATAATATCACAAGAGTCATAAAAAAATAATAGCAATAACAATTTACACCAATAACTATTCATCAATTATTACAGTAGTAAAAAAAAATTTACCTTTTAAGAATTAAAAGAAAGTTATCTGCAATTCAGAAGGAACACTGCTACAAAAAAATTTATACTATAAGTATAGGGAGTAACGATGACATTAATGCTAAAGTATCTATTTAAAACAACAAAAGGCAATAAAAAAAATCCCCTAATAATACGTAACAAATAATATCACAAGAGTCATTAAAAAATAATAGTAATAACAATTTACACCAATAAATATTCATCAATTATTACAGTAGTAAAAAAAAATTACCTTGTAAGTTCCTTTTTGACTTGGAAGGTGCCAGTTTTTGACCCATCAGAGTGAAAAAAAATAAAATATGCCACGTGTCCAAAAGGACCTCCCATTGGTAAATAGTTTCAGAACAACCCTAAATTGGTAAATAGTTTCTAAAAGGAATCCAGTTTGGTCAAAAAGCCGATTTAATCAAATGTGGTTCGTTCTGGTACTGATTGTTACGTAACGTAAAAACCTATCGTATTTTTATTCGTAAAATTTCACCCGAAAAATTCATATAAAAATAAATAATTTCTAAAATCATAAAAATAAATATAACTGGGTTAGAAAATAAAATTTTGAATTTTCAAAATTTTAAAATTATTTTCGGGCCAGTAGAGTTTAACTGACAGTGAAAACTCAAACCGTAAACGTCTGAGATTTTCTACCGAAAATTCAACTGTACATTTCCAATATAAAATAAATAAAAATTGACTTAATTTGGTCTATCAAAATAATTCATCACCATTTATGAAAATAAAATCTTAAATATTCATATAATCACAATTTACAAGCAGAAAAATCGGGGTGTTACAAACTGTACTTTAGAGAGTTTTATTTCTCTCATATTCATTTTTGTATCATTTTATTATTATGTCAAATAATAATTTTTTTCTAAATTTCATCATCTATTATTTTTTTTATACAATCACTTTCTACTTTACGGACCCAATTAATATTTTTTATATAAGTTTAGGGACTCAATTATTAATTTTTTAGTTTATGGACCCAATTGAAATTTTATAACAATATTTATAAAAAAAATTAGTTTATGAACAGTAATGATTGAATCAATATTATGTTACATTACATAACGATTTTTTTTTAAAAAAATTTAAAAAACCGATTGACCGGATGGACCCAATCATATTTACACGGAGGATGCAACCTCAGCTCGTGGGCGTGAGGATTGAAGACTTGCGTAACGGGCTTCCAAAACTCATGGTACTTGAGTACCACTGTACCAGTACCATCTCTCAAGTTGAAGTACTAAACTTCTAAAACACGTGGTATACTCGGGGAGTCGGGTATCACACCTTGGTACTTAAGTATTGATGAGGCAAAAAAATTAATATTTATCATTAATTTGATATCCAAATTTAAGATATTCAAATAGTTTAAGGATTTATTTCAAATGATGAAATATAATGTTTATCACTTCTAAAAATATTTTAAGTCCATGTAAATAGGGATGACAATTTTATCTGTACCCACGGATAAAATCCGCAACGGACACGAGACGGATAGTTAAACGGGTACCCGCAGGTAAAATAAAGGAGCAATTCCAATAGCCATCTATAAACGGGGCGGGGACGGGTATCACACTATCTGTGCCGCGGATACCCTCACCCGTTACTTAATTACTATAATACCATTTATTATATATATCTACTCTCAAAGTCCTTATATCATTTCCTAGATAATTTTCATCTATTGTGTTGTTTCATGGATATTTTAAGTGTGATGTATTAATTTGTAGGTCTTGCTTTTGTTAAAATCTTTGGAATATATTAATGTGGTGGTTTGTTTAAGTTTTGTATATTTTTTTTTAATTAAAAAACATATTTGTTTGTTTTTCATAACTACTCATGGATATCTGCGGATACCCATGAAAACCCGCGAATCCGTTAAGAATCCGTGAAGCAGGTATCCGTGCGGGTACGGGGCGGGTACGGGTAGATTTTTTATCCAACAGGGTGAGTAGCGGATAACCAGTATCCGTGTCCATCCCGCCCCGTTGACATCCCTACCTGCAAACATTTTCAAAATATTTGAATCTTAATTGAATACAAGGAAAAAAAAAATCAAATTCATATAACAACTACTCTATCACATTTTCAAAAAGATTTTACTATTGAGCTTAATTAAACAAACCTTATATTGCCTTACGCTACGGCATAAGTTTTATAAAAATATTCTCGGGAATGTAGGTATGGGAATAACAGTTTCCCATATTTGGTACAAGTTTTAAAATATTATTCTCAGACATAAAAGATTCTCGGGAACAAAATTAGTGAATGATAGTTATAAACCTAAGAAAACTCTATTCCCATGTGTGAAGGTGAGAAAACTTTATTCCCCGGAATCACATTCTCAGGAATGTAATTTACCTGGGAATAAAACATTCCAGATACTAAACACCACCTAAAATCTTATTTTTCACTCTTGATTTTGATTTACTACAAGGTAAAAACCAGCGGATAGCGAATAGCGGATTAGCTAGCGGATTGAGTTTGAAGTGGTTGGTAAAACTAGTGGTCGGACTAGCTGATAAAGGTAAAATGACATAAAATGATAGGTTTGCATGTTTTTTTTATAAACTATATATATATATATATATATATTGAAATAACTATCACTTTTAACACTTTCTTGATAAAAAAAAACATTTTTAACATATTTTAAATTATTTATCATTTTAAAAAATAAAGTATTTTTTAATTTTAATGTTAATTTAGTTTAATTATTTTTAATAAATAAAATGAAATAAAAAAAAACTTATGATATGATTTTTATATAAATTTTATTTTTATAGATAAAAATATATTTATATTTTTTATCTTAAATATAAATCCAAGTAGTGAGTTTAATTCTTATTTATATACTATATTAAATTATTAGTATTCTATTTTATTAGCTAAGGATAAATGATAAGTTTAATTAAGATAGTAGGGATAAAAATGGAAGAAAAAAATGATAAGGTATACGCTATAAACTCAAACGTTACTTCAAGTAACGTCTGGAAAAAACGCTATACAGTGAAAAAAGCTCTATACGCTAATTTTAAAAACGGTTACCAAACGGGATTACTTTTCCATCCGTTATACGCTAGCGGATTTGGCAAACCAAACAGACACTTAGAAGCTTTTACTTTTCCTTATCTCTAGGTACATTAGATATTGTTTTTTAGTGGTAATAGGACACGTGTAATAACTCATCAATGAAAACATAATATATGTAACAATCCTTAATTACACATGTCCTATTGTCCTTGAAAAACAACACCTATTGTACTTATATGGAATTATACTTATGTGTATGTTTGGGAAAGATTAAAATATGTGATTTCAATTTGTTTTTTCATATAAAAGCTGTTTTATGTAAAATCTTTTATGTTTGGGCTTTCAACTTAAATTTTGAAAAAGCTTTTTCTATGAAAACAAAGCTGCTTTCATAGATCTCATTGGAAGGACGGTAAGAATGAGTTCGGGAAAGCTGGAAAAAAAAGATTATGCTTATAATCTGTTTTTAAATAATCGATTATTGTGATAATTGATTATAATCAGAATCTGTTTTTGTTTGAGTATGTTTGCTGAAAAGCGATTTTAAGATAATTTATTTCGTTTGGGTGGTGCAAAAAAAATCACTTTTATACAGTAAATTACGAAAAAATGTATGAAGTTATTTATTTATATTATTGATATTTTAGTTTTTTTAACATTGAAACTTGTTAAAATATTTAATTTTTTAACAAAAAAATTAACAAAAAAGTAATATAAATAAATAATTAATATTAATTAATCGCTCATTGTACATCATGGGCTCTTTGCCTAATACTGTAATACAAGTGGTTGTAACCCAACAAAAGAAAGAATTGGTTCACGCTTTGTAAATTGTAGCTACAGTGCGATAATACTGTGCGATATGGGCTCTTTTGACCACATGCGCACAGGAGGGAGGGACCCGGGCGCAATGAAAACAGCCGTTTTCAAAAACAGTCCAGTCTCAAGTCCCAGAGCTTATACGAAAACAGCGTTTTTTAAGCATAAAAAACTTTTTTGAAATTTAATTTAATAACCCAAACACAAGTTTATTTTACAAAACAGTTTTTTTTTTTCTTTCTAAAAACAGCTAAAATTCTTCCTGAATAATCTTTTCCAAACATCCTCAAGAACTTGTTTGGGAACTTGTATTTCAATTATTTTTCACTGTAAAAAGCTGTTTCGTAAAAAAATCTTTATGTTTAGATTTAGCTGAAATTTTAAAAAAGTTTTTTTCTTGAAAAAATAAAGAGCTTTTTTTTCATCCATCTGTTTGTATGGACTGTTTGATTATTTTAGTGTTCCGGTTATTGACTTTTGATGATGTGTTGCCAAAAATACCCTTTCCCACCCCACGCACGTAGTTGCTAGCATGCTATTAAAGGTTTCATGATTGTAGCCTCATGTACTCCACGCAATGTACTCCACACAACGTTTTATAATTTTTATTCTTCATGTACTAATTTCTTTTTTTTTTTAACAGAAATACTAATTCCTTGATCATGTACCAACTGCATTTTATTTAATAAAAGTTTACATTTTGTGAAATGATCTAATAATAATATTATATTTATTAATTTAACAGGAAAAAGTATTACAAATTTTATTCAATTTTTTCATAAAATAAAAATAATAGATGATAAATATGAAAAAAATTACATATAAAAATATTAAAAGAATATCAAATTTTTTTAATCTAAATAAATAATAACATATCCTTTTTTTAATTTAAAACATAAAAGTAGTTAATTTTACACCACCCAAATGAAATAAATTATCTTACAATCGCTTTTCAATAAACATACAAAAAAAAATGATTCTAATTATAATCGACTATTACAATAATCGATTATTCGAAAACAAATTATCAACATAATTTTTTTTTCAACTTTCCCAAACACACTCTAATATTATTTTGATACCGATTATTTTTGCATCTCAAACTTTCTTTCTGTCTTACCCTCCGGCCTCCAATGGTCTCTGTGCACAACGATTCCTTTTATCATCACTGTTCGGTGCTATTTTTTCACGTAACTTGGACAGGACTCTCATCAGTCATCACCGCATGTGACTGAGAATGCACTTATTGATAGTGCAATTGAAATTTTAATGTTATAAAAACATCAATGTAAAAGCGAATAAATTAAGAGCACCAAAAAAAAAAGTGAATAAATTAAAATCTCATCCCTGGACTCTCATCACCGGTTACTTTTTTTTAATTAATTTTTTTTAAGACTTTGAATTTTTAAAAATATACATTTAAAAAAAATAATGTTAAAAAACATCAACTATGTTTACCAAAAAAAAAAACAGCTATTATTAAATTATACAAATATATTCATACCTTTTTTTTATAATTTATTATGTAAAAGTTATTATTTTTGTATCATCCAAACAAAATAGATTATCTTAAAATCGCTTTTCAGCAAATATACCCAAACAAAAACAGATTATGATTATAATCGATTATCACAATAATAATCGATTATTTGAAAACAGATTATTAGCATAATCTTTTTTTTTCCATCTTTCCCAAACACACTCATATATATGTAAACAAAATTTATATTTTAGTAAGTAGAAAAATTATATGTAAAATAAAAAACATATATTTCAAATAAAATTAGAGTTTAATGATATATACTGTCAGGGTAAATGTTTTTTACACTGTCAACCAATCATAAGTTACCACATCATTGAAAATCTTTGACTCTTATCGTAGCTATCTTAAAAGTAATCAATGTCATGGACTTTTTTTAAAAAAATAAAATCACGTTAATCAAATTAATAAACCTTTTGAAAAAAATTCTTAAACTTTATATGTTTTTTGCCTTCATTTATTCTCGAATCTGGGTTCTCTCCTGTCACGAACTCGACTACTTTTCCAAGTTTTTCTCCTTTCGACATGTTTAGATTCCATGCGTGTATTTGTGAATGGTTTGGAAGCTTAACTTTGATTATTGAAAAACTTACTGAAGATTCAGCATTTACAACATTTATACATGTTCACTCACTGCAGAATTCTGTTTCTGCATTTTATATCAGTTACAAACTACAGAAACTAACTAACTAACTATTCTATAACTAACCAATCAATAGCTAACAAACTAACTTAACTGCTGATAACTAACTTAACTAATTTAGTGTGTTGAGTGGAGTATTATCCAATACCCCCCCACAAGCTGGAGAGTAGATGTTGATTACTCCCAGCTTGGTGAGTAGATACTGAAATGGGGAAGGATCTAATGCTTTGGTCAAGTTGTCAGCTGATTGTTCTTTGGTGGAGATTGGTAATAGATGAAACAATTTAGCTTGGAGTTTTTCTCTGACTAAATGACAATCAATATCGATGTGTTTTGTGCGTTCATGGAACACGGAATTGGCAGCTATGTGGCGAGCTGATTGATCATCACAAGTATAGGGAAGTTGGTGAAATGTATGGAATGGACAGACTCTTGAAGAAGGTATGTGAGCCACTGAATTTCGCAGATTGTGTGGCGCCTAGGGCCACCGTATTCGGCTTACGAGGAAGAACGTGAAACCGTGCTTTGCTTCTTTGTTTTCCAAGAGATGAGTGAGTCACCCAAAAAGACACAATAGCCGATTATGGAACGCCTTGTGTCGAGCATGTGGCCCGGTCGAGTCACTCGAAGGCCTTCAATTGAAGAGAAGAGGTGCACGGGTAAAAACAGGCCTTGAGCGGGGTTGCCTTTGAGGTACCTTAAAACTCGGTGGCGACTTTATAATGATCCAAGGTTGGATGAGGCCATGAACCGACTAAGTTGTTGGACCGCAAAGCTAATGTCGGGTCTTGTGTTAGTCAAATACATGTAAGTCCGCCAACCAAATTTCTATATTCAAACAGGTTAGCATAGGGTTCAGATTTTGAGTCGGGCAGGTTTGGTTGATCGAGCCATTGGGGTAGGAGTCGGTTTTGATGCTAGGAGACCGATTGTCCGATGAATGTCAAGTGTGTATTTCCTTTGGCATAAAGTGATACCTGTTTTGGATCGAGCAACCTCTAAGCCAAGGAAATATTTGAGTGTGCCGAGGTCTTTGATCTTGAACTTGTCATTCAGAAAGTGTTTCACAGAGGCAATCTCAGAGGCATCATTGCCAGCTAGTATCGGATCATCAACATAGGCAAGAAGCCATTGTGAAATTGGATCCATTGTGCTTGTAGAACATGGAGTGATCATTGTGTGATTGAGTGTATTGCAAGGCTTGGAGGGAACTTGAGAGTTTAGCAAACCACCTTCTCACTGGCTTGTTTGAGACCATATAGTGATTTGTGAAGCTTGCATACCTGGTTTGGCTTGGTGCATTGCACACCTTGAGGAACCTCCATGTAGACTTCTTCATCTAGATCACCATGTAGGAACGCATTATTGACATCAAGTTGGTGTAACAACCAGATTACGAGATGCTTTGCAAGGGCCAGGATGAGTCCGACAGAACTAAGTTTTGCAACCCGGTGCAAATGTTTCTAGATAGTCCAATCCTTCATTTGTGTATATCCTTTAGCCACCAACCGGGCTTTGTATCTTTCAATGCCGCCATCAGATCTGTATTTGATTCGATATACCCATTTAGAGCCAATGGGAACCTTGCTCTTTGGTAGATCAGTGAGAGACCAGGTGTTGTTTTGGTCCAAAGCTAGTAACTCGACTGCATAGCCTTGATCCAGGTGGTTGGATTGGATGGCTTGTTTGTATGTCTTTGGTTCAGTGTTGTTAGTGATGGATAGTGTAAAGTGTAAGTGTGAAGGAGAGAGAGATTTATATGAAAGCACGAGATGATAATGGATATTTAATAACTGTGGATGATGGAGCATGCATAGTGGTCGAGAACATTGCAATGGAAGTCTTGTAGGTAAGCGAGGAGAGTATCTAATTCTTGTAGATCTTCTTAAGGATTGGTTGTGTGTGGGAATGTTGGAGTTTGCATGATCAATAGCTGTAGGTTCGGGAAAGGGCAGGTTGGGAACAGAGGATGCATTCTGTGGATGTCTTTGATTAAATGTGTTTTTTGCGGTTGATGCGGATGGAGATTGGATGTGTTGATGTGGTTGGTTGGCTTGAGGGTGGATTGATGAATCGAAGCGGTGTCATCAAAATGGAGAAAATCAAAGGTGTTGTTTGCGGGGAGTTTGGGAATTGCCATTACGTGCAGGTGGGTTGTGGAGAAAAAGGAAAAATGTGTTCATGAAAAATTACATGTCTTGAAATGAAGATTTCTCTTGTGTGTAGATCAAGTAAGACATAGCCTTTGGTTCCAGATTTTAAACCAAGGAAGACACATTTTCTAGATCTTGGATCCAGTTTGGTGCGATTTCGTGTCGGTGTGGATGCAAAGCATAAGCTTCCAAAAACTTTTAGATCTAATAAGGTTGGTGGTTTTTGGTGCAGCATTTCAAATGGTGATTTGTTCTGCAAGATTGGTGTGGGAAGTCTATTTATTAGAAATATGGCATGACTTACAAGATAGCACCAAAGAGACTTAGGCAGATTTGATTGGAACAAGAGAGATCCGGCAACATTGAGAATGTGCTGTGTTTTCTCTCTACCACCGAGTTTTGTTGTGGAGTTTCCACACAAGACGTTTGATGAATGATACCATTCTTTGGCATAAAATTTGTTTAGCAGAAATTCTTTGCCATTGTCACTTCTAATGGCTTTTATCTTTTGATTGAATTGTGTGGAAACTAAGGAAGTGAAGTTACGAATTAAGTTGCATACTTGATTTTGTTTCATCAAGAAAATCCAAGTGTGTCTTGTGAAGTCATCAACTATAGTGAGGAAATATCTTTGACCATGAATAGATGGGGTACTTAATGGTCCCCAAATGTCCATGTGAACAAGGTCAAAGGCATTCGCAGACTTGGTTGTGCTATTTGGAAAGGGAAGCTTAACTTGCTTAGCAAGATGACAAGAATCACAAACTTTATTTGAATCAAAGTGTACATATGGAAAATATCTTGATACATTCTGTAAGACTTTGTGTGATGGATGACCTAATCTAAAATGCCAAAGATCAAAAGAATCAAGCATTTACAAGTATTGATTATACTGCTTGGAAAATTTTACTGATATTGAAAGGAGTAAACTTGAGAGGCTTGCTTGGTTGAGTAAGGATGTACAAATGGTTCTGAACTCTAGCATGCCCAATCATCTTCAAGGTATTCATATCCCTGTATTTTGCAAGAAAATTGATCAAAGGTTAGTTTGCATGATAAAGAAGAGGCAAGTTTGTTGATAGAGATTAAGTTGTGTTTGAAATCTGGTATGTAAAGAACATCATGTAGGTAAAGACATTCAAAGAACATGATTGTGCACGAGTGTTGTGCAACTGTGCTTGCACCATTTGGTAATTTGATGTTGATTGGTCTAATGCATTTGTAAGAAGTAAAATGGGACAGTGAGAAAGTAACATGGTCCTGTTGCACTGTGTCTAAAATCCAGGATGCATTACACGATACTTGTGGAGCCAAGTGAGTAGAAGACTCACTTGCCTTGGCTTGGCTTACATGGTTTACATTGTGAGATAGTGTGGTGGATTTCGGAACAAGGCTGCAAGTTGAGCATACTGCTCGAATCGATGGTGACACCTGGTTCCTTCGATCCGTTGCAGAAAAAGATTCCAATTGAGCATCCGAGTTGGATAATTCATCCGAATCAATATCATCTCGATGCAACATTGTTGACATTTGCAACATTCTTGAACTTGAACTTGAAATTAGGTGGAAAGCCATGCTTGTAATAGCATGCATCAATCGTGTGGCCATTCTTTCCCACGAGAAGGTGCAGACCTTGTTTGAATTTCCATTTGATCCTCTTGCATTCGATCTTCCTCTCCCTCTTCCAAGATAACTACTTCCTCCGCCTTGACTCTTCCAGTTTTGATTGGAGTCGAATCATAAATGCAATCTTGGATTCTCGAGTCAATCTGTCCTTCTTCTTTGTTTCACCATTGAAAATGCTTTTTGTCATAGGAGGCGGGGTTCCATTGCAAGAATCGGCTTTTTAGAACTCCATATGGCTCACTTGAGACCTTTTAGGAAGCATATCACATACTCTATTTCTCGTTGCCTCTTGATACTTTTAACCAGGTCACAACTGCATTTAACAACACAAGTGCAAGATGGGATTGGTCTAAAAGACTCCAATTCGTCCCATACTATTTTGAAATCAGTAAAATAGCATGAAATTGTTCTTTCTCCTTGTTTCATCGAGTGTACAAGTTGCAGTAAATCAGAAGTTCTAAAGTAGTTTCCTTTAGAAAACCTATTTCTCAAATCATCCCAAATTTCTTGTGCATTTTCAAATTCTACAACACTTTGAGCAATTTCATGGTTTAAAGATTTTGTGATCCAAGAAATTACCATTGTGTTACACATCTCCCAAGCTTCATACTTTGGATCATCAACATCCAGGTTCTGGTATTGCTCCATTGACAAACTTGAACTTGTTCTTGGACACCAAAGCTCTTCTTGCAGCTTTGCTCCAAGAATTGTAATTTGTGTCATCCAAAGGAGGCGAAACAAGGATCATTCCTGGGCTTTCTCCAGGATGCAGATGATAAGGATCACGTATTGGGTCTGTTCTTGGAGGTGGTTCTTGTTGAGCCATTCCTTCATTCTCATGCAGTTCAGCCATGGAAGTTGATTGGGAAGAAAAAGATGGTTGCGCAGCAGAGCTCTCTAGAAGAGAGCTCTGATACCATAAAACGTTTTGTGAATGGTTTGGAAGCTTAACTTTGATTATTGAAAAACTTACTGAAGATTCAGCATTTACAACATTTATACATGTTCACTCACTGCAGAATTCTGTTTCTGCATTTTACATCAGTTACAAACTACAGAAACTAACTAACTAACTATTCTATAACTAACCAATCAATAGCTAACAAACTAACTTAACTGCTGATAACTAACTTAACTAATTTAGTGTGTTGAGTGGAGTATTATCCAATATTCATTCCTCTATGTTCCAGTATTTCATAAAAGGTTGTGCGGCCTAACTAGTGAAATTAAGGATATTCATATTATATCCTTGTTGAAAAGGTTATAAATTTAACTACAAATATCAGCAACATTCTTGTATCTGAATTATATAACAAAGACACAGAGTCGAAATGCGGATGAACTCAAGTAGAGTTTGTAAAATGGTCTAGCTTGACTGGGCCGGTTAGCCTCCATAACCCGCTATATTTCAATATCTGTAAATTGAATGGTTAATTTGTATGAAAATAACAATAGAGACGTAGGTATTTAAAAAAAGAAGGAAAAAAGAAGCCCTATCCTTGTTTTGAATCATTAGAATTCAAAGTTTTACTTTCCTATTCTGTTGTGTTGATTGATATTCGTTCATATTATTTTTCATCACTCTTACGGCAGATGAGTCTTTAAATTGGAGCAGTGACGTGGAGACTACCAACACCACAGCATTATTGTGGCCTCAGTTACAATCTCATTATAAAACCATGATAATACGGATAGAATGGAGAATTAATCCGTTCACAACAATGTCTTTCAATGTTCCGGTAGTTCATGTCACAGAGAGCAGCTTGCCTAAGATGGTCAGCAATGCCAAGCTCTCTACAGAAAAAGAGAAGCAGAGAGAAGTCCAAAAGAACAATGGCCATATGAGCCTTGCCATCACCAACCCCATGGGCCATGGGGGAGAAACAGACCAATTTGGCTGAAGTGATTTCCCACTATGAAGTGACTCTAAACCAAAACAAACCGCGTTTTTTGGGTATGCTTTTGATGCCTTGTCATTAATTATTCCTTGTATCTTTTTTTCCTTTTCTTATTTTTTTCAATGGTGAGACTCTATCCTATTTATCTATAGATTAATTGTTGCAAGAAAATCACTAATGATTATTTATTGATTTCCTCTAAAACAGGTTACCCTACTAATCAGGACTTGGACTATGGCGCATTAGCACCATTGTTGAATTTTCACCTAAACAACGCTGGTGATCCATTTCTAGGTAGCAGCTATGGTCTAAATTCATCAGCGTTTGAAGTTTGCGTGCTTGATTGGTTTGCCAACCTGTGGGAGATAGAGAAGGATGAGTACTGGGGATACGTCACTACCGGTGGAACTGAAGGTAATCTTCACGGGATTTTAGTAGGGTAAGTTCTCTTGAACTCAATTCATTTCTATATACCTTAAAATATTTCCTACACATAATAATCAATTATTTAATTTATGTCTATGTATTGGATATATAGGAGAGAACAATTTCCAGATGGGATTCTATATACCTCACAAGATTCGCATTATTCGATATTCAAAATAGCAAGAATGTACAGAATGCAATGCGTGAAGGTTGCCACTTTGGTCTCTGGTGAGATTGATTGCTCTGATCTAAAGACTTCCCTTCTTGCTTACAAGGACAAGCCAGCCATCATCAATCTAAACATAGGTTTTTCCCTGGTCTTTGAAAACTAAAACACATTACAATTAACAAGCGGGTTGGGCTAAGGTGTACCACCCATATTTTGCACCATCTACTACATCACCCATATGTGGTAAATTTTGGACCAATCAAATTGTCACATGGGTTTGGTCAAAATTTCAAACTTTCTAGTTATATTTCTACTGTAGTCAAATATATGAATATAATATATTGTAGTATAATATATGTTCTCTTTGTATTCGCAAATTTAACCCATATTAAAGTAATGTTTTTTTATTAAAAAAGCTGATTATATTGTAAAATAATATTTTAATATGAATTAAAATAATGTTCGTTGTCAACAATATTTTGCAATATAATCAGTTTTTTTAATCAAAAAACAATATTTTAATATGAGTTAAATTTGCAAATACAAAAAACACATATATTATATTACAATATATTGTATTCATATATTTTGACTACAGTATAATACAACTAGAAAGTTTGAAATTTTGTCCAAACTATGTGGCAATTTGATTGATCCAAGATTTATCACATGGATGATGTAGTGAGTGGTGTAAAATATGGGTGGTGCACCATAGCACAACTCTTATCAAGCTTATGCACTCACACCCACAATAACAAGTGTATTGAATATATAGAATATAGACTACTTGTAACTTTGGTTGAGTACAACCGGTACTCTGTTTAATGATATATTTGCCATTTTTAAAAAAAATTTAAAAAAAAATAAAAGACACTTGGCTAACTTAAAGCCTTAAATGGTTTTCTTTTGTTTTTTGTTTT
This sequence comes from Sophora flavescens, assembly GCA_030762895.1. Taxonomy (NCBI): domain Eukaryota; kingdom Viridiplantae; phylum Streptophyta; class Magnoliopsida; order Fabales; family Fabaceae; genus Sophora; species Sophora flavescens. Next base: position 149,567,327 of record CM061067.1, read on the forward strand.
GCTTCTGGCAGGAACAACTATGAAAGGAGCTATTGATGACGTTGATATCGTAATACAGACACTTGAGAAAAGTGGTTTCCCCCGCGATCGATTCTATATTCATTGTGATGGAGCTCTATTTGGAATGATGCTACCACTTCTTAAACGAGTGAGTAGAAGTTATTAAACCAATTTATATTTAATAAAACTATTACTTTGGCAGAGTACTTAGAAAGAATAGTGTTTACACCCAAAAAAAAAAAAAAAGAAGGTGAAAAACGCAACAAAAAAATATGAATGGTGGGGAATATTACATATGAAGCGACGGACTAGTGCATCTTTAACGAAAAAATTGGATTATGATAAGAAAATCAAGGAATTGAATCAATACACATAGTGGATAAGCTATAGGAGTGTATGTATTTTGTAAAATTCTAATCTCTTGATTTTATTATTAATGGCTAAAACTCCATACTTTTACTTTTTTAAGGATCTATAACATTTTAGAAAAGTCAAATTCTTATAAAGTATAGACTGATTATTACATCATTTTTAGATGCTTAATTCAATAGTTAATATATATATATATATATTTGTATATATATAAAAACTTTTCTATTTTTTTTTTACAATTGATACATTTTTTAACATAAATCTCATAACTTTATAGATATTTAATATTAATAAAGTGACTGTAGTTTTTGTAAAAGAAAAAAAAAAGTTACACAGCAGTTACTCCAAACCATAAGACAAATTTGAAAACTGCCATGTGCATGTATGCCACTTGTGGGTCCCACAATTGTGTTATTCGTACAATCTTTTATATCAAGTGTCACGGATGTTATTTAACTTAGATTGATCATTGACTCGATTAGAATACTTAGTCAATAGGTCATTGGTTGTGGTTGAACCGCATAATTAAACTGAATATCAAAATTGTAAATTGTGTAGTATATATATATATATATAATTTATGTCATGTATGTATCAAGTGAATGTTGTGGTGTAGTGACAAAATTCCTCTCCACTGGCTCCCAGGACCAAGTGTTGAATCCACACTCCAATGCTTTTGATGTATTCTCTCTTATTCAATTATCAGTAAAATTAATTAATTTCATATTTATTAAGGAAGTTATTTAATTTAATTTAGTTGTCTTGATTTATGTAAAAAAATGAGTTACAATTACTAAACTACCATTTAATTATCTTGGGAGTGTGTAATGCTCTTGAAATAAAAGGAGAATTGGTTGAATTGGTTGATTGTCCTGACTTTTGAAAGACTGACATTAAATAGAGTTGAATTGATTGACTTTTGCTTCATATTTAAGTCCATAAAATATAGATACTTTTTATTTATAATTGAATCCAAATAAAGTATTTTATGTGGAAAAAGAAGAAGCACGACTAGTCTAGTTTCCGGTTGACCTTCGTGGTCTCCTGCTTTATCCAAAAATGGCCAAGTCGAACAATTCTTACCAGATTGATTGGAATATTCTTGATCCATTGAACAACTAGGGTAGTTAGGTGGCTAGTGACCGGACAATCGGTTGAACCCGTTGGGATGAGCCGAGTTTAACAACACTTGATATTACACCTTCTTATTTAAGTGGGGGAAATTAAAAAAAATAAAAGAAACAAAAACACATATGGGATCGTTATTATCTCTCCTTTGAGTTTAATTGGGATATATTCTTAGTGTAAATATTTTTCTCACTATGAATCAATGGTACAATATCATGTTATAAAATGTATTCAACTCGTATAATAATTATCATAAAAATCACAATATAGAGATATATGGTTAATTAACTGTATAAAAAAATTATACTAAAATGCATACAAATGAAACTCTTCTATTTTTATTTTGTAGAAAAATAGAAAAAATTGATATAAAATATTTCTGGAATCTACAAATGAGTCCCATTTTATTTGTTAGGATGTGTCACTTATATTATATTTAGGAATATATATGGGTCCGAGATATGTCCAACTTAAGCATTAAGATGACTAACCTTGTTAATTATAAATCTATCTTAAAAAATTTATGGGTGGTCGCATAGGCACCAAGGATCACCTTCAAGAAGCCCATCGGAAGTATAACCATTTCGGGCCATAAGTTTTTGGGATGTCCAATTCCTTGTGGTGTTGTAATTACTCGTTTAGAATACATCAATGCTCTATCTACAGATGTTGAAGTCATTGCTTCAAGGGATGCCACAATCACAGGCAGTCGTTGTGGGCATGCTCCTATCTTCCTTTGGTATGCTCTCAAACAAAGAGGTTTAATAAGACTCGTGGAAGAGGTGCAGAAGTGCATAATGAATGCATGTTACTTACGGAATCGACTACATGATGTCGGCATTGGTGCAATGTTGAATGAGTTTAGCTGCACGATTGTCTTTGAGAGGCCTCTAGATGATGACTTTGCTCGTAGGTGGCATTTAGCTTGCAAAGGAAATATTGCACATGTGGTGGTGATGCAGCATGTTACTATTGAAATGCTGGACTCCTTTGTTAGTGAAATTATTAAGAAACGACACATTTGGTTTCAAGATGAACTAAGAAAGCCTCTATGTATTGCAGACGACATTGGTGCTGGAAATTGTGCTTGTACATTGCATAATTGATTCTCATAGTAAGGAATGTATTACCTAATAGTAATATGTATGTGGCTTCAAATAATTGACTCAATGGATGGATGTTGTCATAATTGTACCACTCTCTTATTTAATTTTTTTTTTTTGGATAATGTCTATATATCTGTATAACTATTACTCTATCCTTTGTTAGTGAAATTATTAGGCTTAATTGTACTTTTGGTCACTCTATTTTACTGCTTGGGCGATTTTAATTGGTCTCCCAGCTTTTTTCCGCTCGGTTTTAGTCCCCATATTTTAAAAATGTGCAATTTTGATCCATCTGTATGTTAATATCCAATAATTAATGATGTATCTAACGTGACTTACGATATTCTAACCTTAGTTATGCTTTCTAACAAGTGATGCCATACGTGAATCTTGATTTGGAATGTTAATTATTGGATTTTAACATACAAATGGACCAAAACTGCACGTTTTTAAAATGTCGGGACTAAAATCGAGAGGAAAAAAATCGAGGGACCAAAATCGTCCAAACAGTAAAATAAAGGGATCAAAAGTACAATTAAACCAAATTATTAAGAAGTGACACATTTTTCAAGGTGGATTTAGAAAGCCACTATGCAATGCAGATGGCATTGGTGCTGGAAATTGTGCTTGTTCATGACATAATTGTTTATCAAGCCTAATATGTACGTGACTTCAAATAATTGACTCATTGGATGTTGTCATCAATTAATTTTTAATAATACGGCCTTCTTATTTAACTTTTTTTTTTTTGGGTATTAATGTCTACAACTATAACTCCGTTCCTCCGGGAATGTAAGGTTTTCATGAGGCTGATCTTGGGCCGCCATCCATGCAGTGTAACGTCTAATTATGTAAATATTTTGATAAATAACACCTGTTTCTGCATTTCTTTTTTTCTTTCCCTCTTTTTCATCTTTACTAGCATGTTATCCGTGCGACGCACGTGATACAATAATGATTTGCGATGGTATAAAAAAGACCATGAATTTTAAAAATTATTTGCATTTCGAGGAAAAGAAAGGATCAATAATCTAATTTTAAATATGACCATCATTCATATCATATAAAACATAATTATATTATATTTACATATAACCATGCATCCAGATTAAAATAATTTCTTCAACCTTATCATATTTAGACATATTTCTCATGACATGGAGTGCGTTTGTTATTGCTTATTTTGCTAAAAAAATCATGGTTAAAGTAATATTTTGGTCCCTATACGTGACACTGATTTTCAATTTGGTCCCTATACGTAAAAAGTTATCAATTTGGTCCCTATATGTGGTTTTCAATTTGGTCATCACCACTAATCAATCCCTATATAAGAGGACCAAATTACAAATTATTGTCACATGTACGGACCAATTCAACAAAAAATTGAAATCAGCCCCTACATGTGACAATTATTTTCAATTTGGTCCCTATATGTGATAATAATTTGCAATTTGGTCCCTCTTATATAGGGACCAATTAGCGGTGAGGACCAAATTGAAAACCAGTGTCACGTATTGGGATCAAATTGATAAATTTTTATGTTTAGGGACCAAATTGAAAATCACTGTCACGTATATAGACCAAAAGATTACTTTAACCAAAAATCATTTTTAAGTGAATAATCATTTTTTAAAACTTTTAGTATGTTTGTCTTTGTTTTTGAAAATAATGAAAATCAGAAGAAAAAAAAATCATTTTCAAGGTTAAAATGAAAACAACTTTCATTAGCTTCTGAAAAAAAAAAACCAGTTTTTATAACTAACTACTGTTTAAAAAATGATTTTTTATTGTAAACAAACATAAATCTACTTCTGCTTTTCTTTAAAATCTATAAAAATAATCACTAAATTATTTTGTATCAGAATTACTTATTTTTTAATCTTAAACAAACGGACTCATGAAATCATTGAAACTAAAAATGATACTTTATTATATTCATATTATAGCAACTCATTCTTATGCCTAAAAAAACAAATCATTCATAGGATGGGATCACTGAAACCCAATTTGATAATTATTGCTTAGCACATACATAATATAAAAGTTATTAATTATTAATGATTGGAGTTTTCAGAAAGAATTTAAAGAATATTTTATGAGTTTAATTGTTGTGTATTGAAAAAAATTTACACCGTCAGTCAATCAGAGATTATAAAATATATGACTTTTAAGGTGACTAGAATAAGAATCAAATATTTTAATTGATGTGACAAGTTATGATTGATTGACGATGTAAGACATCTCTACACTATCAGTGCATACTAATTAAATCCATATTATATATCAGCTTTAAAAAGAATATTAATTGAAGACTTCTTTATATTTTCGTTTTTATTTTTATTTTTTTTCCAATGCATCAAAATAGTTTTCTAATTTTTCAAATTCATTTTATGCTTTCCCAATCAAGAGTCGTGTTATTTCCATTTAATTTCATGTCTTTATTTTTGTGCCTTTTTCAATGTATTGAAATAATATTCTGATTTAATACTTAAGTCTCTTTTATTTTCCATTCTTTATCTTGATTGAATGTACTAGTTTTTTTTGGGGAAGTCATCTACTTAGAACATTGAACCGTTATGATGATACCTACTAAAAGTTTAAACATGTTTATTTTTTACTCCGTATAATATAAATATAAACATTTAAATATTACACAATTGTGTATATATAAAAATATATTTTTAGCATATGATCAATTAATTTTTCTTTACAATAAAATATATAAATAGACATATACATTTCATGACTGAACGGGCAAAATAGATGAAAAATATATTTTTACCATCAACACCTTTTGAAAAAATAATAATAAAAAATTGATAGCATTAGGCAAATCTGTACATGGTATAAAGAATTGTTCATTTGCTTTTGTCAGCAAAATGTTTAAGTCTATGTTGAAAAATTATATACAACACTTATTAAGATATAAAATACATTATTTTTAATCTAAATTTATCTTTTTTATTTTTTAAGGATGTTTGAGAAATATGTTTTTTTTTTAGATTTTCAACTGTTTTTTTTAATAAAAGTTGTTTGATAAATAATCTTGAGTGTTTGACATTTGGATGAAAATTTAAAAAAGCTTTTTTGTGGGATAAAAAAGTTGTTTTTATATTATCTTTAATCATGGACTGTTGAACACAGATCATTTCCAAACTCCAAAATATTGTTCCCCTTTTGCCCCCTGACATGCTCTTTCTCCCCCTTCATTGCGTTGCGCATTTTTACTTACGGCCCGTGCTATTATGTTGGACATTCGGTACAGGAGCTTAATTTTCATAACAAAAAAAATGTAACAAATTTATTTATTTTTATGATAGAAAAAACTTTGATAGCAAAATATAAAAAAAAAACATTTCAACAAGTTTTAATGTAAAAAAAAAAAACTATCCAATATCTGTTATTTAAACAAATAACTTTATACTATTTTTCGTAATTTACTGTGTAAAAAATGATTTTTTACGTCATCCAAACGAAATAGCTTATCTTAAAATCGTTTTTCAGCAAACATACCCAAACAAAAACATATTCTGATTATAATCGATTATCACAATAATCTATTATTTGAAAACAGATAATTAACATAATCTTTTTTTCCAGCTTTCTCAAACATACTCTCAGTCAGTACCCACATTTACCTATTTTTTATTGTGTAATAATAAATAGCACAAAAAAAATATAATATATTTATTAATCTTTAAATTAAATAATTTAAAATTGAAGATGCCAAGCGGAAAGTCATACTTACTCTATTACCGTAGGGGAAATGCACCTGTTTTCTATTAATCTTATCATGTATTTTTATTAAGTGTCCGGAACCTTCGTCTTTTTTTTTTTTTTTTTTTGAGGTGGAAATTTCTAGACAGAGAAACTTGTGCGAGATATGATAAATAAATATTTCTAGAATAAAATAGAATATAAAATATAAATAATAAAAGTCAGAGAAAACATTTTGGCGGGATTGCTGTGTATTGAGATTCTAAAATTATATAGTTATAGATTACCATGATTGCTACTAAACCATTCTCCCCAAAGCAAAGCAAAGAAAAAACTCCGTACCCATCAAGTTGTACCAGAACTGTGTTCCTATCACCTACCACCTCTGCTTCACCGTACTCCACCCAGATCCGTCACGCTCTGCCCAGCCATTGCCGCCCTTCCCCGTCGTCACAAACCCCGCAGATCTCGAATCCCAGCTCCTCCGAGCGAATCCACTCCAGCCACGAGCCCAACCGCCACACGACCTGCGTCCCTGTCGCCGGCCCACCACCGTGCATCCATTGCCGACCAGCTGCCGTGCGAGAAGCCTCCTCCGCCGTGCCATCTTCCCCTCTGCGTTCAGCCAATCTTTGGCCCTCTGTTTGGTTGGTAACGTTGTTTTTTTTTCATGTAATTAAAAAAAAAACGTTGCTTTGTTTTTATCTTTTCACTTTTGTTTTTATTATTTTGTCTGTTATTAGAATCTGATGGTTTTGTTAGGGTTTGAGATTGTCGCATGTGGCCCAACTTGGTTTTTTTTTTTTCCTTTTGTTTTATCCATTTGTTGTCTCATTAGAACATTAGGGCCAAGCGTAATTTTTTTTAAAAATAAAAGAGTAATATGTGTCCAGAATTTTTTTCTTTCTACCCGAGTTTTAGTCTTTTTTTAAAAATTAAATAGGGTTTGTAATTAGGCTAAGGATGTAGTGAGGTCCATCGGAATGAAACATAAACTATGGTTTAGCTACTAGGCCTCTTTCTTCCTTTTTTTTTTTATTATCATTTTTATTAGGTTTGGGGCAAAACTAAAACAAAACAATAAAAAATTCCCAAATGAAAAATGTCTCTTCAATTGTTTTTCCTTTTATTCAAATAAGAGAATATCCTTTTTTGAAAACAAAAAAAAAGGATTGTTTTTTTAGTAAAAATTTTTTTTGAATTCACGCGACAATCTATGATGCTGAATGATTTTTCATCCTCAAGTGTTTGCATGAATTGTAAGGGTTCATCGTACAACTTTGCTATCTTTAATCCTGTGAATAGTGAATTCATTTTTTTTAAAAATTAAAATAAAAGGTTTTAGTTTTTTCTCTTTGAATTATAAGGGTTTATTGTATTACTCTGCTATTTTGAATCCTTTAGTTTTTATATTTTAAAATAAACCCTTTTTCAAAACTATTTTCAAGATAAAATCTTTTCCAAATTCCAAAAAATTAAAATCAATAAATCATTAAGCATTTTATTAAAAACTGCGTGACTTTGGATTCCTCATGACACCTCAAAATACGTAGGAGCAGAATCCAAGTTTTGTCAAGCCAAAATTAATTTTCTCCAAACTTTTGTTTTTTTCTCTCTTTTTTTAAATGGGGTAAAATAAATATTTCTAAAGATTATTTTAAAATTTACATAACTAATTCAGGGTTACCGTCTTAGCACCGGTGTATTAGTCTTAGCACGGGTGTATAAGAGGTGCTATGGAAATGAGTTTTCACGCTTCCCTGAATCAACATTTGGTTTCAATGACCATTTTTCTTTTTCTTTTTTAAAAAAGGTTTTTTCAAATTGTCCTATTTTAGTAAAATTGATGGCCACTCCATTTTCTTTTCTTTTTCGTCATCCCCGTTGTGATCATAGTCGCGAAATCTATTCTTGTGTTTCACTAATGCAATGGGCTTTCACTCATTGTATTGGAGAATCTGTTACTCAAGAAATAGCAGAAAAGGAGCATGGGACGAAAGCCATTTTTATTGTTGTGTTGGTCATCTTATTTTCTAGCCCATTGCATATTTGTTTCTATGGAATGCGTGTACAACAGAATCTCATCATCATGTATCTAATATATAATATAATAATATCATTAACAGATGCTCAATAATAACACTAAAATTATACTTCAACAATAGCTTAGTATAGTTTAACACAATTGCTTATTTCAAGCTATGGAATATGCCAATAAAAGATATATCTAGAGTTGGTATCCAAAAGATCCATGTGCTCAATCAGGGGGCTCTTTTAAATTATGAGCTGTACAGCTTTAGTGACCTTGTTAAACCATGAATCTTTCAGTCTCACATACGTCTCTATAACACAAGAAAAAAGAAAATCACAGTTCTTTGTCTCTCAAAATAAACCTTCCTTACTTCCATGATCTTTGCTTCTCGAGCTGAACCTCGATCTTTCTTTTGTTTTTTTGTTAAGTTTTCTGTGTTCTCTCCATGTCTTGACTTATTGTGTCCCTCACCATTATTCAAAATGTAATCAATTTTGTCAGTTCTAAACATCAAATCTGACTTAGCTTGTTCGATATCTTGAGGTGAACCAGAAAGCTTGGAGTGAGGATAGAAAATAGAAGAAATAGAGAAAATTATATTGAATAAAAGCAAGAAAACAAGAGAAAATTTGAGAATATGAAAATTTTGATGGTATTGACTGAATCAGTATTACAAAGTTTGTGTATTTATACAATGATTTAAACATTCTAGAGAATCCTAACTCTAACTAACTTCCTCAAAACTCTTGCTGACTAATTAATTTTTTCTAACTAACCTGCCGCATTAGCAATCTGTAATAGGTGCTCTAAAAATCACCTCTTAAGGCTAGCTATGTGATGCTTGATTAGTTGCTCTTTAAGATTTAGATGAGCATCAATATCAACGTCGAGAGATTTTCTTTCATGATTGTGAAATGTTTTCATATGATAAATGAAGAATCACATAAGTGAGCTTGATACCACATCTTGACTAAAAACCTCAAGGCATTAGGTTTATGTTTGTTTTCCACTTACATAGCTTCAACCTATCAAATTGCTTTCAGTATGAGACTTCTTCATATACATCTCATACGAAGCCGGATACTTAGTACGATAAAGGTACGATACAACACGGATACTGGGATACGAAAACTTTTTGAAATTTAGAATACGATACAACTTGGATACGTTACATTTTTTTTATTTATAGAAAACATATATTTTATATAGATACGGAATATTGGTAAATAAAGAGACCCTCGTCATTCCTGATTAATGTAACAATTTACAAAAAGATACTTGTAATGATAACAAAAAATGTAGCTTCTACCCATATCATAATATATTCTTTTCTCTATGTCAGAATATCACTAAACACATCTTTAGTAGAATTTAAAATAAGTCTCGGGTCTATACAATAGACAACAATTCAAAAACATCTTTACTAAATTATTGTCTAATGCTAATTGATTCAGTATCATATCTCTTGTTATCGTCATCCAGAAAAAACATAAGTTATAAGTTTGGTTCATCAAAAGAATTCTGCTAAAGGGATACTTCGTAAGTACGTATACGGAAGTATCTTAAGAGTATCAGATAAAATAAAATGAAAGTAAAATAAAGAGATACTTCTTGGGTATATATCCGGAAGTATCTTATGAGTATCGGTGTGGGATACAGATACCACCAAAGATGAGATTTGGTCCAAGGTAGATGTAGGTGCCGAATGTGAATCTTCTCTCTTTCGCACCATTTGCCCAATCAACATCTGTGAATCCATACAATGCCAATTTATTGCCTTTTGTTATGTCTAATATCCATAGTGTTTAGGGTGTGTCTGAGATATCGATTTTAATATGCACTCAACACATTTCCAGTGTTCTTCCACGGGTTGACATAAATTGACAGACCTTATTTGCACTATATGATATATCAAGTCTAGTAATAGTAGCATATTATAAAGCTCCTAACAGTGACCTATACAAGGAATCATCAACCATGTATTTCGACTTTTTTTTAATAGGCAAATGTTAGTAGTTAGTTGTTATATTAATTTTTCTCATTTGCCAAGGTTTGAACCTTATACCTCCTACTCCTCCAACTCTTTATACCCTTAGCTCAAATCACTTGAGCTACCCAACCCCATGTAATCTGACTCTTGTTTAGTTAGTTTCGGTCCTAAATACATTGGTATTGAAATGCCTTTTGCATGCATCAATCGTTTTTTGCTTCATGTAGTGATGCAACGTACGTGGTGAAACCGACAAGGATTCAACAACTCATTGATTCAATAAATATCTGAGAGGTTGATGGCACGAAAATTGAAAACACTTCTCAGATTTTATTAAATTCCAATCAACTCTAATGAAGGCTAAAACAAATATATATAGCATCAACGACAACCCTAAAGCAGAAACAAAAGAAATACCAAAAAGGCCCTTACATAACAAAATTGTAAAAATACCCCTAAAATTATGATAAAAGTAAAAAATACCCTACGTTTTGCTCAGAAGGTCTTTTCCGTATAAAAAAGAGTGTTCTTTTTTTTTTTTTGATAAGGCAGATTATATATTTTATCAAAATCGGGAATTGTTGACTTTTGCGGCCGACTTTACACTACGTCATGTAGTATGTTATTTGGTGTATTTCTTATGAACAAATATGCTAAACTGACACACAAAATGGGACACTTACGGATACACCGTATATGCTAGTGGCAAATTCGTGATTATGCTAGTGGCAAATTCGTGATTTTGAGGAACAGAGGAAAAAGTGTTTTCCCTCCAATTTTCCCTTTTTCTTGTGCTCTTCTCATTGCCTCGACGTCATTTCTTCTGCTTCGCTCTTTCTTCTCACTCATGGACGCTCTTTCTTCTTGCCTCTGTCTTCTTCACTGCCTCGACACTCTGTCTTCTTCACCCGTTATTTTCTGCCTCGGCCCTCTTTCTTCTTCATTGTGTCTTCTCACTGCCTCGACGCCAAGTCTTGTTCACCCGTTCGTCTCTGCCTCGACGCTCTGTCTTCAACTCTTTCTTCTCACTGCCGCGACGCTCTGTTCCCGAATGACACCACCACCCACTAGCAAAGCCCAGTGACAGCCACAGCGGAAACGCCGCCACCCACCAATCAACGACGGCGAACCCCACCACAAGAACAGGTGAGGAAAAAGCCTCATTTCTTCCTTCCCTGTTTCTGTTGATCTCTCTATTCTCCCTAGGGTTTATTTGCTATTCACGTTGTTTCTTTCATGGCTTTATCGCTTGAGGTCGTTGTCAACATTGTTGTGGCAAGTAATGGGTGAACGTTAGAAACCTCTGTTTTTCTGCTGATGGAATGATGTTATGATTTGTACCGTTTGGTAGTGTGACAGTGTAAAATGCACTTTTTGGTTGAATGTACTTGGCTTGTTCATGAAAGAAGGGCTGAGGATGCAATGATGGTTTTTATAATCCTGGTAAATTGATCTTATAGCAATGTGAATCTCAAGTTGGTTGGAGGAGGATACTGTGTAATTGAAAGTATGGTTGGAAAGCAGTGAAAGGTGGTTGTTTGCGCTGGTGTGGAAGATTTTCTTAGTTTGGTGGTTCATGTTTTACTGTACTAGTTTATAGTTCCAGCATTTGTGCTTTATAGTTATAATGATGAAGCTTAGTTTGTCAACATTAATCGATGACAGTATGGTTATTTCTTCTGGCGCAGTACAATTCCTTTTGGAGTAGTTGCAAACTCCATTCCAAGGAAATATGACAACTTTCCTAAGTCTGTCATTTCAAACACTCCCAAAAATTGAGTGTTTTAAAACACTCAATTTATATAGTAGGATCATTTCCAGTCACTAGTGATTATCACCATATATGCAAATGAGCCGACAAGCTTGCCTTTTTATTCACCTTCACATACACTCCATACTCCATTGAGCACTTAGTAAACTCATGTTGAAGTAGAAAGGTATCTATTCTTTTATTCCAATGTGCATGTGTCATTGGTTTGTTGATGCATTGTCTTCAAACTGGAAGATGTTAGATGCAATAGGTAGATACTCAATACATGTGCAATAAGTTATAAGTTATAATTATGCATTGTTAAGATTTTCTATATTAGGGAAGGTTAGCATGGTGCATACTCTAACATGCAGCTTAGTTGAGTGGGTTAAGGTGAATTTTAGTTTGTCATCATTAATTCATATGAGAAGCTAGTGAATCCATGATTGTTTTGTGACATTACTTATGAAAGATCTAATTTGTGCAGTTTGATGTGGCATCCACAATTCGATATACATGGAAACTTCAAATGATTATGTGGACTGTGGTGGTGGTGATAACGAAGCAAATGGAGCTGACATTGTTAACGATGATCAAGAAAAGTGGGAGCCTGCAATGGGATGTGTTTTGATTCCATAGAGGATGTTAAATCATTTTATCGCGAGTATGCTTTAAGAAAGGGTTTTGGTTGGAAGACTAGAACATCAAGAAAAGGAGAGGATGGGCAGATTAGATACTTAATACTAGTATGTTCATGAGCGGGGTCCCGAGTGTCGGAAATTCCTTGTACGTTGATGACACGTCCGACTAAACAGAAGAATTGTCCGACAAAAATTACTATTAAGTTGGGAAAAGATGAACTGTGGTACATTAATAAATTTGAACCCAACCATTCTCACGAGATCAGCCCTACAAAGGCAAGGTTGTTCAAGGCTAACAAGAAAATCAACCTCCATGTAAAAAGAACAATCCAAATCAATGATGATGCAGGGGTGAGGATTAATAAGACTTTTCAATCTCTCGTTACAGATGGAGGAGGGCATGAGCATATACCCTTTTGTGAAAAAGACGTGAGAAATTATGTCAACAAAGAAAGGCGTGCGATTGGGAAAGAAGGTGATGCTAAGGCCTTACTAAGCTATTTTTCTCGAATGACGGAGCAAAACAAAGATTTCTTCTATGCCATAGATATGGATGATGATTTTCATGTCAGAAATGTGTTTTGGGCTGATGCAAGAAGTAGACCTAGTTATGCATATTTTGGAGATGTTTTGACATTTGATACAACATATTTGACCAATAAGTATGACATGCCTTTTGCTACATTTGTTGGTGTGAATCACCATGGTCAATCAACATTACTTGGATGTGGTCTGGTTTCTGCAGAAGACATAGAGTCATTTGTCTGGCTTTTCCAAACATGGCTTCATTGTATGGAGGGAAAAGCCCCTACGGGTATTGTCACTGACCAATGTAAGGCTATGCAAAATGCCATTGAGCTAGTCTTCCCTACAACTCGTCATAGGTGGTGTTTATGGCATATAATGAAAAAAATTCACGATAAACTTAGCGGATATGGTGAATATAAGAAGATTAAGTCTGCAATGAAAACAACGGTTTATGATACGATCCACAAAGAACTGATTTTGAAGATAGATGGACTTCCTTCGTTGACAAATTTGACCTTGGACAGAATGAGTGGTTGGATGGGTTGTACAAGGAACGTCATAGATGGGCACCAACCATGCTGAAGAAATATTTTTGGGCACGTATGTGGTCGTGTGCAAACTTGGTCTGTCTTTTGTTTCAAATGCATTTTCCACCTTCTCATACTTTTGTTACAGCAAGCCGTGTAATGTCCATAGTTATCATACTTGGTTAATGGTTTTTCACTTGTATGAACTTGGGCAGGTATGTCAACAACGCAACGAAGCGAGAGCATACATGCATTCTTTGATGGGTATATCAATTCAACAACAAGTCTGAATCAATTTTTAAAGCAGTATGATAATGCTCTCAAGATTAGAGCCGAAAAGGAGTTTCAAGCGGAGTTTCAATGCATGGATACGACAATTCCATGCGGTTCAAACTCGTCAATTGAAAAGCAATTCCAATGTGAGTATACTCATGCCAAGTTTAAGGAGGTTCAGGCCGAGTTTAGATCAAAGATTAATTGTGCGTATTCTTTGAAGACCGTGGATGGTTGCGTTGCCACTTATCATGTGATGGAGGAGGTCCTAGTTGGTGATAGAACAAAAGAATGTGAGTATAATGTTGTGTTTAATCGTGAGAACCATGAAGTCTGTTGTGAATGTTCGTTGTTTGAGTTTAGAGGCATTCTGTGTCGCCATGTGCTTTGTGTGTGTACTCAAGAGAGGATTAAAAATGTGCCGGATAAGTATGTTTTAGCAAGATGGAAGAAAAATATAAAAAGGAAATATTCATATATTAAGAGCAGCTACTGTGTGACAGAATTGAAGCCATAAATGGAAAGATTTGACAGATTGTGCAAGCATTTCTATGAGGTTGCTGAAGTATGTGCAGAGTCTGAAGTTGCAAGTAAGGCACTACACGAAAGGCTACACGAGTTTAGTTCTAATTTGCCCACCATGGATGCTACAATGCGGGAAGTTAACAAAAGTCCCATTGCTGACTCAAATCCAAACAATGCTCCCCACATTCGCAGTCCATTGCGTGTCAAACGTAAGGGACGCCCTCGTACAAATAGAAAAATAGGGGTAGTTGAAAAAGTTGTAAAAAAGGCGAAGAAGCGGTCACAACATACTGAAGACAAAGAGACTATCAAGGTATTTTTTTTCTCCAAAAATTCTGTATTAACCATACACACCACGTGATTAATGAGTAATGTGTACCTTAACCAAAATCCAATTTAAATGTAAGTTTCAACAACAATATTTCTAAAATGTGCAGGAGGCAAACAATGGAATGGTGGGTAATCACAGTGGAAACAACATCCATGTAGAATCATCTCTTGACATTGTCACGAGTGGAGAATTGTTGGATACAAGCACTGTGGTTTGTGTCCAATATCATATTTTGTTTAACTTGTAGACGTTGTTTTATTATGTGTTGTCGGTTTAATTTTAGCAATTTGATCGATTTGTACCCCGTAATGTATACTTTCTACAAAATTCATGTGCCTTTTGTGGACAATGAGATGAAAATTTATGTTGATTGGTTTATTGTTTTTCTATACAGTCAATGTACATTTTTGAAGACAGTTGTTGTGTTCTTCAAAATCCAACAGTTTCAAGCCACTACTAGAAATCCATCTTTTTCGGACGGATTTTCGGACGGATTTCGGACGGAATTCGGACGGAATTCGGACGGATTTCGGACGGAAAATTCATTTCGGACGGATTTCGGACGGAATGGCATCCGTCCGAAAAAGCCCCGTGGGAAATTAGAAAATCCGTCCCAAATTCCGTCCGAAAATATTTACGGACGGATTTCGGACAACGTGGAAATCCGGACTGTGGTTATTTTTCGGACGGATTTCGGACGGATTTATTTATGTTTTCGGACGGATTTCGGACGGATTCTGTGATTTTGTTGGTTATTTTTCGGACGGATTTCGGACGGAATTTTTTTATTTTCGGACGGATTCTTTGATTTTGTTGGTTATTTTTGAATGATTTTGGACGGAATTTTTTTATTTTCGGACGGATTTGGACGGATCTTTGTGATTTTGTTGGTTATTTTTCGGACGGATTTGGACCTAAATTTTTTTATTTTCGGACGGATTTTGGACGGATCTTTGTGATTTTGTTGGTTATTTTTCTGACGGATTTATTTTTGTTTTTGACGGATTTGGGACGGAATGTTTGTGATTTTTTTGGTTATTTTTAGTACGTATTTATTTTTGTTTTCGGACGGATTTGGGACGGATTTCCCACGGAAGAATGAAAAGTCGAGAACCGTCACGGCCAGGCCGTGATGCCCATCACGGCCGTGACATGTCAACCGAGCCGCACCCTTCTAGGCGAGAATGCATCACGGCCAGGCCGTGATACCCATCACGGCCAGGCCGTGATACCCATCACGGCCGTGATGAGACCATTTAATGAAACAACATTCAAGGCGGTTGTCACGGCCAGGTCGTGATGCCCATCACGGTGTGATGATCACTTCACTTACATTACAGTTTCACTATCTATGCGAATTATATGGCACCGATCACTAACATTTGCAGTTTCACATTCAATCACAAAATCAAATTTGACTATTGTTACAAAATACAGTCTTGGTACCATACAACTTCTAAAAATCAAATACCAATTCTTTGCATGCAATCCAAAAGTCATGACTTAAAAACTATCGGAAGATCAAACCACCGTGAACTGTGAAAGTCATGTAATGAACCAAAAAGTTGAGGAATCGAGAATCCAGCCTCTCCAAATTTGCTCGACATTTTTCCTTTAGAAGTAGAATGACCTGCATCAATGGAGATGCCCCCACGATACACCGAAAGATTTATATCCAACAATTCAAGTAAAAGAATGAACATTTCCATCAACCAAGCAAGTCAATTAATTAACAAACAGAAATAAGTGCACACATGTGTTCAACTGTACTCTAGAACCCCAAAAGAATCGAGCCGAGAAAGAAGCCCATGTGATCTATATTGTTTAGTATAGCCGTCTGAGCAAATATACATGCTACAGATCAGTAAGATCGATGGTACTTCCAATAGTTGGAAAGTGCAATCTAATTGTTTATCAATTAAAAAGTGCTAAATGCTTAGGACATATTTTATCGCCAAGATTGTTAACAGACCAAAAAGCATAATTAGAAGGCTATTTATTAATTATTGGCATTTAAATTGATGCGACTAGCAGAAAGTACAAATAATAAAAATTATCAAGAGATTTTTCCAGCAAACCCTCAAATTGTTTGGATCTTTATTTCTAGCAAACCCTCAAATTGTTTGAATCTTTATCTAACTCATGTCCGTTCATAATTCCTAGGCCTAAGCATACACTACACTTTAGTTCAAAGGATAGTCAAATGTTGAGGCTAAACAAAAAATCTGCAATGCACAAGAGTATTAGGATAGCCAAAAGAACCAACATTATTTCCACTACACACACAAAACAAACGACACACAAACAATCAATATTGGAATCTTTAAATTTGATAAAGATTAAAGAACCAGAAGATTCGATGAATAAGAGAGAAAAGGTTGAAACAGGTAAGTTGCAATGAATATAACAAACATTATCCAATGATAATGAATCTTCAAATAGTACAAAACATATCGTGAGTAAAAACATGGCCTTGAATGTACACTACATATTGCAACTCATACAAGGCAAGCAACTAAAACTAAATCATGTCCCCCAATAACATAAAGTACACCCAACATCTCCCAGCAGATATTTATAAAATTTACATTCTTATAATCTAATTCATCAGCAAAAACTATTTCCACAAAAGGAGGATGAAATTCTCAGAATACCTGTATAGTGAATTTTATTTAAGCTTCCAAAATGAACTAAAGCATCTAAAGACAATTCACTCTTAGCTTAACAGATAAAATTATTTATACAAGCAACATAATATGGTAAATGGTGAAACTTTAAATGGACATACACTGTTGTCAGTTCTTTCAAATTTGTAATCCATGAAGGAATAAAATCAGAAGAAGTGAAACTATTGTAGTTCATATCCCTGTAAATAATTTCCAATAAAATATACAAATTAAAATCATTGTATTATGCATTATACAATAAGAGTATCACTTTTTACTACTTACACATAGGTGAGACTATTCATTCCAAGTAAGATCGAGCAGAGAGGTATTGAACTAGTTTGTGAGATAAGTACTGCAAAAATATAGTCAATGCCTTCCCTCACAGAATTGATTGTTCAGAAAACACATCCAATTTTAACGAGATAAACAAATATGAAGCTTAATAGGCATGTTTCTTTAGTTTTCTTATAGCTCACTAAGTTTTCCAAGATTGTTGAAGTTTGAAGGCACTCCTCCCGTTAACCTATTCCTATCAAAGCGCCCTGTGGTCAACAGTAAAATATTCAATACAGAGAAAGTCCAAAGAAATTCAGAGACAACATAACTAGTCACTTGACACAGGTGACAAGATACTTACACCACCTCCAGGTGTGGTCACAAGAACGAGGGTGCGTGGAATACTACCCTCTAGTTGATTATCATCAAAAAGCCCTGGCAGAAAGAACATTAAGGAGGATTGAGTCATTTTAAGAGTAAACTTATTAGATAAAGTCTTTTGACTGTATTAATGAAGCTTACACGTGTTCTAGAATCATAATCGAGTTGAAAAGTTTCTGTTGGTATTTGACCGAGAGCTTATTTTTCCCCATATGACTGCAAAAAAATGGAGATATAGTCTTGGATCATTCAATGAACTGGAAATTATGCAGTCAATCTTATTAGTGCAATAATATCAAGTTATCAACTAAAACCGAGAATGAGAGTGGTATAAAAATATAGGATAGTGCACCATAGAATGCACCTTGAATCATATTGACAATTAACTAAAAAGAACATGTGTAATTAATTAACTAAATTGTTCAGACACCTCAAGTAAATATATCCACCCAGTTCTCCAAAGTCGGCATCAAATGTTAGTTAATTCTTACCACCCAGTTCTTCAAGGCTGCTTTGCTAATTTCCCCACTATCAGAATCTCCATCAAAGAGATTTAAGGCTTTTAAAGCTTCATCTTCTTGCATAAAACGCATCAAGTCATCCAGCTGTATAAGCCTACAAAAATAAAGTAATGAGATGTCAGAGAGAGGAATAGAGTAATAAACAATGGCAAACTTATCATTCAATTAAAAATAGTGCATATTACATAAAAAGAAATAGGAACATAAAAACCATAACAGAATGGATCATAAAACTTGCAATTATCATAATTTGTAAGGAACATATTAATGGATCATATCTACTCCATCAAGCAAGCATAGTCGTGTCCCAACGTCTCGGAGAGTAAATCCAACAACGCACAACAACAAGAAATCAAGAAATCAATTTCACATAATCAAACACACATTCTAACTTTATCTAAACACTTAATCTAATTACCAAATAAGATTATTTTCAGAAAAAAATCATGTTTGAAGCTCACGCTTCCTAATACCCTTAAAGGAAACTTTGTTTTGATCAAAAGATCTTGAAAAAGAACTTTGGAAATCATCCATTAAGAGTCCTAATTACACTAAATCATAATTAATTTCACAAAAACATACCCAAATTTAAATCAAATTAAATTGGGGTTTTAGGGCTCCTTAATACAATGTAGGGAAAACTCAGAATAATGAAACTGGTTTAGGGAAACACAATTTCACAGTCCCAATCTCATAAAACAACTTTAAATTTCAAGATTAAAATCTGAAATCAAAGGGTTAGGGTTAGGGTTTCAAATCAGATTTTGGGGGTTTTGAATCGAGACACAAGAGAGGGTTTTGACTCACCCAAGCTTGAAGACAACCTGAAAGTGGTGCTTGTGGTGCTCCTCGCGCGGCGAACGGCGGTCATGGCGGAGGACGGGGGTGGATCGTGGTTCTACAACAACCATGGACAAAAGAGATGAGAGAAAACATAAAAGAAAGAGATTCAACACTTAAGGGTGGTAGAACCACCATGAACGGCGGTTAAGGGAGCTTACCACGACTGGGAACGGCGGTGGGTGGCGGTTCTGACGCGAGACAGCAGCAGCCGTGGCGAGAACGGGTCATTCGCTCTCGCAGGTGCGGTGGCGAACGGCGGCCTCGGGGGTGGTCGCGCGACGGAGAGAAGAAGGAAGGAAGGAAAGTGAGTTTGGGGGAAGGAAGAAGATGATGTGAGGAGGAAGAAGAAGAAAAGAGAAGAAAGGAAGAAAGAAAGAAGAAAAGAGAAAGAAACAGAGAAAGAAACGAGAAACAGAGAGAGAACGTCGAGAAAGAGAGAGAGAAAAGTGAGGAAGCTTAGTTTTTAAGCTAATTATTTAGTGATAGGTATAAAATGAGTGATAAATATTAGGTCTAGAATAAACATGTTTTTACTTTTTAGAATCTAAAAATAAAGATTGATAAGGATATGTTTTCGAAATTTAAGTTAGAGTAAAGATTAATAGTTGAACTGATCTACTAAGAAAATACTCAGTCCAAAATTTAATCTCCGATTTATGTCAAACCAGAATATTTTTAACTCTAAAATTAAATAGAATAGGAATATGAAAATATTTTTCTCTTAATCATATTATTTAAAATATTTTTCTGTACTGGTTTAATAGTGACAATAACGTAATTATTGTCTAGTAAGCGTGCATTCACTGAACTAAGTCAGTGCTAACGCACCCAATAAAATAATTTGAAGAGAGTAATTTAATTACTCGGACTAAACCACATAACATAATAAAGTTAAACATCCAAATAAAATAATTAATCCTAGGTGTAAAAACTAGGGTGTTACAGAAAAAGTGAGGGAGAGGCGTCGAGAGAGAGCGGGAAAAGTGAGAAAGTTGGGTTTTAAATTAATTAATTAGTAATAGGTACAAAATGAGTGATAAAATATTAAGCCTAAAATAAACATGTTTTTATTTTTTGGAATCTAAAAATAAAGATTGATAAAGATATAATTTCGAAATTCAAATTAGAGTAAAGATTAATAGTTGAACCGATCAACTAAGAAAATACTCAGTCCAAAATTTAATCTCCGATTGATGTCAAACCAGTTTATTTTCAACTCGAAAATTAAATAGAATAGGAATATGAAAATGTTTTTCTCTTAATCATATTATTTAAAATATTTTTCAGTATCTGATATAATAGTGACAATAACGTAATTATTGTCTACTAAACGTGCATTTCTTGAAATAAGTCGGTGCTAACGCACCTAATAAAATAATTTGAAGAGAGTAATTTAATTACTCAAACTAAACCACATAACATAATAAACATTAACATCCAAATAAAAATAATTAATACAAGGTGTAAAAACTAGGGTGTTATATATGATTTCAAAATTCAAATTAGAGTAAAGATTAATAGTTGAACTGATCAACTAAGAAAATACTCGGTCCAAAATTTAATATCTCGATTAATGTCAAATCAATTTATTTTCAACTCTAAAATTAAATAGGATGAAAATATGAAAATGTTTTTCTCTTAATCATATTATTTAAAATATTTTTTTGTACTGGTAATAATAGTGACAATAACAAATTATTGTCTAGTAAGCGTGCATTTCTCGAAATAAGTCAGTGCTAATGCACCCAATAAAATAATTTGAAGAGAGTAATTTAATTACTCAAAATAAACTACATAACAAAATAAACATAAAGATTAATAGTTGACCTAAAAATTCAAATTGGGCTCTATTAGGATCAAACCAGTCCATTTGGGCTCCATTAGGATCAAAGAAGTACAAATTGGCCCAGTCAGGTCGTTTATGACCTAAAAAGTCGATTTGGGCTCTATTACGATCAAACAAGTCCATTTAGGCTTCATTAGGACCATAGAAGTTCAATTGGGCCGATCGGGGCAATTGGCCCAATTAGGTCCTAACAAGTCAAATTGGGCTCTATTAGGATCAAACCAGTCCATTTGGGCTCCATTAGGATCAAAGAAGTACAAATTGGCCCAGTTAGGTCGTATATGACCTAAAAAGTCGATTTGGGCTCTATTAGGATCAAACAAGTCCATTTAGGCGTCATTAGGACCATAGAAGTTCAATTGGGCCGATCGGGGCAATTGGCCCAATTAGGTCCTAACAAGTCGAATTGGGCTCTATTAGGATCAAACCAGTCCATTTGGGCTCCATTAGGATCAAAGAACTACAAATTGGCCCAGTTAGGTCATATATGACCTAAAAAGTCGATTTGGGCTCTATTAGGATCAAACCAGTCCATTTGGGCTCCATTAGGATCAAAGAAGTACAAATTGGCCCAGTTAGGTCGTATATGACCTAAAAAGTCGATTTGGGCTCTATTAGGATCAAACAAGTCCATTTAGGCGTCATTAGGACCATAGAAGTTCAATTGGGCCGATCGGGGCAATTGGCCCAATTAGGTCCTAACAAGTCGAATTGGGCTCTATTAGGATCAAACCAGTCCATTTGGGCTCCATTAGGATCAAAGAACTACAAATTGGCCCAGTTAGGTCGTATATGACCTAAAAAGTCGATTTGGGCTCTATTAGGATCAAACAAGTCCATTTAGGTTTCATTAGGACCACAGAAGTTCAATTGGGCCGATCGGGGTAATTGGCCCAATTAGGTCCTAACAAGTCGAATTGGGCTCTATTAGGATCAAACCAGTCCATTTGGGCTCCATTAGGATCAAAGAACTACACATTGGCCCGGATTAGGTCGTATATGACCTAAAAAGTCGATTTGGGCTCTATTAGGATCAAACAAGTCCATTTAGGTTTCATTAGGACCACGAAGTTCAATTGGGCCGATCGGGGCAATTGGCCCAATTAGGTCCTAACAAGTCGAATTGGGCTCTATTAGGATCAAACCAGTCCATTTGGGAACCAATAGCATCAATGAACTACACATTGTCCAGGATCGGTCGTATATGACCTAAAAAGTCGATTTTGGATATATTAGGATCAAACACGTCCATTTAGGTTTCATTAGGTCCACAGTTCTTCAAGTGGTCCGATCTTGGCAATTGGCCCAATTAGGTCCTAACAAGTCGAATTGGGCTCTATTAGGATCAAACCAGTCCATTTGGGCTCCATTAGGATCAAAGAACTACAAATTGGCCCAGTTAGGTCGTATATGACCTAAAAAGTCGATTTGGGCTCTATTAGGATCAATCAAGTCCATTTAGGTTTCATTAGGACCACAGAAGTTCAATTGGGCCGATCGGGGCAATTGGCCCAATTAGGTCCTAACAAGTCGAATTGGGCTCTATTAGGATCAAACCAGTCCATTTGGGCTCCATTAGGATCAAAGAACTACAAATTGGCCAGGTTAGGTCGTATATGACCTAAAAAGTCGATTTGGGCTGTATTAGGATCAAACAAGTCCATTTAGGTTTCATTAGGACCACGAAGTTCAATTGGGCCGATCGGGGCAATTGGCCCAATTAGGTCCTAACAAGTCGAATTGGGCTCTATTAGGATCAAACCAGTCCATTTGGGCTCCATTAGGATCAAAGAACTACAAATTGGCCCAGTTAGGTCGTATATGACCTAAAAAGTCGATTTGGGCTCTATTAGGATCAAACAAGTCCATTTAGGTTTCATTAGGACCATAGAATTTCAATTGGGTCGATCGGGGCAATTGGCCCAATTAGGTCCTAAAAAGTCAAATTGGGCTCTATTAGGATCAAACCAGTCTATTTGGGCTCTATTAGGATCAAAGAAGTACAAATTGACCCAGTTAGGTCGTATATGACCTAAAAAGTCGATTTGGGCTCTATTAGGATCAAACAAGTCAATTTAGGCTTCATTAGGACCATAGAAGTTCAATTGGGCCGATCGGGGCAATTGGCCCAATTAGGTCCTAACAAGTCAAATTGGGCTCTATTAGGATCAAACCAGTTAGGCTCCTTTAGGATCAAAGAAGTACAAATTGACCCAGTTAGGTCGTATATGACCTAAAAAGTCGATTTGGGTTCTATTAGGATCAAACAAGTCCATTTAGGCTTCATTAGGACCATAGAAGTTCAATTGGGCCGATCGGGGCAATTGGCCCAATTAGGTCCTAACAAGTCAATTTGGGCTCTATTAGGATCAAACCAGTTCATTTAGGTTCTATTAGGATCAAACAATTGTACTTCTTGTTTACTTTACTTCATAAATCTTGTAAGAAATATAAATCTTATTTAATTCACTTCATAAATCTTGTTTACTTTTAAATTTATTAAGATCAAATATTTTAATCATATTTATAAGATAAATTATTTAATATTTTTTCAAGGATAATATAAGATAAATCAAGGAATCCGTCCGGATTTCGGACGGATAATGGAAAATATATGAATTACGGAATCTGTCAAAATCCGTCCGAAAATTTTGGACGGATTTCTGATCGGATCAAGGAAAATATATGAATTAGCGGAATTGTCATCAAACCGTCCGAACATTTCGGACGGATTTCGGACGGATCAAGGATATTCGGACGGATTTCGGACGGATCAAGGAAAATATAAGAATTAACGGGATCCGTCCGAAATCCGTCCGAAAATTTCGGACGGACTTCGGACGGATAATGGAAAATATATGAATTAACGGAATCGATCTCAAACCGTACGAAAATTTCGGACGGATTTCGGACGGATCAAGGAAAATATAAGAATTAACGGAATCCGTCCGAAATCCCTCCGAAATTTTCGGACGGATTTCGGACGGATCAAGGAAAATATATGAATTACCGGGATCCGTCCGAAATCCGTCCGAAAATTTCAGACGGATTACGGACGGATAATGGAAAATATATGAATTAACGGAATCCGTCCGAAATCCGCCCGAAAATTTCGGACGGATTTCGGACGGATCAAGGAAAATATATGAATTAACGCAATCCGTCAAAATCCGTCAAAATTTTGGACGGATTTCGACGGAAAATGGAAAATATATTAATTACCGGGATCCGTCCTAAATCCGTCCGAAAATTTGGGACGGATTTCGGACGGATCAAGGAAAATATAAGAATTAACGGAATCCGTCAAATCCGTCCGAAAATTTCGGACGGATTTGACGGAAAATGGAAAATATATGAATTAACGGGATCCGTCAAATCCGTCCGAAAATTTTGGACGGATTTGGACGGATCAAGGAAAATATAAGAATTAACGGAATCCGTCAAATCCGTCCGAAAATTTCGGACGGATTTCGACGGAAAATGGAAAATATATGAATTAACGAGGATCGTCAAAATCCGTCCGAAAATTTTGGACGGATTTTTGACGGATCAAGGAAAATATAAGAATTAACGGAATCCGTCAAATCCGTCCGAAATTTCGGACGGATTTGGGACGGATCAAGAATAATATAAGAATTAACGAATCCGTCCGAAATCCGTCCGAAATTTCGGACGGATTTCGGACGGATTTCGGACGGATTCCGGACGGATCATGGAAAATATAAGAATTAACGAAATCCGTCCGAAATTTTCGGGAAATTTCGGACGGAACCATTTCCGTCCGAAAATTCCGTCCGAAAAATCCATTTTTCTAGTAGTGAGCCCTGTATTTAAGGGTTTAGAAGACGTTACTTTGAATACACAGGCATGTAAATTGTGGGTCATTTATATAGTTAAGGACTCCATTATTTTAGTTTCTTATATGGTGTTGTCCAGGTTGGAGCCAGTATATCGTTCGTCGACCTTTTGACAACGTCTGATGTTGACTTCATGGGGTGTTCACAGTTGACTACAAATTTGGATGATTAGACACATTTTGGATTTCAGTTGTCTTCACTAATGGTATGGTTTTTCATAAGTCCTAGACTCTGGTACTAAACTTTGTGTACAATTTTTAGTGTTTAACGCTTTACCATTGGTTGTGCAGGTTGGTCGGGCGCCATAACTTTTGTCGGTTTTTTGAATGACATGGTTGCAGCACAACGATCCATTATCTTGTCATATATGTATATGAACATTTACTATGTGTATGTAGTTAAATACAAGTTGGTTGGGTTCAACCCATTGCGTGTTAGATTTTTGTATCATGAATGACAAAACCACCACTTGTTGTACATACTTATACAATCCTATGTAAATGATCCTGTATAAATGTCAATGGAAATGATCAAAAGCAGTATGATGAATGCCCTCAATTACCTTGTGAACAACTTATTCCTAGATAATTAAGTCAAGTGTTGAATGCCTTTTAATTATCTGGTGAATGTCTCTAATTATCTGGTGAATGCCTTCGATATTACATGGAAACTAAGTTTGGTGAACGCCTTTTAATTATCTGGTGAATGTAGTTGAATTATCCGGTGAATGCCTTCAATTATTCCGGTGAATGTCTTATTCCTGGATTATTAGGCCCAGTGTTGAATGCATTATAATTATATGACGAACGTAGTTCACTTGTCTGGTGAATGCTTTCAATTATGTGGTGAATGCCAATAATAAAAGTTTTGGATGCCTAAGATTATGTGTTGAACGTAGTTCAATTATCTGGTGAATGCCTTCAACTATGTGGTGAATGCCCATACGAAAACCAAGTTTTGGATGCCTTAGATTATCTGGTGAACGTAGTTCACTTATCTGGTGAATGCCTTCGAATATGTGGTGAATGCCCGGCCATACTAAAACCAAGTTTTGGATGCCTTAGATTATCTGGTGAACGTAGTTCAATTATCTGGTGAATGCCTTCGAATATGTGGTGAATGCCCATACTAAAACCAAGTTTTGGATGCCTTAGATTATCTGGTGAACATAGTTCACTTATCTGGTGAATGCCTTCGAATATGTGGTGAATGCCTATACTAAAATTGGGTTGTGGATGCCTTAGATTATCTGGTGAACGTAGTTCAATTATCTGGTAAATGCCTTCAAATATGTGGTGAATGCCCATACTAAAACCAAGTTTTGGATGCCTTAGATTATCTGGTGAACGTAGTTCAAATATGTGGTGAATGCCCATACTAAAACCAAGTTTTGGATGCCTTAGATTATCTGGTGAACGTAGTTCAATTATCTGGTGAATGCCTTCAACTATGTGGTGAATGCCCATACTAAAACCAAGTTTTGGATGCCTTAGATTATCTGGTGAACGTAGTTCACTTATCTGGTGAATGCCTTCGAATATATGGTGAATGCCCATACTAAAACTAAGTTTTGGATGCCTTAGATTATCTGGTGAACGTAGTTCAATTATCTGGTGAATGCCTTCGAATATGTGGTGAATGCCCATACTAAAACCAAGTTTTGGATGCCTTAGATTATCTGGTGAACGTAGTTTAATTATCTGGTGAATGCCTTCGAATATCTGGTGAATGCCCATACTAAAACCAAGTTTTGGATGCCTTAGATTATCTGGTGAACGTAATTCACTTATCTGGTGAATGCCTTCGAATATGTGGTGAATGCCCATACTAAAACCAAGTTTTGGATGCCTTAGATTATCTGGTGAACGTAGTTCAATTATCTGGTGAATGCCTTCGAATATGTGGTGAATGCCCATACTAAAACCAAGTTTTGGATGCCTTAGATTATCTGGTGAACGTAGTTCACTTATCTGGTGAATGCCTTCGAATATGTGGTGAATGCCCATACTAAAATTGGGTTGTGGATGCCTTAGATTATCTGGTGAACGTAGTTCAATTATCTGGTGAATGCCTTCAAATATGTGGTGAATGCCCATACTAAAACCAAGTTTTGGATGCCTTAGATTATCTGGTGAACGTAGTTCACTTATCTGGTGAATGCCTTCAAAAATGTGGTGAATGCCCATACTAAAACCAAGTTTTGGATGCCTTAGATTATCTGGTGAACGTAGTTCAATTATCTGGTGAATGCCTTCGAATATCTGGTGAATGCCCATACTAAAACCAAGTTTTGGATGCCTTAGATTATCTGGTGAACGTAGTTCACTTATCTGGTGAATGCCTTCGAATATGTGGTGAATGCCTATACTAAAATTGGGTTTTGGATGCCTTAGATTATCTGGTGAACGTAGTTTAATTATCTGGTGAATGACTTCGAATATCTGGTGAATGCCCATACTAAAACCAAGTTTTGGATACCTTAGATTATTTTGTGAATGTAGTTTAAATATCTGGTGAATGACTTCGAATATCTGGTGAATGCCTATACTAAAATTGGGTTTTGGATGCCTTAGATTATCTGGTGAACGTAGTTTAATTATCTGGTGAATGACTTCGAATATCTGGTGAATGCCTATACTAAAATTGGGTTTTTGATGCCTTAGATTATCTGGTGAACGTAGTTTAAATATCTGGTGAATGACTTCGAATATCTGGTGAATGCCTATACTAAAATTGGGTTTTGGATGCCTTAGATTATCTGGTGAACGTAGTTCACTTATCTGGTAAATGCCTTCAAATATCTGGTGAATGCTTTAAATTATTTGGTAACTAACGTATCTTACCACCAACTCTTGGAGCACCAAATCAGTTATGTCATCACTGAACTTCACTCATCTATTTCGTTATCTATTTAATGACTTGTCATGACACTTAAATTAGTTTCACACAACCATGTAAAGCATGTCAAACCTGTTAGCAATGTCGTAAGATATTTTGCACAATAGTTAATATCTATTTTAATGTCGATCATAGAATCCAGGCTTACCAATCCGAGAAATTACATACTACTCCTACATTACAAAATAACAATGTACATATCAAGTTTTCATGTTCGAATATACAAATAAAAACTATTCTTTTGTTGTCTTATCCTTTCTCATGTATGCCTTGGTATATGGGGGATCAAGTCTAGAAGATTGCTTCCGCATCCTATGTTTACCCTTCACCCTTGTTGCTATGTTTGACCCACCCTCCGGATCACCCTCCGTATTATGTTCACCTACAACAGTCACAATGGTAGATGGTAAGTAGGCTTTATTTTTAATACAATGGTACTTTTTCATTGTGAACATGCAAATCATTACTTACAAGCGGCACCGCAGAATCGGTGCTTCATTTGGTGCACCCATCGCTACAGCCGGAGGATCTACAATAGCATCATCAGCCTCCATCCGCGGAGAAATTGGCATTGCTACACCTTCATATACAATGATTCTCAATGTGCTTTCAACGAGTAAACCACAAACACAACCATGTAAAACAGGCAACTAGCTTGTTTAATAACCACCACCTATTTGAACACCTGAAGACTCTACACCACCCATGTCAGCATAAATATCCGCTAGGGGAGTTTGGTGAAGAGGGGATGAATCTTGTCCACCTAAAGTGGAACATCCCACATACTCATTGACTTGGCCTATGTTTGATCGGTGACGAGTGAGACCATCTTTCAAAATTGCAACATCCGCCTCTAGAGCCAAGATCCTCTGTTGTTGCTCCCTAATTTTCTATTCATGCTCCTGAAGCGTCGCCAATACTTTTTGATATTCATCAATATGTACATATTGGTGTTGTTGGCCCCCCCGTAATGCATCCCGGACAATGGGTAGTTGAAGCTCAGCATCTGTTGCTATTAAAGCAACCTCTACCTGCAAACATCAGAATCACATCAACTGAACATTATGTATACCAATTTTCAAGATATTATCGAAAATATGTTATGGTTGGTACCCTTGTATTCATGAATGCTTCCTTCATTCTCTTCTTCCTCAATGTAACAATTGGCCAGTTCAAAAACCGTGGGAAAGGGTGCTCGGGAGGAGTGCTAGGTGTATAGCCAATCGAGATATGGTTCATCGCCCAGATCTACCAAAAAAGATTGACATCATTAGTAGCTGTAAATTTTTGTTAACAAATCATTATATGGTGATCTAACATATGCAACAATACATACCTGTAGGATGGGTGCACAGCCACATAGATGTATTTCATGGTCATTTGACCCTTCGCCACTGACCATGTGAGCTCTGCTCAAACTCGCAACCAAGAATTCATGAACTGCAGATGCCCAATTGAAGCTATGGTTGGCATCCAAGTCATCCAGCAGCCAGGCATAATCTGTGCAGACCAACTTGCCTGTCCTCGCAAAGTAAAACACTCCGAAAGCAAGGAGTATATATGCCCTACAAAAATCCCTCACATTATGCGGAATGGCGGGCATCTTGTCCAGTATAGCCTCTATGGTTGTATCAGCCCCCTCAAAAATAGACAGTGTATAGCACTGCTCATCATGCTGCACCTACCACTGGTTCACCTGCGGCTGGAAGTCCCAGAGCAAGGCATACATCAGCAGGGGTAAAAGGGATCGGCGTACCCCTAACATTGAATGCTCGACTACCCTCATCCCACCTACTCACAAGCTCGCACAATAAGACGCTTGAAATATTAGGTTCATTTGTCATTTTACTAACCCATTTAAATGGGGTCGTATCCAACAAAGCACGATGCTCCTCTGAAAGTGCCTGGTTGATATCAATCAATATTCCTGGCATACAAGCATGCCTCGTACGAACCTGCCAAGTATCATTACATGAAATTTCAGTTGATTGTAAACACGTTGCACACGAGTAAATACAAATACAAATGAGGTTTCCTTACATTAATATCTGTTGCTCCAGCCATTTTTCTTTGCTTTTGGTTTACCTGTTTATAGACGATCCAACACATCATAAGTTAGAATCACATTAAAATATTTTGTACTTACTGCAATTGTTTTTCTAAGTTTTCTATATGGTACATATAGAAATCATCTCATAAGGAATGGTTGAGACAAAGTCACGACGAACTAGGATTATATCTGGCCTAAAAAAATTCAAAACTTTGATGCAAACAAAATGCTTCAAAGATAAGTAACAAGAAGCCAGAACCATCATTGCAACCTCAGTCCTTCTTTCATGAACAAGCCAAGTACATTCAACCAAAAAGTGCATTTTACACTGTCACACTACCAAACAGTACAAATCATAACATCACTCCATCAGCAGAAAAACAGAGGTTTCTAACGTTCACCCATTACTTGCCACAACAATGTTGACAAAGACCGCAAGCGATAAAGCCATGAAAGAAACAACTTGAATAGCAAATAAACCCTACGGAGAATAGATAGACAAAGCTTACCTAGCTATAGCTTCAGCAGAGCCCAAGGGATGAGATGCGGGATTGTGAGAGTGAGTGAGCTAGGGTTTGTTTGATTTGGTGGTGGGTGGCGATATGAGAGATCAACAGAAACAGGGAAGGAAGAAATGAGGGTTTTTCCTCACCTGCTCTTGTGGTGGGTTTCGCCGTCGATGAGTGGTGGGTGGCGGCATTTCCGTTGTGGTTGTCACTGGGCTTTGCTAGTGGGTGGTGGTGGCATTCGGGAACAGAGCTTCGCGGCCGTGAGAAGAACGAGTTGAAGACAGAGCGCCGAGGCAGAGAAGAACGGGTGAACAAGACTTGGCGTCGAGGCAGTGAGAAGAACGGGTGAAGAAGACAGATCGTCGAGTGAAGAAGAAAGAGCCAAGAGGAGTGAGAAGAAAGAGCGAAGGAGGGAAGATTGTAAGGAATACCTATTTTCCCCTGTTCCTCAAAATCACGAATTTGCCACTAGCATAATTACGAATTTGCCACTAGCATATACGATGTATCCGTAAGTGTCCCATTTTGTGTGTCAGTTTAGCATATCTGCTTATGGAATAGGTGCATGTAAGGAGCCACCACCTATTTTTAACACTTAAATACCAAGAAAGTAAGAGAGTTGGTCTAAATCTTTTAGTGCAAAAGCATTATTAAAATTAGAAATCAATTGTTAAATTGCCTGTGATGAATGTCCTGTAATAATGCCCTCATCGGCATAATTAGAAATATAGTAAGAATAGTGCTATTTGGTTCGAAAATTTACTGTGCTTACGAAAAAGTAATGAATTTATTGTAATCAATTAGATACAAGCAGAGTTTTAAATTGTGGACAGCATCACGTGATGCGGTCGCAACATCTCGATTGTGCTTGTCACCAAAATTGCATCGAACCGTGATACGATCGCAACCGCAATTTAAAACCCTAGATACAAATATAATCATCATTCACAGTGGTTAAAAATTGAAGGAGGTTGCATATTTGGCAACATATTATAGATTCGCAAGGCTTGGTACGAATGATCACATTACAAAGTCTAGGTTTTGTAACTTTGTAATGTAAAATCAAGCTTTTCAAACCAGGCCCTAGGCGTCTTTAGATTTATTTCATATTATCTAAATGTGCTGATGGGTAATTTTTATTTTATTTTATGAAATTGTATGGTCCATGCAATAAATTTCTGATGGGTATTTTTCTTTTAAATTAATCCGAGAGTTTATGCCACCCTCACTGACCATTGTGTGTGGATTGTGGACTAGGCCTTATGGAAGAAATAAGGATAGTTAAAACCTTCGTCTACCATTTTGGTAACCAAAAATTGATGAACAATGGCTGACAAGGTATAGTCAACACCATACGACATGTCCAATGGCTATCCCACGGTGCAAGAGAAAGTGAAACCGTATATTGCTTTTGGTAATTAATGGTTACGTGCTGTAGGCATGAGATTCTTTCTTTAATCCAATTAAGCTTCTGGTGCAATACAACGTGACTCGACTGTAGCATGGTTCCAACATTAGAGCATATATTTGGGAACTAAACCATCCTCCTAGCTGAGTTATATTTGAATGATGAGGTGATTGCAAGCTCTATGGATTAAGGTAGCAATACCCAAAGGTGCTATATGAAAGATCTCTCTCCCCTTTTCCATTCTACTTGGTTCTTCGGGCGGTGTTTTGGTGTTTTTTCTCTAATTATTAGAGCTACTCAAGCACTGTCCCCTTTTTTTGCTGATGCGGCTGCTGTGTTGGCTTCTTTTCTACTCGCAAATCTTCTTGGTTCTTCGTTCAACTTTATGATATTGGTGCTATTGGATCCACCCAACGGTTGAAGGCTTCGTATTTTCTGGCTACATATACTGTGTTGTTGTTCTGGTCTTCGTTAATTTGGTCTCAATTAGTAGGTTTTGAGTTATTCTTCCTTTTTCTTGTTGGTGCTGTTGTTGGTACAATCAGGGGCTTCTTTCAACTCAAGGTGGTCTGGGATAGGTTTTTGTAACAGGAATACTAGTTTTATTTTCTTTTTTCAATATTTTACTTACATCATATCTATTTTAGTTCTTGTAAATGTTTTTGTTTACAGGTTAAATAACATTCGTACTCTGAAATTAATATACCTTTTTGCTTGTAAAAAAAATAAAAAAATCACATTCAATAGTTTATAATTATCAAAAAAATTCTATTGATATTTAAGAGTATTGTAACACTCTTTTCGTTCCTTATTATAAGAAACAAAATCCTAAAACATACAGACCAAGAAAATGTATTGAAATAAACTAATTGTAATTAATATTCATATAAATTTACAAAAACATCCATTCTAATCTTACTTAATGTTCCACTCGTATTGAAAGTTGATACTATCTCGTAAATATAAATCCTATAATAAATGAGGGTAAAATTGAAAATTAGCATTTAATATGTATCAAAATTGATGCATGTTTCTTATATTTTGGACCAATAAAACTACCAATTTGTTTCTTATAATAAGGGCCGGAGGGAATAATATTTATAAAATTCATTTTATATATTTTATTTCCCCGATCCATCTTTATAAATTATATTAAACACGTTCTTAAAATGTTCTCATCAAACCGTACAATTTTATTGTCCCCTCGTAGGTTTCATGTTTCGGACTGGCGTATTTTCTGTAGGAAATAGTGGAGAGGATATGGAGAGGCTAACAAACTCAAATGATTCAAATTGCTTGGCTTGGTTTTCAAATGCTCAAGTACAAGTCTTTTTATAGATGCTAGGGATGACTCTAGATCCATCTAATACAATGAACATATTTAATGCACTTAATTAAGCACATGTATCATACTACTTTGAAACTACAAGTTCTTGAATCTTCAAGTCCTAGAAACTACTAGTTCTTTAATGTAGAGATCCATGAATGCATTGGAAAATACTATGAACCTAAACATTCATGAAGACTATTTAATTAAATGGATTGGATCAAGTTTAAATTTCCAACACTCCCCCTTAAACTTGATCCTTTTTGGTGACTCTAATTGGAATTTGGGAAAAAACACTTCTTCAAAATCAAGTAACTTGGTGCTAGCAAATAGATAAAATAAAGTTGTTTGATTCAATGTCTCCATTTCATAACTATCCAAGAGGCTTCTTGTACTTGTAGAACCTTGTGATGAACAACCATGAGGTGAATGTTTCTCATTAGTATTTAGTGAAGGGAGAAAGGTCATAATTGTCCTTAGAAAACAATAGCTCCCTTGCATTGAAGAATCAACATTTTCATGGGTCTCCCTCTTAGGACCATTAACAAAATTCTTTTCCTCCTTAATTGGATTATTTTCAAATTTCTTTGGTTCAAAGTTGCTTCCATCATTCAAATTCTCATATGTAAGTTTTATATCATGTTTCACACTTTCTTTTCCTTTTATAAGAATTAGAACTTCACCTTTGTCTTCAATTTCCACCTTCGTATTATCTTCAAAGACAACTTGTCCTTTATAACTTTCATCATGACTAATGAATAAGTCCTTGTTGCCACTAATATGATTGATCACAGTGATGTCAAGATGCCACAAAAACTTGTCATCATCTCCTTCACTAAAAAATAAAAGTTGTTCTTCTCCTTCTTTCTTTTCAACGATAAGATCTCCTTCTAGTTGTTTTTCATCTTCTTTTTCTTCGACATCATGGCCTTCTTCAAGTTTTCTATCTTCATCTTCTTTCTCTTCAACAAGATGATCCTCTCCATAATTGGTAGGATGAATCCAACATTCACTAGTATAATGACCATATTTGAAACAATTATAGCATTCAATCTTAAATTCATCACACCTTCTCTCTCCTTGTTCATGGGAACTAGAATGTTTTTTCTCTTTGTCTTTCAAAGAGAACATTGCATGGAGAATATCCCAAGCTTCCTTCGCCTTTGTTGCACATGCCACTTTCTCTAATAATGCATCATCCAATGCTCCTTGAATAATACCAAGAGCAAGTTGATCCAATTTGTGAATTGTTTGCAAATTGCTTCTTTGAGCTTTACTCAAAGCTTCTTCATTCTCCGGTTCAACATATCCATCCTTAACAATCTCCCATGCCTCATGGGAACCAAGATATGTCTTCATACGAATACACCAATGATCGAATCTCTCACCAAGTTTAGGAATTGGAACAAAGCAAGACATCTTCAAGGAAGGAACCTAGCTCCTGATACCACTTTGTAGGAAATAGTGGAGAGGATATGGAGAGACTAACAAACTCAAATGATTCAAATTGCTTGGCTTGGTTTTCAAATGCTCAATTACAAGTCTTTTTATAGATGTTAGGGATGACTCTAGATCCATCTAATACAATAAACATATTTAATGCATTTAATTAAGCACATGTATCATACTACTTTGAAACTACAAGTTCTTGAATCTTCAAGTCCTAGAAACTACAAGTTCTTTAATGTAGAGATCCATGAATGCATTGGAAAATACTATGAACCTAAACATTCATGAAGACTATTTAATTAAATGGATTGGATCAAGTTTAAATTTCCAACATTTTCTGCTTGCATATTTTCTGGTTCTGGAAGGATGTGGCTTACTTATTGTCTGCAGATATTGTCTATAGATGGCTTACTTATTGACAAATATTTAGGAGTAATGAGGCTGGAACAACAGTTTTCTGGTTGCATCCCAAAAATGGTCTTAAGCGAGTGATTGAAAGGCTATAATATAAACAACAGGTTTTTCACGGCTACTGTATGTTAGTTTTAAAAGATGGTTGTAGAAATGGTGAACTCAATGAAGAATTGAAGAACACAGTGACCAAATCGTGGTCACAGGGATGAAGGACTGAAAGAACCTTGCACAGGTTATCGCAAGAAGGAGAGGAAAATAGAGGAAGAAAACAGAGAATTGAAACTGAAGTGATGAGTGAATGATAACTAATTTTCATTCATCTACTTGATTAGTTACACAGAAAGGTATATATATACATGTTGATCAAGCTTAGTAAAGTAACTACTTCTAGCTAATTTCTAACTAACTTTCTAACTGTCTAACTAACTATCTAACTGTTCTAGGTTAGTTAAATATTACACTGATAACACCCCCCCTCAAGCTGGGGCATACAGGTTTAGGAGACCCAGCTTGGACTGAATATGATGGAAAGTTTGAGGGCTTAGAGGCTCGGTGAATGTATCTGCAAGTTGTAGGAAAGATGGTACAGGCAGCAACTTGATGAGTCCAGAAATGCACTTCTCTCTGACAATGTGACAATCAAGTTCTATGTGCTTGGTCCTCTCTTGAAAAACAGGATTGGCAGCTATGTGCATAGCTGATTGGTTGTCACAATATAGGAGGGCTGGAGAGATGAATGATACTTGGAGATCTTGCAGCAGAAAACTGAGCCATTGAATCTCACATATGGTGGCTGCCATGGCTCTATATTCAGCCTCACAGGAGCTCTTGGAGACGGTGCTTTGTTTCTTTGATTTCCAAGAGATAAGTGAAGAGCCAAGGTAGATACAATACCTGTGATGGATCTACGGGTATCTCGGACAAGTTGCCCATCACTATCACTTGTAAGCCTTGAGCTGGAGAGTGGAGTTGCTGGGCAAGAACAAACCGAGGCCTGGTGAACCCTTAAGGTATCTCAATACCCGAATGGCAAGACCTTTGTAGTGAGTCGTGGTTGGTTTGGCCATGAACCGAGATAGTTTGCCGGACAGCAAAGGCTATATCAGCCTTGTTGTGGTCGAGCACAGCAACCTGCCAACTAGTCTTCTATAGCCAGAGATGTCTGCAAGTGGCTCCCCATCAGTCTGGCTCAAATGAATCTTGCAATCCATAGGTGTAGGAGCTGGTTTGCAAGCAAGAAGGCTTGCATCTGAGATCAATTCTAGAGCATATTTCCTCCGGTTTACAGTAAATTCCAGCTTTGCTTGAGCAACTTCCGGACCTAGGAAAAATTTCAAGTCATCCAAATCCTTGATTTTGAACTTGTCATCAAGTGCAGCCTTGATATGGGTGATCTCAAAGAACATTGTTTCAGTGAGAATCACATCATCAACATAGACCAAAAGAGCTGTGAATGAGTGTGCTTGAGGTCTTAACAAAGAGAGAGTAATCACTCTTGGACCGAGAGTAACCGGACCCAATCAAGAATGAAGACAGCTTGGCAAACCATTGCCTACTTGCTTGTTTAAGTCCATATAGGGACTTTTGTAACTTGCGAGACTTGGCCGAGTGAGCAGCGAGAAATTCCGTGGGGAGGGTCATATATACATCCTCCATCAAATCTCCATGTAAAAATGCATTGTTCACATCAAGTTGTTTAAGGAGCCAGCCATTGATGGATGCTAAGGGACAGACCCGATCTCACTGTAGTCGGTTTGGCTCTTTGGTGAAAAAGTGTCTAGATAGTCTATCCCTTCGGTTTGATTGTAGCCTTTTGCCACTAGGCGAGCTTTGTACCTCTCAACCGAGCCATCTGCCCTATGCTTGATTTTGAACACCCATTTGCAACCAATTGGTGTCTTATCCTTGGGAAGATCAGTTAGGGACCAGGTTTCATTTGTTTGCTAAAGCTTGTAACTCGGCTTGGATGGCTTGTTTCCAGCAATCTTGTTTGATGGCTTGAGTGTAACTAGTTGGCTCAACCTCGGCGTAAGAGAAAACACAAGCAGATTTGTAAGAGGGTGAAAGATGATTGTAAGATAAATATGATTGAATAGGGTAGGATACACTTGAGGATGGTACAGCAGCACTGGGTGCAATCTCTTTGCAAGATTGTAAAGTGATATTCTTGCAGGTATGAGGGTGCACGCTTCTGTCTAGTAGATCTTCTAATTGGTGGAGATGGTGGTGAGGTGGGAGAATCTGAATTGTGATGTGCAGATTGGCTGTCAATTGGCTGTTTTGGTGAATTTGGTGAAGAAGTACTATGTGAGGGAAACTCAGCTGGAAGCAACAAGGTATCATTGTAGACATTAGGATCAATGTCTTTGAGGAGCAGGGAAGGGATCCCCTGTGTGGTGTGGGTGAATTTTGGACAGATTCGTGGATTTGAACAAAAGGAAAGACCGACTCATAAAAGGACACATTTCTTGAGATGAATAACTCTCGGTGTGCAGATTTAAAAGGATGTATCCCTTTGTTCTCGCTTTATAGCCTAAAAAGACACATTTGCATGCTCTTGCATCAAGTTTGGTGGAAGAACCTGCATGAATATTTCCAAAAGACAAACAACCAAAGACCTTCAAGTGGTTAAAATCAGGAACAGTTCCATAAAGTTTTTCATAAGGTGAGTGTTTCTTTAGAAGAGGTGTGGGCAAGAGATTGATAATGTGGACAGCATGCACAATGGCATATGTCCAATAGACTTTGGGAAGGTGACTTTGTAACATGAGAGCTCTAGCTACATTTAGAATGTGTTGGTGCTTCCTCTCCACAATCCCATTTTGTTGAGGGGTGTAGGTGCAGGTAGTTTGATGGATTATTCCATTGGAAAGGTAATAATCTCGCATAAGGAATTCAGGGCCATTATCACTCCTTATGGTTTTGATTTTACATTCGAATTGTCTTTCAATCATTGTGACAAAGTTTTGTAATAGTTGAGAGGCTTCACTCTTTGCTTTCATTAAGAAAATCCAAGTGAACCTAGAAAAGTCATCCACTATGCTTAGGAAGTACCTATGTCCATGGACTGAAAGAATGGGAAATGGCCCCCATATATCAACATGAATCAACTCAAAAGGCTTGACAGATTGTGAACGCTAATGAGAAAATGGGAGTTTCTTTTGTTTTGAAAAGTGGCAAACATCACAAATGTATTCTTTATTCACATTAACAGAAGGAGTAAAGGAATTAATAGTTTGTATACAATCATTTGAGGCATGAGCTAAACGAAAATGCCATAAGCTGGACTGTGGGACAGTAGTAATGTTTATTGACACAGAATTAGAAGAAAAACTACTTTTACAGACAGGCATCTTCAAAATATAGAGCCCATTTTGCACCTCAGCTGTACCAATCATCCTCAATGTAGTTTTCTCCTGGATACAACAAGAATGAGAGTCAAAAGAAAGTGTGTAGGGTAAAGATGAAGTCAATTTAGTGACTAAAAGAAGATTATATGAAAAATGAGGTATATGCAATACATCATGTAATGCAAAATCCTTAGAAAAGGTAATGCTACCTGAATGACAAGCAAGAACTTCATTTCCATTAGGGAGTTTCACCCTAACTGGCTTTATTTTATGGAATGATGAATAAAATGAGAGATTGTAGCAAATGTGGTCAGTTGCACCACTGTCCAATATCCAAGAACTAAGAGGAAACAATAAGGGGTTACCTGAATCATGAGGAGAAGGGTGTGCACATGATGTTGATGACATTATATTGCTAATCTGATTAGTTGAGGGTGAGGGTAACTGTTTCTGAGATTGCTGTAACAAGTTCATCAAGCCTTGGTACTGTTCAGTGATCAAATTGAAACCTGGTCTCCCGATCTGTTTTTCCGGTTAGTACCATCGATCTCTTCATTGCTATCAGCCTCATTGCCTTCAGATGCAACTGAGTTAATCCTCCCTTGATTCCGGAATTGAAAATTAGGAGGGAAGCCATGCTTCCTATAACAGGTATCAATAGTATGTCCATTTTTACCACAATATGTGCAGACCTTTCCACTGTTCAGACCTCTACTACCCTGGTTCTTGCCACAGTTTCCAGAACCTCTACCATTTCCACGACCATAGCCATAGCTATTGTCCCTTCCTACTGCTGCAATCATTTTTGGTTCAACAAATTCAACAACTAGCTGTCTTTCTTGTTGCACTATCATTGAGAACACTTCATCAAGTGGAGGAAGGGGCTTCATCAACATAATTTGTGATTTTACTGCCCCATAGGGTTCATTTAACCCTTTCAAGAACCTTATCACACGATCCTGGGTTTTATACTTTTCAACATTTACTAATGCATCACAAGAACACCTTAATTCACATGTACATAATGGTAAAGGTCTGTAATCATCTAATTCATCCCAAAGAACCTTTAATTCTGTGAAAAAATCGGTTACACTTAGCTCACCTTGCTTGAGGGAGATTATTGAATCTTCTATATCAGAGATGCGGAAGAGGTCGCCTTTAGCAAATCTTGACTTGAGTTCCTTCCGGATAACGCTTATTTGGAGCATTGTGGAGTATGCTTTTCGCATTGAGTCGAGCATCGAGCACATAATCCATCGCACAACTAGGTTATTGGCTCTTCTCCAATTGGAGAAAATGGAATCGGCTTTTGATGGCACAGGGATGCTACCATCGATAAACCCTATCTTGTTTTTCGAAATCAGACTCATCTCCATGGATCTTGCCCATTGATGATAATTTTCTTTTGTCAAAACAGGGGAAACGAGAACAATTGAAGGATTTTCAGATGGATGAACATAGTAAGGTGAAGAATCATCAATGACATTTCTGGAACCTCCATTGGAACCAGAAACAGAAGTTGAACTTTCTTGCGCCATGAAGCACCAATCGAAATGTAGCAGAGCTCTGAAGAATCAGAGCTCTGATACCATGTAGAAATGGTGAACTCAATGAAGAATTGAAGAACACAGTGACCAAATCGTGGTCACAGGGATGAAGGACTGAAAGAACCTTGCACAGGTTATCGCAAGAAGGAGAGGAAAATAGAGGAAGAAAACAGAGAATTGAAACTGAAGTGATGAGTGAATGATAACTAATTTTCATTCATCTACTTGATTAGTTACACAGAAAGGTATATATATACATGTTGATCAAGCTTAGTAAATTAACTACTTCTAGCTAATTTCTAACTAACTTTCTAACTGTCTAACTAACTATCTAACTGTTCTAGGTTAGTTAAATATTACACTGATAACAATGGTTATTATATGTGCTGGTAAAGGGACTTTCAATGCAATATATCGTTGAGTTTGGATATTGTAATTGAGCAACTGCTGGTCAAATTTCTGGATGGCGCAGGTGGACACGGATATCTTGTGATGGCTTATACAGATTTGGATCCTCAAACAGCTTATAGTTTTCAACATATGTTCTTTTCCTTTCCTTTTTTGGTTTTTTTACAATTTCTATAGAGAGCAAAGGTATAGAGGGCTTTACTTCTTATGAAGATATCAACAGCAACTTTTAGGCACCAAATGCCTCTTCATGGGTGGTATTTTGCTATAGCTTTTAGGTGCTGAGGGATTAGGCTTATTGAGGATTAGTTGGTTTTTTCAACATTTCTTGTCTACCTTTAACTTGGGTTGAATTTCTACCTTTTCTTACTTATAACTTATTGCTATGTATATGGGTTTAGAGTATCCTTATATTCATTTAATATATTTTAGTTTATAAAAAAAAACCAAAATTAGTTTTAGCTCGTAAGGATACATGTTCTTTTTTTTAGATTGTTAATGAGTGTCCCAAGAGTATTAGTTAAGCAACCAATAAAAGAAAATTTTCATTGGGATGATGCATTCAATATTTTAATAAGTGATATTTTTTAGTTTTTCAATGAAAACTTGTTTTTATTGGAATACTTAACTAAAATTCTTAGAACACTCGTTAATAAGACCCATTTTTTATAAGCAAAAATATGTTACAGAGAATACGGGGTACTCAAACTTATTTACAAAAGAAGGGAGAGTAATAAAGGGGGGAAATGTTAGTGTTCAACCGAGAGAAAAATAAATTCAAGTGATTCCCGAAGAAGAAGGCTTAAATTCAACCAAGAAGGTTAGGGCCTCTTTAGTTTGTTAATTATTTCCTGTTTTAATTTCCTAATTTTAGTAATAATTACAATAAAAATTATTATAAAATTGTTACATTGTTTTCATTACATTTCATGTTTTCAAATATTTATACAGGAAACACTGAAAACAACTTTTGATTTGTTTTCACTCTTTCTTGTACAAATCCTTTGAAACATGAAATAGAATGAAAACAAAAAACTGTTTGGTAATTATTTTAGTTGAAATTATCTTTAAAATTAGTAAATGAAAATAGGAGACTGGAAATAAACCAAACAAATCCTTAGTGTTCAACAAATGAGGACACATACACATATTCTAATATTTACTTCTTACCCATAATAAGTTAAAGTTTGATAAGAGATTCCCGAAGCTACATACTCAATAAGCACTTCCATTCACCGTTTATCTTCAACTAACCCTTCTTCATCTTAACATTAAACTTTGGTCATAGAAGGCATGAAATGTAGAACATAAAGTATATGGACCTTGACATATTAACCTAAAAATGAATTAAGTTCATAAATTTTTCTTTTTTTGATAAACTGACTTATATATTAATTAAAAAACTGATACTCTAACCCAATTACAAAGAAAACCAGATCACCAATGTAAAATTGATAGTGCCCCTAGAAGGAACGATAATCAATAATACAAAAGTTCAGGGCAACAACTAAACAAACCTAGCATAACCAAAATACCCTGAAACATTTTTCAAAAGAACCACCAACATTACTGTTGAAAGCTCTTGACGCACCACAAGTAGATAAAAGAAACCTCCAACAAGACCTCACCACACTAATTCATTCCCATCCCGCCACTAACATTAAGCTCATGAAGCACCTAAGTAGATTAGAGAACCATGTAGCGAGAGCACTAAGTTCATAATGATATGCTATAGTTCAAGCCTTAAATTGTAAAACACGGATAACAAAATAAATGACTAAGGACACTGAATTGCAGAATGGTATCCATCACAAGCATCCCCTAACATACATATATTTGAATAATATGTCACTTCTGATGATTATCCCCAATATCACGAACTAATTAAGCTGGTTGAAGTTTGAGAAGCTAGGGCCGCCATACAACTCATTGAAAGGCTGATCAAAAGGAAGAGAAGGAGCAGGAATAGAGGGAGGAAGAGGAGGAAGACTGTAGGAGTCTTGATCAAATCCACTAAGCACTTTATTGGTTCCATAAGATGGTCCAGGCAAGTAAGGCTGTGGTTCAGCTGTCGCGACCATCCCGTCCGGACCCCACGAAA
The DNA here is from genome assembly GCA_030762895.1 of Sophora flavescens. NCBI lineage: Eukaryota > Viridiplantae > Streptophyta > Magnoliopsida > Fabales > Fabaceae > Sophora > Sophora flavescens. The sequence goes on from CM061067.1 coordinate 149,610,101, forward strand.
GTTGCAAAGGGACGTGAGGCTGGGGTGGAGGATTTGGAAGCTGATGCAAGGCTAACTGGGAAGAAAACTTAGATACCATCTCAGCATAATCAGGATCATCGCCCATTTCAGCAGCAAACTGGCTGGTTTTCATCCTATAGTAATGAATTTCTTTCTTCAACTCCTCGTTGCGAGCTGCAAGCACGAGACTGTATTCATGAGGATGTTTCTTTGTATACTAAATTTAAAAACCAGCAAGAAAATAATTTGGAAATAATGGTTACCTGAAGATTCATGATACTACTCATACAAACACTAGCTAGCAAAATAGTTGAATCTTTTATTTATTCAATTTAATATGATATGAAAGGAAAAACACAAAGCCCGTTATTTTAATTAGGCATATAAGAAAAATATATAGAAGCATGCATACCAAGTCTCTGTTGTAGTTCTTGCTGCTTAGCCTCTAATTGCATTCTGTGCTGGTTATTTCCGAGCAGCCATAGCTGGAACGTTTCTCTGCATCATATGAGATATTAATATGCTTGTTCTTTTTTCTTCTTTTTTCTCATTGCATATGTATATATAAATTGAGTATAACTCTTTTAGTCTACAAAATTAACACAGTAATGTTTTGCTTGGTGGTTGGAGTGTGGGAGTAATTTTTTGCAAGTGCACTAAATCACCCCCACAACAGCATACTGTGGACCTTGCTACTTCACTTTTCTCAAGACCACTAAAATGGCATAAGATAAATTGCTCCAAACTCTCCTGCAAATCACATTTTCTCGATATATACTAAAATTATATATATTTATTCGTATACACAAGATACTATATATGAAAAAGAAGACACCATGGAAGGAATAAAACATTTATACCTTTTGAGGTCTTTAGAACAAAGTTCACAAACACATAAAGTGACTCTTCTAGGTTAACATTAAGAGATCATGTGAACCATCTATGCATGTATTGAAATACATGTCATAGGTAATGTCCAGACAAATGTTAATAAATTCAATTATATTTTTGCAAACATATATATATGGTGTTAAATCTTAAACCTTAACTAGACAATATGACAAGGAGAGAACTCTTACCGGATAGAGGAGGAGATAACCAAACCAACTTAATTGTTTATAATTAACAATGTGTTTGGATACACTGTTAAAATGATGGTGTTCAAACTCAACAGAAGCTGTCACGGTCAGCCCGTGATGCCCATCACGGTCGTGACGCGCATTCTATGGATGATTTTTGAAAAGCCCTATGTCCAAAGGGGATAAGAATCATCAAACATCAAACATTTTTGAAAAACATACTACTATTATGCTTTAGCATCAAACATCAACTTAGCCTTAGAACAAGCTACAGACAATGGACGGCTAACAAGTACAAACAATAGTATATAAATCCCATCTAATCGGGTTTCTATATGCTTCAAATTAGTCTCATTGTGCTCAAGCATGCCTCCATGTCTTTGCAAGGGCTTTTCAATCTGCGCAAATGAACATTCAACAGAAATCAGATATCAAGAACTAAAAGCTAAAAGCAAAATAAAGAACTAAAAGCTAGATGCCAAAAACTAAAAGCAAAATAAAGTGAAACAGCAAAGGCTAAAAATAAGGAGGTTGCAACCAGCCAAATGTAACACCCCCCATTAATTGAGCACCGACCAATGTCAGGCTTCTCAGTCAATCAACAGATAATCCACACATAGCAGATATCCATACATCATAGTATAATCATGCTTTCACAGAAAACATTAAAAACCACATAACAGTCATATAACAACTTAATTTAACACCACACATCACAACAGATAAACTCAAATACAACGCACAAATAGCATGCAGTTACCGAAAATCCCTCAGGTAGTCTCCCCTTACCTTTGAAGACAAGTAAAGGATCCTCGTCTTAATGCTCACGTTAGCTCCAAGAGTGTAACTATCTACTCCATCAAGCAAGCATAGCCGTGTCAAACGTCTCAGAGAGGGAATCCAACAACGCGCACCAGAAATCAAGAAATCAATTACACATGATCAAACACACATTCTAATTTGATCTAAACACTTAATCTTATTACCAAACGAGGTTATTTTCAAAGAAAATCATGTTTGAAGCCTACGCTTCACAATACCCTTTAAGGAAACTTTGTTTTGATTAAAGGATCATGAAAGAGAACTTGGGAATCATCAATTTAGAGTCCTAATTGCACTAAATCATAATTAATTTCACAAAAACATAACCAAATTCAAATAAAATCAAATTGGGGTTTAGGGCTCCTAAATACAATTTGGGGAAAACTCATTTTAACTAAAGAATAATGAAATTGGTTTAGGGAAACACTAATCCACAGCCCCTATTTCATAAAGCAAGGTTTAATCTTAAGATTAAAATCTGAAATCAGAGGGTTAGGGTTAGGGTTTCAAAATCAATTTGGGGGTTTTGAATCTGAGACACAAGAGAGGGTTTTGACTCACCCAAGGAAGAAGAAGAAGTTGTGGTGGCTGTTGAGACCTCCCGGCGTGGCGGTGGACTGCAGCGACACGGTGGCAATTGGCGGTACGACGTGGTTATATACATAAACCATGGTAAAAAGAGATGAAAGTAATCATATGAGAAGGAGAAATGAAGAACTAATAATCTAGGGTGGTGAAAACACCATGAACGGCGATTACCATGGTGAGGCCGGCGGTCCGACGCAGAGACAACGACGACTTCGGCTTCACTGCTCCGGCGACGCGTGCAGGGGACGTGAGGCATGTCCGCTCTCCTCCTCGTGCGACGGCGTCGAGCGGCCCACGGCTGGGCGGCGGCGCGATCCAGGCGGAGCAAGGTTGAAGGAAAGGAAGGTGGAGGACTTGAGTTGGAGGGAGGAAGAAGAAGAAGAAGAAGAAGAAGAAGAAGAAGAAGAAGAAGAAGGCATCAGGAAAAGAAATAAAGAAAATAGTGAAAAGGGGGGAGTTCGACGTTAATAAGAGAGGGAGGAGAGAGAAAATTTATTTTTTTTGTATTAGTGGGTATAAAATAAGTGATAAATATTAAGCCTAAAGTAAACATTTTTAGTTTTTGGAATCTAAAAATAAAGATTGATAAATATATGATTTCGAAATTCAAATTAGAGTAAAGATTAATAGTTGAACTGATCAACTAAGAAAATACTCGGTCCAAAATTAATCTCCGATTAATGCCAAACCAAAATATTTTTAACTCTAAAATTAAATAGAATAAATATATGAAAATGTTTTTCTCTTAATCATATTATTTAAAATATTTTTCTGTACTGGTATAATAGTGACAATAACGTAAATTATTGTCTAGTAAGCATGCATTCACTGAAATAAATCAGTGCTAACGCACCCAATAAAATAATTTGATGAGAGTAATTTAACTACTCAACTAAACCACATAACAAAATAAACTTAAACATCCAAATAAATTAATCATATGTGTAAAAACTAGGGTGTTACAATACTACCCCTCTTAAAAAATTTCGTCCTCGAAATTTGATAGCTCAAAACTAAACAAGATTGTATACTCACACCTTGACCGTAAAATCTTACCTTGTATTCTCGTCGCTTCATTCCTTTCACCTATAACTCTATAACAGGATCGATTCTTATGTCATTCTATTTATCCTTTAACTACATTTGAACCTGAGTTATACATGATAAACTTCACGCCAAGAACCTAAGAAATTCAATCTTCTTATTGAAATTGAATCTTACCACATCCAACATAGTCCGTTCTCTTCTTAATTCCTCTCGAATCTTTTGCCTACTTCGAATTCATATCCTTCATTTGCCTCTCATTTCAATTTGGCTATCAAGCCCCGTTAGTATCCCTAGGTTAAGAAATTTCTCATGCACATCTACCCTATTGTCCAAGGAAAATACACAACTCCTAACAATTCCTCCATCTAAAGACAGAGCTCTATCACTTATGCAAGGAAGTGCTTGTATCATATATGCCCCTATCTTATATACTCGCAGCCGAGAAAAGAGATTATAAAACAGAGTTTCTCTAAGGCCATCACTCCTAGGAGTTGCACCAAAACAAAGCCAAGAAATCCGGGTGGACACTCCCCAATGGCAAATCTTGGATTTAAAATGTCCAGTTTCCACTATGGATTATCAACCACATATTTACCAGAATAAGACCTCAAAGATTATAAACATTTCGCCATAGCTTATCACACTCGAAAGACACAATCAAAACTTAATTGCCTCTTGCCTCAAAATTTGTCGGCCAGCAAAACTTCTTCAACACCTTATCCTCACGACGAACATCAAGTTCAACACTAACTTTACCCCATCATACATCAACTTTCAATTTAAAGTATACAATTGTTGTCTTAATTTCCTTTGAACATATTCCACCACTCCAGATTATATCATAGTCATTCATTTCAATCTTAAAGAATACGATTACATTCCTCCATGCAACTACAACCAAAAGGAATCACTTCAGTTTGAATTATCCAAAATCATAATTCTTAAACTTTTCTAACAAATTTCGGACGGATAATTCATTTGAATTTATTAAGATCAAATAAATCTTGTTTAATCTTGTTTAATTCACTTCATAAATCTTGTTTACTTTTAAATTTATTAAGATCAAATATTTTAATCATATTTATAAGATAAATTATTTAATCTTTTTTCAAGGAAAATATAAAAAATAACAAATTTCGGATCAAGGAAATTTCGGACGGATTTCAGACGGATCAAGGAAAATATAAAAAATAACACAATCCGTCTGAAATCCGTCCAAAATTTTCGGACGGATTTCAGATGGATCAAGGGAAATATAAAAAATAACACAATTCGTCTGAAATCCGTCCGAAATTTCGGACGGATTTCAGACGAATCAAGGGAAATATAAAAAATAACACAATCCGTCTGAAATCCGTCCAAAATTTTCGGACGGATTTCATTTGATGTAAGATAAATCAAGGAAAATATAAAAATAACACAATCCGTCTGAAATCCGTCCGAAATTTGGACGGATTTTGACGGATCAAGGAAAATATAAAAAATAACACAATCCGTCTGAAATCCGTCCTAAATTTTCGAAAAATTTCAGACGGACACATTTCCGTCCGAAAATTCAAGTTTTCTAGTAGTGAGATATGATAAAATGTCGTTCTTGGGAATGGTTTTCTTCATCTTGTGGGCTGTTTTATTCCTTCTCAGATTGGTGCATTAACCCTATAGAATGTATTAAGGTAAAAATCTAGAGAGACTGTTGGTTGTTCTTGGAAATTTTGCTTCACAAAGAGAGCTTCATATTCTTTGCATCTGGCTTTAGCCGTGTAACAAGTCTCTATTCGGTTGCTTCTTGGTTGCTGTTTGGGATTACTTCTTAGTAAGGATGCTACTTGGTTTCGGTTCAAGGGCATTTTGCAGAAACTCTTAATCTCGCCTCTTGGTTTCAGGTTATAGTACATTATTGTCTCCACTCCTACTGCTGAACCTGGTACGGTTAATTCAATATGCTTGAATTGTCCGATTGTCATTCAAGATCGACACTTTCTTGTTGATATGATATGCCTGCCCTTAATACAACTAGATGTGATTTTGGGCATGGATTGGTTGTCTTCTAATCATGTGTTTTCAGACTGTGTTCATAAGAACCTGGTTTTTCCGGATTCCGAAATTTCTGAATTTTTATCTACCTATTTGATGAGGTCTTTCTCGAAGGAAAAAGATCATAAATGCTTGCTTTTAACAAGTTTAGATGTCGAGGAGGAAGTTAGTTTGAGTGTTATACCGGTTGTAAGAGACTTTCCATAAGTGTTTCCTCCTGATGTACCAGGATTACCACCGGCAAGGGAAATTGAATTCTCTATCGATCTAGTTCCGGGAACTGGACCGATATCGATTGCTCCTTATCAGATGTCACCCACAGAGCTCGGTGAATTTATGGGTCGACTAGAAGATCTATTGTCAAAGCAGTTCATACGACCCAGTGTTTCTCCTTGGGGAGCATCTATTCTTTTAGTACGCAAGAAAGATGGAGGCTCAAGACTCTGCATTGATTTTAGGCAACTCAATAAGGTGACTATCAAGAATAAGTACCCGTTGCCATGCATAGATGCTGTGATGGACCAATTGCAGGGAGTTGTTGTTTTCTCGAAAATTGACTTGAGGACGGGCTATCACCAGATTGCAGGGATGCTCTGACTATCAAGAATAAGTACCCGTTGCCATGCATAGATGCTCTGATGGACCAATTGCAGGGAGCTGATGTTTTCTCGAAAATTGACTTGAGGACAGGCCATCACTAGATTAGAGTCAAGACTGAGGACATACCCAAGACTGCGTTTCGAACCCGCTATGGGCATTATGAGTACCTTGTGATACCTTTCGGAGTGACGAATGCACCGGATATTTTCATGAATCGATTCTTTCGGCCATTTCTGGACAAGTCAGTAGTCGTATTCATTGATGACATCCTCATTTACTCAAGGAGTTTTGGAGAGCATGAGATACATCTACGATAGGTTCTACAGATTCTACGCAAGAAGGAGTTATATGCAAAACTCTCTAAGTGTGAGTTTTGTCTCGAAGAAGTGAAGTTCTTGGGGCATGTAATTGCTAAAGATGGAATTACTGTAGACCCCGCCAAAGAGAAGGCAGTGCTTTCTTGGGAAAGACTGAAGACCGTAACGGAAATCCGAAGTTTCGTCGGGTTAGCTGGATATTATTGGAGATTCATCATTGGATTCTCCAAGATAGTCGCGCCGCTAACTCAACCTACAAGAAAGGATCAACCCTTTAAGTGGACTGCGGAATGCGAGGAAAGCTTCCAAAGAACAAAAGAACGATTGACAAATTCACCAGTGCTGATACTTCCAGAACCCAATGTGCCTTATGAGGTGTAATGTGATGCTTCGTATCAAGGCTTAGGATGCGTGTTAATGTAAAATCAGAAAGTTGTAGCATATGCGTCACGACAACTAAAGACTCATGAGAAGAATTATCCGACGCACGATCTAGAGCTAGCTGTCGTGGTTTTCGTGCTGAAATATGGAGACATCATCTATACGAGGCCAAGTTCGATGTTTTCAGCGATCGCAAAAGTTTAAAATATCTGTTAGATCAGAAGGAACTCAACATCAGGCAAAGGAGATGGTTGAAATTCTTGAAGGACTATGACTTTGCATTACAATATCATCCTGGGAAGGCGAACGTTGTAGCAGGTGCTCTAAGCCGGAAGGCCATTCATGTCTTTGCAATGATGGTGAAGGAACTAGAGTTGATCGAGAAGTTCCGTGACCTTGATTTAATGATGGAAATGAGTCCGCAAAATATCGGCGTGGGTATGATCACGATATCAAGTGGATTGATGGAAGAGATCAAAGATCAACAAGCCACTGATACATTCCTCCATGAAAAGAAAGAACTCATGGAGCAAGGGAAAGTCACCGAGTTTAGTTTGGGATTAGATAACATCTTGAGTTGTAATGGTCGAAATTGTGTTCTCGAAAATCCGGAGATGAAGAAGATGATTCTCGATGAATCACACAAAAGCACCCTGAGTATCCATCCGGGATCAACCAAGATGTATCAAGACTTGAAGAAAAGATTTTGGTGGCCAGGTATGAAGAAACAAGTAGCAGAGTATGTGGCGTCTTGTCTACCTTGTCAAAAGGCAAAGATATAACATCAGAGACCCGATGGAATGTTACAGTCTCTAGATATACCCCAATGGAAGTGGGACAGTATATCCATGGATTTTATGGTAGAATTACCGAGGACTTCCAAAGGCTTTGACTCGATTTCGGTGATCATAGACAGATTGACGAAGTCGGCACACTTCTTACCTGTCAAGACGAGCTACACAGTGGAAAAACTAACCGAAGTATACCTCAAGGAAGTGATTAGACTTCATGGAGTGTCTTCTAGTATAGTCTCAGATCGGGACCCAAAGTTCACTTCGCGATTTTGGTGAAGCTTACAAAAACCACCAGGAACTAAAAAAAGGCTAAGCTCGGCTTACCATCCGCAGACAGATGGACAAACTGAAAGGACAATTCAGACCTTGGAAGACTTTCTTAGAGCTTGCGTTCTGGACAACCGTGGAAGTTGGGACGATTAGTTACCACTTATCGAGTTCACGTACAACAATAGTTTCCACTCAAGTAGAGGGATGGCACCCTACGAAGCTTTCTACGGAAGGAAATGTCAGACGCCGTTGTGCTGGTATCAGGACAGAGAAAGCGCCATTTTAGGACCTGAGATTGTGCAATAGACAACAGAGAAAGTGAGGCAAATCCACGAAAAGATGAAGGCCTCTCAAAGCAGACAGAAGAACTATGCCAACCGTAGGAGGAGACCTCTTGAATTTCAGGAAGGTGAGCATGTATTCTTAAGAGTCACCCCTACCACAGGGATAGGCAGAGTCATAAAATCCAGAAAACCTACCCCAAAATTCATTGGACCATATCAAATCCTCCGTCGTATTGGACCAGTAGCCTATCAAATTACCTTACCGCCTTTTCTTTCAAATATATATCCATGATGTGTTCCATGTCTCTCAATTGAGAAAATATGTTTCCGATCCATCGCATGTAATTGAGCCTGATGAAGTACAGTTAAAAGAGAACCTATCCTATGAAACTACACCGGTACGGATCGAAGACAGAAGAATTAAGCAACTCCGTGGAAAACAAATTCCCCTGATCAAAGTTATCTGGGATGAAGCGACAGGAGAAGCAATTTGGGAGACCGAAGAGAAGATGAGATTACAATACCCCGATCTTTTTCCCAGTACGTAATTTCGAGGACGAAATTTATTTTTAGTGGGGTAGTAATGTAACGCCCCGATTTTCTGTTTCTTGATAATCTGTGCTTAAGTGTGTGCTTGCCAGTAATTGATTTTAAAGTTTTAGAGATTAATTTGGGAAACTAAAATCATTTTCATAACTTAGTCTATCTTAGGAAGCTCCAGTAAAAATTTTAGCTGAAAATTCAGACGAAACGGCCTGCGTTTTCTCTATCTGTACAAGTTTCTTCGATCAGAAAATGAAATTTTTACTCATGAATGAAACGATTAGGCTTCTAACTACGATTGCTAATGTTTCCACTATTTTAAAATTTTTCGTTAAAAAATTTTATTTTATTGATTTTTCGGGTGCGATTTTCATTAGAAATACGATCGATTCGGTGTAGATATTTAACCGGAACGAAACAAAAATCAAGGGAAATAACCTGTATCAGATTTTGGAGGGTTGGGTAAGGAAAATCTGATTTTTTTGTAAGGTGAATAGTAATTTTATGACACAAAATCATAATTATCATAATAAATTATCATATTTCAAAATTTATATTAAAAATACTTTTAAAATTTTTATTTATTTTTCTCTCTTTTCTACTGAAACCCAGCGCCTCTCCCCCCTCTCTATATATACATGTTCCCTTCTCACTTCATCACTTTTTCTCTCATTTCCACAAAGCCATTTCTGCTACACTTTCTTTCATTTTCTCTTGTTCTTGAGAAAGCTTAAGCTTTTGCTTTCAAGTTCTCAATTTCTGCTGCAGCTAGGTATAATATGTAGCTATTATACTTCAATTTCTTGTTATTTTCATCTTATTGTACATGGATGTTGAGTTGGTTCTTGCAAAGCTTGTTCATTTTTTTAAAGTTCCTTTATTTCAAAGTTCTACTCATCTTCACCACCATTTTCAACCTTTGCATGCTGGAATGAACCCTCCTACGACCATTTAATGGTGTTGGCTGAAACCCTAAGGAGGAGAGGTTGTGATTTTTCAACATATTTTTCACATGCATGTTAGTTTTACTATGATTTATGCTTATAGTTTTAACTTGTAATCAATGAGAAATCATCTTCCTTTACATGCAAAAGATTTTACCACTTCTTGCTCATCTTTATTCTCATTTTAATGGCTTGCATGTGGAGAGAAAATCATCCTCCCTAGGATCATGGTGTGACTTTTGCTTAAATCTCACATGCATGGCTTTAGATCTTTGATTTATGAATTTTTTTAACTAAAGCAATTTTGTTGAGACTATGTATACCTTCTTATGATGGTTCTATGGCCAAAAATCTAAACTTTTTAAGTTAGTGAGGCCTAATTTTTATCACTTGGAAGGTTGCATGATTAATACACTAAGTTATTTACATCAGCAGCTTAACAATGGTGCTTGAAAAATTTTAGTGTTCCTAGCCTTGTTGGCTTGTGATAGCCAAAACTCACTTGATGAGTTGATGAGGCTTGTTCAATATTTTTTTTAAGCTAAATGATGCTTAGAACACTATAAAGTTTACATGCATGAAATAAGATTGATGAAAAATAGTATTTTTCCACCATTTTTTTGATAAGGCCGAAACCTATGGTTCATGAGGCCAAGATTATAAAATTTTATTTTCAAGTTTTAAACTTTTATTTTACCTCCTTGATGACTAAGGATCATAGATCCAAAAGTTTGTGAAGATTTAAAATTTCTAGCATGATTTTCTAAGCATGGCCGAATGCATGCATCAAATTAGGGTGATTTTATAAAAAAAATTTACTTATGTTAAACACTTGTTTCTGTATAGATTTGCAATCGTAACGTGAATCGAGTCGTTCCTCTTTAAAAACCACAACCGAGTTTCATTACTATTTTACTCTGAGGCAAGGGAAGAAAGCACGAGGGATTATTTTATGATGACTATGTGTTACCTTTAATTATTTGATGATGTTTGGTTGAATATTTGTGATAATTATTGGTTTAATGGTTGATCTTGTTTCAAATTAATGTGCTGAGTTTTATTCAATTTACATGTATTATATGTTTATTTGATTTGTAAAATACTTAGGATTATGTGAATGTGTTGATGTAATAGTTTAATTGTTTGTGTGGCATGAGATGCCTAACCTTGGGTTAGAGCTCACATTAATAAGTTAAGATAAAGGTCTTAATAAAATTGTAGAGGAAGTTTACAAATAAATAATGTTTTTGAAAAGAAGTTTTGTTTGAAAAAGAGAAGAAAGTTAAGGTTATATTTCTAAATTTTTATAATATTAGAAATTTTCTGAAAAATCATAATTTTGATTTGTTGAATTAAAAGAAAATTTTTTTTAGAGGAAGACTAATTTGATTTTATTGAAAAAGAGAAATTTTTTAAAATCAATGTGATTTTTGAAAAATGAATTTCAAATAAAATTTTTTACTAAAAACTTTGCTCAACAATATTCCAATAACTTGGATAAGTTATGGAAATTTGATTTTGTTTTGTTTTTCACTGAACGAAAAATAAACGTTGGAAAGTGGACCTAGTAACCGAGACGTCGGGCTACTAGTGTAATTAAACACGTTGATCTATGATCCGTGTCGCGTTGTGACGGACTCTGTGTCCTTATACGTTGTTGTGGACTGCGTGTCCTACATATGTTATACAAACGTGATAAATGCAGTAAAGGTGTAAAGTTGTTTTCTACTACCACAGAATCTTAGACTGGTGCATCGGTTTAAGACTCTCGTGATTGGACACTCGGACTCAAATGTCCTGTGTTTATAAACTTTAAATCCATTGAAAAAGGTATGGAGGTCGTGAGCCTTTGAGCTTCGACAAGGAAAGAATTATACACAAAGAAAAACCTCGATAAAAAAAATGTTTTTCATGCATTTGGCAGACGTACCCAAAGTTATTTTGTGTGAGTACCTTGAAGGGTAGGGTATTTCAAGCTACGTTGTATCATTGTGCCTTGACGGACAATGAAATCCATATGCCTTGATTACTATGCCTTGAGTTGGATAGTATGCTATAGATATCCATGCACGTTGCACACTGTACCAGGAATTTTGGGTAGTGTAGTGGACTAATACGTTGTGCCTTTTATGGCAAAGATTTCGGTCCTGGTCAACTGATTATTTTAAACAAAGTGAAGTTGAGGTCTCCGGAGATTAGAATAGAAGTTGAATTATAGAAGTGTCATGGTTTTCAAAAAGCGATGATTATCTCATGCTACGTACTGCTTAAAATGATATCTTGTTAATTGTATATGTTGTTTTGTATGTTTTGGGTGCATGTAGTTGTCATAATTATCCATATATTGGTATCTTACCCTTGCATTTTCCTTCATGTATATTTGTATGTGTCCTGCTATGTTGAGACTAGATGGACCCAGCTCTGCCTCTCGTGCACTCCCGGATGCGGACGATCATGTTTGAGGATGCCGACAACCTTGGGGCTTGGGTGATTCATCTGGGGAATCACATGGCCGAGTACACTGGGCCGGTTTGCACTATAGAAGGAACACTGGAGGGAGGTCCAGAGAGGAGGATTCATTCCGTGGAGACCATCCAGATATCACTTCCGCCAACTTGGTTGTATGTACAACACCTAGCAGACTTAGGACAGCTAGTGTTAAATCCACCACCTCTGAATGTGGTATCAGCTTCACCCATAGAGGAGGATCCAGAGGAATTCATGGATGAGGACCCTAAAAATCATCCTATAAGCAGTGATGATGATGATGATGCACCTGGCGAGGGAGCCGGGGTGAAAGTATCCTCTTCTGATACTTCTTCTGGAAATGAGGGAGACTTCCGTGGTCTCCCGAATGGGTATCACTAGTTATCTTGACCAGCTTAGGAAGTCTAGTTTTATTTTGGAGTAGTGATATTGGATGGATCCTTTCAAGAACATGTTTAAATTGTCTCCTTAACCTCTAGTATGACTTTTGTATTTTGTTTAAGTAACTTAGATGTACACTCAAGGAAACCTCTGTCAATGCACCTATCACTAAGAAGGTGTTTGTTATCAATGTGAATATTTAGGTATGTGTTCTATGAATGTAAGTTGATCTTTTAATTCCATGTCTTAAGTTGAGTTTTATTTAATAATGAATTACTAATTAAATTACGACATTCCGAAAGAAATCGACGTATCTTCTAATAAGGTTAATATTTATAAAAATGGTTAATTATTGTAATGCCCCGGCGGACGAGGGTGTTACATTCAGCTTCCATCTTTCAACATTGATAAATAAATAAATAAAAAAGCTTCCATATTTCAATTTCCCATCTTTTGCTTGGTTCATCTTCAACCTCCCACGTAGCGGTCCACTGCTTCTTCTGCATCTCCTTCTTCTACTTACTTGTTTGAGGATTTGTATTTGAGATTTGTCAAGACAACAATTTTATTGAATTATCAAGTCCCTTCCCACAAATCCCTTCCTTCACCCTGACGCTGTCGGGCCAACAGATCTGCTCCGCAGGAAGCACACCACAACTGCTGCGGTTGCTGGGAGGCGGCGGCACGTGGGTTGACTATCTCAAGTTATTCTTCTTCAGTTCTTTTGCATATAATTCAACAAATACGGTCTCTTAAATTAATGATAAAATTAGTTTCTTCAGACAAGATTGCTGAGATGATCAAACTCAACCCAAACCTATCCTATCAGTTTTTTTTTCTTCTGAATATTGGTATTCGAATGTTCATTTTCTTTCCCTTACACTCAGTGATTTCGGTTGTCTCTTCATTTTTCTGCCTTCTTCTTCGGGAACTGAACTGAAATTCAACTTCGGTTTAATGTCGTTGTTAATAATTTTTGGGTATTTTCGAGTCAATGGATATTTTCTACGTCATCGATGAATGAGCTTTGAAAAACCATGAAGAAGGTGAGGAGAAAGATTGGGAAGAAGAAATGACTTGTTTTTTTTTTGTAAGGAAGAAGAAACAAATTTATTTGTTTTATGATAGAAACGAATATGGGAGGGAGGAAGGCGTATGGTTTCTGGTTTCTGGTTTCTAGAGAGAGACATGCTGGATTTTGTAAACCTGATGCATAGGTTTCTCATGACACATCTCAACAATTGTTTTAGTTTAATATTAAATCAATGGCTCAAATGAAGTGAGGACTGGTCCTCAACCCTTAGCCGTGAGGATCTAAGACAGAGCCGGACAAGGCTCCTTTTTTAAATTTCGTACGATGCATATAATGAACTTCCTCCTACCTCAGCGGGAGGTTTAGATGTTGTAGGTTGAGATGATAAAAAGGATTTACATAAATAAATTATTTGAGTAAAATATAACTCCATTTAAATGACGCTCACTTATTTCAAGAGCAACTTTTAGACACTTTGTTTAATAATTTTTATGAGCTTTGAATTTAACAAATCCAACCGTAATATCTTAATGATCATCCTTTTAAATAAATGAGATATTCACATATATATATATACATTGGTACATAAGATATTTACTTGCATTTTAAAATAAAGTGTTATATGTTAAAATAAATTTATGCGATGGAGTATTAAACGATTGGATTAAAGTAGTACGTATTGTTAGTGTAAAAAGTTTTACATTGATATCCAAAAATATTTTGACATTTGTGCTTTTATTTTAATTAAGAGAGAAAAATAACAATAATGATGATTTGTCAATATATTATCGGATGTCAGTATAAAAATCATTTATACTCACGGTGCATAAAATTAAACTCTAATATTCGCTATTTCGCAAAAAATATCATAGTTTTTGTTGTAAAATTTTGATTGATAAAACAATATAGTCTTTTATTAATATTTAAGTTATTTGCCAATTAGAATACATAGCACAAGATTGTTATACATTTTTTATGTGCATCAAGACCATCATTGGTTGGTAGTCAGAGATTAATCTCTTTAGAGATATAAAAATTATTTAAGTGGGTTTTGTCTCATCCAATAAAGTCTTTTTTTATACATACGACGGTAATTGAACCTCTAATATCATATTTAAGAAACCTAATTATCTACCAATTGTGCGACCTTGTTTACCTATTTCTGAATAACATATATTGAAGTGATAGCATCACACTCTTTCAAATACTCTCTCCAACACGCTCTTTATTATTGGATGAAATTCGTATGGAACCTACTAAATAAAATGAACCTCACATAAAATTTATGTCTCTCATAAAATTTATCCAATAACAAAAGCACTTCTCTTGTTTCAAACAAAGGATGGCATTGGCCGGATCAGGTGATCAAACGACAGCAATTCCCTCGGCGTTGGTTTGATTAATGGGCCTATGAATAGAGCGAAATTTGAGAAAGGTTGGATCACGACCAAAGTAATTGATGTGAAGTAAGTGTGTGTTTGGATGAACATTTGATAAAAGTGATTTTAAATGTAATTAATTTTGTAAAATTGATTTAGTTAAAATTGAGTTTGAAGTGAAGTGATTTATATTCGAATGTTTTTATTTTAAAAGCAAGTTTGATGTAAAATTTAATATAAATTTCTCAACTCAACTCAAAAACTACTTTTTGTAGTTTCTAGTCAGAATCGTTTCTGAAGATAAAATCAATTTTACTGATAATAACCAATAATATCTTTTTTTTACTAAAATCATATTTTTACCTGATGATGACAGGATCATTTTTAAAGTTTTATAACGTGAAACCAAATAGACACCAACAATTTGGAGCTTGGAAGAAAGTATAAACCGGTGGGTTGTGTTTTAGCCCGTGCCATAAATTTTTGGAAAACGTGGCAGGTCATGCGTCTGATTTCATGCGCACATGTTACATGCTTGTGAATAACTGAATATGATGTGCCTCCAAACTCGAAAGCTGTCGTTCTATATTTATTTCTTTTTAGGTTAAAGTAATTTTTTGGCCTTTATAATTGATATTGATTTTTAATTTGGTCTCTATACGTAAAAAGTTATCAATTTGATCCCTATACGTGATACTAGTTTTTAATTTGATCATCACCGCTAATTGGTCCCTATATAAGAGGGACCAAATTACAAATGATTATCACATGTTTGGACTGAATTGAAAATAATTGTTACATGTAGGGATCGATTTCAATTTTTTTTTGTTGAATTGGTCCCTACATGTGACAATCATTTGCAATTTGGTCCCTCTTGTGACACCCTAAACTCGGGTCATCACATGGTTGCCCGTTTGCGGAGATAAAACTTAATTTGCTGGTTACTTTCGGAAAATAATGTTTTCTCAACGTTCATCTTTTCAAAATATGGTGATAATTTTTTTTTCTTTTTAACCTCATAATAACAACAACGTAATCAAATTACACTTAAATACACCATGTATATAAGTCATACAACTATACTGCCTCATATGTTTTCTTACCTAAATCATTTTCAGTTTTATCCTCAAAACATAATAGGACATAAGCTGGTCGTAACTAACAGACACTACAGCCAATAGGAGCAGCACATCACGCTTCCAATTAGACAGCCTTCCTCTTCTTGTAGGGATCATACCCCTTGTACGTCTCTGAGATGTGTTGTAAGGGTGAGACACCAATATATGGATTTATCACCATAACTAAATGCGCAACACAAAAGAAGGCACATACACATATACATATTTATAACAACCTACTCATTCATATTATATCACATCGTTTATCAATGGGTTTCACACCCCAAACATCAACTTTGGAAAACTATGCATGTACACTTCAATACATCGTCTACACATTCACACCTAATCTCATGAGATATCCCAACAAATATTGAATTGATCAGACTCCCAGTCACGCAGCCAGAACACCAGGCACGCAGCCAAAACCCATCTCACACTGTCCCACATCGGGCACAAGTGCTAACTACGTTGGTGGGGCCTCATTGTCCACCTGACACAATAAGAACATCTTTATGATCTACCATGACGCCGCAAGGTAATCACTCGTATAAAACCCATCACACACTGTCCCACATCGGGGCACAGAGTGCTAAAAACGTTGAGGGGCCTCATATTGTCCAACTCCAGGCACAATGAGAACATCGTTGGTATGATCTACCCTGATGCCGCAAGGTAATCACTCGTTTGATCATGGCACGTCTGCCAAATGCATGCAAGACAACACTTTGTTCTCAACATTTTTCTTTGTGTTATATCTTCATTTGTCAAAGCTCTCAAAAGCTTTCGACCCGACTGATAAGCCTCTGGCTTATCTAGTTTTATGACTAGATGAACTAGGGTTTATGTGCAAATTTATTCGAGTTCACTCTCGTTTTCGCCCAAATTTGCCTTGTTTTGTTCCTAAGTTGGACTTTGACTCGTTTTGCGTCTTTTGTGTAGTTTTTAGCTTATTTTGGATAGAATTACGCTTGTGGGTGTTTTTGTTGTTTCAGGTTAAATAAGTGAAGCTCTGGGAGTCAAGGAAAGCAAAGAAATAGTGGAAATTGAAATTCTGAGACACTCGCCTCGCGAGTGAACTCTCGCCACGCGAGAGTCTGAAGACCAGCAAGACAGAGACTATCACGGCATAGTCGTGATTAAGGTCACGGCTGTGACAAATCGAGGTTTGAAGATTCGCCACGCGAGAGATAGCTCGCCCCGCGAGAGAATGAAGACTTGGAAGTCAGAGACCATCACGGCCTAGCCGTGATGAAGGTCACAGACTGAACTGAATACTCGCCCCGCGAAAGGTGTCTCGCCTCGCGAGTCCCTGAGGACCATGGAAGACAGAGGCAATCACGGCTTAGCCGTGATGGATATCACGGTTGTGACAGATTAGGGTTTGAAGACTCGCCCCGCGAATACAAGCTCGCCTCGCGAAAATACAAAATTTGAAGCGCGCCAATGCTTAATTTCGCGTCGCGAGAGTACGCTCGCCCCGCGAGATGGCGAGAAACTGAATCCTTATTTAAAGGCCATATCAGATCAGAATTGAGTAGTTGTTAGCCACTGTTTAGATCAGAATAGTAGTGCGAATCCTTGTTTATGGAGCTGCGTCTCCTTTCTCTTTTCTTTTCTTCTTTTAGTTTATTATTATGGAGATTATTGCCGATTGTTTGTGCGTCGTCACGGGCATGAGGAACTAATCCCCTCGTCTAGGGGATCGATGAAGCCACCCATGGCTGTGTAGTGTTCACGTGATGTATGTTATTTCTCCCTTTCTCTCAATAAATGTTTTCCAATTCTGAATTGATTGCGTTGATCATATGCAAGCGTGATTAACTAGTTAAACGCGTTAAGGTCGACCGGCGATTCGCGTTTTAGAACTTGAATTGGGATCACTAATTGAACATTGCACGACAGTGGGTAGGAGATTAGTGCAACCACGTAGGGAACAAGAATTAACAGAATTCGAGGATTAGGATTATGAGACTTGGTGAGTAAATAATCCAAATCGTTGAATACGTCCTATTGCGCACGGCTGTGAATTTAGGAGAAATTGGGGGTCCCGGTTGACATTGAAATTGAACCTAGGGAGGAATACATAATCACTTGGGTGCTATGCATGATTGGGTAGGTGGATTTGAAACCCTAGATATTTTAAATTTCTGAATTCAATCACCTTAGCTTTAATCGATTTCTTAATTGAATTGCAACAACTTTCTTCGCTTAACTGAACCTATCGAATTTCTCGCGAAATTAGTAGAATTGGTAACCCAATCCTTGTGTTCGACCTCGGTAGACTCTTACCGTGTTTTATTACTTGCGACGACCCGGTACACTTGCCGGAGTCACAACAAGTTTTTGGCGCCGTTGCCGGGGATTGGCACAACCAATTTTCCTGATTTTTAGGAAATTCGGCTGTTTGGTTAAGCTGACTTTTAGCTTTATTTTCTTTTATTTAATTGCCATTATTTTTTCTCTGTTTCTTTGATTCCACTTGGTCTTTGCCTGTTTTTGTATGCGAGGTACTCTTCTACAAGAGGACTTGCTATTCGATTCAGAGATCACCAGGACCGAGAGGCAGTTAAGAAAAGAGGCCAGAGAAAGGAAGAGGTTGGAAGCAATTAAAATAGAAGGCATGGCTGAAGAAAATCCTCCTCCTCCTCCTCCTCCTCGTTACAAGCCTCTCTTTGAGTACGATCTACCAAGCTTGGTAGATTGTGACTCTTCTATTGTAAGGGGCAACCTGAACACAGACTCTTTCGAGTGGAAGCCACGTGTCACATACCGGATCCGGGAGAATCGGTTTGATGGGAGTGGCAAACAGGACCCGCATAGACATATCACTCGCTTCCCGGAAGCTTGTGACTTGCGAGAAGACCAGGGGAGTCTCTCGAGATGAGTTTCGCTGCATGCTTTTCCCTCTTTCTCTTAGGGATGTCGCTCGCGATTGGGTTGGATGCTGTTTGGATAGGAACAAAGATCGAACTTGGGAGCAAATGGCACAGAAGTTCCTAACCAAATACTTTCCTCCTCAGAAGGCGGCACAAGCAAGAATAGCCGTCACTTCATTCAGGCAAACGGAGGATGAAACATATAATTAAGCTTGGGAGAGGTACAATGGTTTGTTGAGAAGATGTCCCTCTGCGTTCTTTGACCCCGTTTCCAAAGTACATCACTTCTTTAATGGGTTGAGGGGACGCTATCAGATGAACTGTGATGCCGCAGCTGGCGGTTCTTTTGTATATTTATCGGCTGAGGATGGATGGGCACTGTTAGAGAAGATGTCATATAATGATTACAACCGTGGTAGGGAGACCTCGAGTGGAATCAGTTCTGGGACAATGGAAGCCATTTTAGAGCAAAACAGACTTTTGAAGATGCAGAATGAGGCTTTGTCCGGGAACAAGAGGGTTAATGCTATACACGAGGGAACGCCTCCGGGTTGTGCAAATTGGAGATCATGACACTCAGATTTGCCCGCTAAATTTCTCTCAGGAACATGTGGACTCATGCCACAACTTCTATGACACTGTGCCCCATAACAATTATCAGAGGAACAATCAGAATCAGAATAGGGGCTACATGAGAAGAGACCATCCGGGATTTGCTTGGAGTGATGTTAATGGTGGTCTAGCCGGTCAACAACACCCTCAACAGAATTGGCAACAACCTCAACAGGGTCTCGAGACCGGACATTGGAATTCAAGGCGCAATACTCAAAGCGAGCTCCTCGGGGCCTAATCGATTCTGGCAACCGATGATAGTGGAAGACAACCTTGGGAGATGGCTTTTGAGAAGTTGTCAACCTTTACAGGCACATCTTTTGAGAAGATGAATACAGCAATGGAGAAGTTGTCAATCGACACAAATACTGCCATTAACAAGTTGGCGACTCATACAGGTTCAGCAATTCAGAACCTTGAGACACAAATAGCGCAGCTCGCGAAGCAACTTAATGAGCGTCTTCCAGGCACTCTCCCAGGTAGTACCGAGAACAACCCCAAGGGACAATGCAACGTCATATCTACTAGAAGCGGAAGGGTGTTGGAACCTAGCAGGGGTACCACTAGTTCTCAGGATGACAAGGGCCCGGAACAACTACCAGTTGAGGAAGAGCAACCAGAGAAAGAAGGGTTGGCAAGTGACAAGGGACCGGAGCAAGGGGGAAGGCTGAAACTTGTGGATGAAGAGTTCCGAAGGAAGAAGTGGGTTGAACCCCAAGACCTCCCTCCTTACATGAAGGTACCGTATCCTGAACGATTGAAGAAGCCTCAACAGGATAAGCAATTCAATAAGTTCCTTGATGTCTTCCGAAAACTCCAGATTAACATTCCATTTGCGGAAGCCTTGGAACAAATGCCATCATATGCTCGGTTTATGAAGGAACTTCTCACTAAGAAGCGGAGGATTGTGGATGAAGAAACGGTTGCTTTGACCGAGGAGTGTAGTGCCATTCTTCAACGGAAACTGCCTCCGAAGTTGAAGGATCCCGGTTCCTTCTCGATACCATGCACCATTGGGGGAATGACCTTCGGAAAGGCATTATGTGATCTAGGGGCAAGCATCAACTTGATTCCCTCTCGATGATGAAGAGGCTAGGGATCAAGGAAGTAAAGGATACGCGAATGTCACTCCAACTGGCCGATCGTTCTATCAAATATCCCTATGGAGTAGTCGAAGGCTTGCTCGTGAAAGTTGACAAGTTCATATTCCCAGTGGACTTTGTGGTGCTCGATATGGATGAAGACGCCCGAGATCCCTCTCATATTGGGTAGGCCCTTCTTGGCCACCGGGGTGCCTTGATAGATGTGCGGAAAGGGAAACTCACTTTAAGGGTGAATGATGATGAGGTGGTCTTCAATGTCTTTGAAGCGATTAAGCACCCGGAAGAGAAGTCAGCTGTGTATCGAGTGGATGTGGTGGACCCAACTGAAAAGGTAAAGGCAATTCGAGAAGACCATGATCCTTCACTTGCAACAAGATTTCGGTATAATCTCATGAGGAAGACAGTGAGGAAAAAGGCCCTTCGGGGGATGAAGTCTACATTGAGTGGCTACGAGACATGGAACCCATACCGAGTCTCCCAAGGGAAGAATGTGCAAGGAAAGAACTCAGCAGCAAGGGAATGAAAAAGAAGGGTAAAGCAACAAGGTTGAAAGGTAGTACAACCGTGGTGGTCAAGAAAGACAACAAGTTGATCCCAAAAAAGACCATCACGGAGTGGAGAGTGCGTGCAGATTATAGAAGGATGCTGGACTTAAATGGGCTGTCCGGGAACAGCTTGCGAATATATAAAAGTGCACAAACCTACAAAGAACAGGCCAAGGAATGGCATGGCCAGCAGGATCTTCCTCCGGATTAACCCTTAGGGGCGACTTGAGTCAGGCTCGGGACGTTAAACAAGCGCTACTTGGGAGGCAACCCAAGCTAGGTACTCTCTCTTTTCCTCACTCTTGTTTTTGTTTTTGTTTTTTTTTTTTTGTGTTTGTTTTGTTTTTGTTTGTCACTCTTGAATAATTTGAGAAGATCAAGAGTTTTTGTATGAAATGTCGTGTCGGCAAGCTTGTTGGATTTTAATTATATTGAGCATAGATGGATTGCTTGAATTATATTCACCATTGATGATTTCCCCTAGGTTCAAGTAATAGAAAAGTTGATCCCCACTTAAAATTGAAAATTGAACTTTGAGAACTTTGTTGTGATTACTTGATTTATGATAAGTTTGGGGTGAGGGGGTGCACACACTAGGAATCGTATCTCGGTCAAACAATTTGCAAAATGTCCAGGTGAGGAATTTGAGCCTCCAACTCTGTTTTTGAATGTGTGAATCACTGTTAAGTTGCACTTTCCCGAATTTGCTTGAATCTCGATATGGTTTGCATGTTTATGTGTTGCATCAAATGATTTAGGCAATTTTCTTTGAATAACTACTTGGCCTGAAAAGAACCATCCCTAATGCATGTTCCCTAGTTAGCCAAATTGAGCCCAATTGACCTATTGTTTCTTGATGACCCTATATTACGAGCCAAAATCTGAAAAACCATGTTAACCCGATCTTAGGATTAGGAGAGCATGGAAGTGAGCAAGAGAATGGTTGTGAGAAACTAAGTTTGGGGTGGCTACAAGGTGATGTGTCATATTGGGGGTGAGAAAAAGAAAATAAAGGTTGAAACCCAAGGCGGAAAAAAAAAAAAAAGAAGAAAAATAAATTGCCAAAAGAAAAGGGGCAATTCAAGAGATTAGCAAGGAAAAAGGCTGTAGTCACCCGAGACAAAAAGAAAAATGAAAAAGGAATTTGAGTGGAAAAAGTGTCAAAATGCTCATGCTCTCTTAGTTCCTAGGGACTTAAGCCTAAATATCCTTCATTATCCTACCCTGAGCCAGGCCCCATTACAACCTTTAAAAGACCTTCTGATGTTGCATATATGTTTTCGTGGGGACCATTTTTGAGATGAAAATCAATTTCATGGGAAGTGCTCTTGATAAGTGAAATTGAGTGAAAAAGTTGAAAGCCTAGACGAATTTGAGCGAATGAGTGAAATTTTACATACCCTTGTGAGGAAGGCAGTTGTTTGAAATTGGTGATCTTCTTTTTGTGTGTGACTCTGAACCTCAACTTAGATTAATGATGGCATGAATGATAACTTCTCAATTGTTTAAAGTAGATGAATGTGGGGATTACATTGATGAAAAAAAGGGGGGGGGGGGGGGGGAAACAAAGAAGAAAATCTGTTTTGTAAAGTCGCATGAAATTTGTGCGAAATCGATTAAATCCCTTTAGCTTGCCAAGTCTTGAGTCGTTTTTGAGTTTTAAGCTTGCTTGGGGACAAGCAAGGTTTAAGTTTGGGGTATTTTGATAAGCCTCTGGCTTATCTAGTTTTATGACTAGATGAACTAGGGTTTATGTGCAAATTTATTCGAGTTCACTCTCGTTTTCGCCCAAATTTGCCTTGTTTTGTTCCTAAGTTGGACTTTGACTCGTTTTGCGTCTTTTGTGTAGTTTTTAGCTTATTTTGGATAGAATTACGCTTGTGGGTGTTTTTGTTGTTTCAGGTTAAATAAGTGAAGCTCTGGGAGTCAAGGAAAGCAAAGAAATAGTGGAAATTGAAATTCTGAGACACTCGCCCCGCGAGTGAACTCTCGCCACGCGAGAGTCTGAAGACCAGCAAGACAGAGACTATCACGGCATAGTCGTGATTAAGGTCACGGCTGTGACAAATCGAGGTTTGAAGATTCGCCACGCGAGAGATAGCTCGCCCCGCGAGAGAATGAAGACTTGGAAGTCAGAGACCATCACGGCCTAGCCGTGATGAAGGTCACAGCCCAGAATTGAATACTCGCCCCGCGAAAGGTGTCTCGCCTCGCGAGTCCCTGAGGACCATGGAAGACAGAGGCAATCACGGCTTAGCCGTGATGGATATCACGGTTGTGACAGATTAGGGTTTGAAGACTCACCCCGCGAATACAAGCTCGCCTCGCGAAAATACAAAATTTGAAGCGCGCCAATGCTTAATTTCGCGTCGCGAGAGTACGCTCGCCCCGCGAGATGGCGAGAAACTGAATCCTTATTTAAAGGCCATATCAGATCAGAATTGAGTAGTTGTTAGCCACTGTTTAGATCAGAATAGTAGTGCGAATCCTTGTTTCTGGAGCTGCGTCTCCCTTCTCTTTTCTTTTCTTCTTTTAGTTTATTATTATGGAGATTATTGCCGATTGTTTGTGCGTCGTCACGGGCATGAGGAACTAATCCCCTCGTCTAGGGGATCGATGAAGCCACCCATGGCTGTGTAGTGTTCACGTGATGTATGTTATTTCTCCCTTTCTCTCAATAAATGTTTTCCAATTCTGAATTGATTGCGTTGATCATATGCTAGCGTGATTAACTAGTTAAACGCGTTAAGGCCGACCGGCGATTCGCATTTTAGAACTTGAATTGGGATCACTAATTGAACATTGCACGACAGTGGGTAGGAGATTAGTGCAACCACGTAGGGAACAAGAATTAACAGAATTCGAGGATTAGGATTATGAGACTTGGTGAGTAAATAATCCAAATCGTTGAATACGTCCTATTGCGCACGGCTGTGAATTTAGGAGAAATTGGGGGTCCCGGTTGACATTGAAATTGAACCTAGGGAGGAATACATAATCACTTGGGTGCTATGCATGATTGGGTAGGTGGATTTGAAACCCTAGATATTTTAAATTTCTGAATTCAATCACCTTAGCTTTAATCGATTTCTTAATTGAATTGCAACAACTTTCTTCGCTTAACTGAACCTATCGAATTTCTCGCGAAATTAGTAGAATTGGTAACCCAATCCTTGTGTTCGACCTCGGTAGACTCTTACCGTGTTTTATTACTTGCGACGACCCGGTACACTTGCCGGAGTCACAACACCGACCCATCATCATTTTTAAACATCAAAGCTCTCAAAAGCTTTCAACTTATCATCGTTTTCAACATCGAATGTTCTCAAAAGCATCACCGTTTTAAACATCTTTACAACTTTTATTAACAACACAGGACCTCAAAGTCCGAGTGCTCAATCACGAAGCCCCTAGACCGTTGCAATCAGTCTTAGGTTCGTGGTAATAGAAAACAACTTAAAACCTTTTAACTTCTTTACGTAGATACCAAGTCTACAACACAACGAACCTTAATACCCCGACGTCTCGGTTATTAAGTTCCATAACATCGTTTTACATCGTTTTTCTCTGTGAAAAACAAATCCAAAATAAGACAACGTCATAAGAACACTAGCACCCTGACATCTCGGTTACTAAGTTCTATATCGTCGTTAAGTAAAACTCATTTACAGAAAATCATTTCTACTTGAAAACTCTTTTACTGAAACTTCAGCATTAAAAATTAAATCAATTCCTATTAAACCTCTTCTCAAAACAAGTACTGCTATTTTTAAACTTTTACCGTAAATAATTTCAAAACTTGCCATCGTTTATCATTTTCCAAGAAAATATTTTTAAAGTCAAACTTTGACTTTTTATTTTATATTTTTATTTTTATAAAATAATTTTGAATATTAATTTCACAAAATAACTTTTTATAATATTTTGGAATTTCTTGCGCAAAAATTAGCAGTACTAAAAAAATTTCACGGTTACGCTCTCACCGTGACTCATAAATTACTTTTACACTAATAAATCATTAACATAATAATATTTCTCAAAACTCATTATTTTTCCAAAATAATATTTTCCCCCACTATTATATTCCAACATTTCCCATAAAACGTTGAATATAATTTTCACAGCTTATTAAAGTTTTTTATCTGATTAATCGGTTGTGCATTGACCACTGTCAGGCTTCTCAAACAATATTCAACATTCAACATTCATCATTCAACAACATCATCATAATTATATCACCAGGCAGATCATGCATCATAGCAACATAATATACTACTGCAGATAATTAAATCAATTAAAAACAAATCAATTACCGAAACACAGATAAACAACACAACGTAAGCAACATAAACAAATAACCACAACCACATATAAATCACATAATCCACACGACAAGCAAATAGTTATTGAGAAAATCCCTCAGGTAAGCTCCCCTTACCTCTTGGAGACTTGAACTAACGGTTTCAAATAATCTCCCAATTTGATCCGGCTTCCTCCGTCGGCTTTAGGTCAAACCAACCCGATCGATTCCTTCATAATGAATTGCAACCAAAATAAATCAAATCAAACAAAAACATACTTGACTCATGGAGGTTAAGGTTCGGCCTCAACAACTTTTCTAAGTTAGGAAAGTTAAAATTTTGTTAACTTAGGGATTTATGATCCATAAGTAACTTAAACATGATTAAGCACTTCAACCAAGATTATGAACAAAGAACATGAAATAAAACTCATCTTGTTCAAAGAACTAGGGTTTAGGCCAAGGGCTGAGTTTGGGGGTTAGAAATCTCTAAAATTTCTAAACTCTTGGATTTAATCAACATATAAAACCTAGAGTTGGATTCAAGTGTTACAAACAACTTTTGAATCATAAAACCATCAAGTGCTCATACCTAAGGTTTCGGTTTTGATGAGATCAAATAGTTTAGAGTTTGATTTTTGATCTTCTATATACTTGAATACAAGAACTATCAAGATATAATCATGAATCAAGACATGAAAATGAAACAAAACCTAAGAACACAAGTTTGATCTAGGTTCGGCCATGACCAGAAATCAAGGAAAGAAATTTCTCATGATCTTATGCTTCTATATGATGAAAATAGAGATTATTATAAGATCATAGCAATTGGTTTCATGTCAAAAGGATTTTTCTAGAATTAGTTATGAATTTTTGAATTTATCTTCAGGAACTTTGAATCTTATGAAGAACATGATGATCAAAGGCATAAACTCAAGAATCTTGTGAAGAGAAAAGCTTAGAATAGCAAGATTAAGAGAGACTACCTCTTGATGATCAAAGAAAAGGAATATTTGGATGATGTTCTTCACAAATTTCTCATGGTGTTCTTGAGAAACTTAGAGAAGAAGATGAATATGATGAGGGTTTAGAACAGTTTTAGTAATTTGGGTAGATCTCTCAACATACTTGTCCGTTTTGGACGATCTTTATGTCGTTGGAAAGAAGAGATAAAGATGAACAACTTTCATGTTGAAAGTTTTTCGAGATTCAAAATATAAAATGGTCACAATTGCTAGGCAAAATCTGACGAATTATGAACAATTTTGAATGTTCTTGAAGTTCTTATGAGAAAAGCTAGGTTTTCAAGAAGAAGAACATGGAAATGAAAGATGAAGAGATGCTTAATGAAGAAGGCAAGAGTGAGCCGTGGGTTTTGGATAGGTTTTGGTCAAAGTCTCCAATGGCATTGGCTTGTAATTGTCATAAAAAGACAAGGGCAAAATGATCATTTCATATCAAAAATTCACTTTGTCATAAATGCGTCATTATGGCCATTATGACTCGGATAAGCTCGTCATAAATGCTCGTCAAGTCGGTCAAATCCATCATCTCTGCTACGTTGCCGACTCCTCGATTCATCTGGCGCATGCTTTTCCTAGAGATATCTCGACGTATACGCCCGCAACAAATATAATATTTTAATTTTTTTACCAAAATTTTTAAAACTTCCAGTATCGTAGTAAATGTGATAAAAACATTTTTCATTTCGTTCACGAATCAAAATTAGGTCTTCTGAGCAGTAAACTTTTACTGTCAGTGACAACACAGAAAACGGCAGACCGTTTTCCGTCTGAATTTTCAACCAAAAACTTCCCCGTAACCTTATGATAATAAGTATAACAAGGAAATGACCTTGTTTATCCAAAATCATTTTCTAAGTCTCGGATAAAAATATATATTTATATATTTATTACCGATATTACGAAGCATCGAAAATCGGGGTGTTACATTACTACCCCACTAAAAAAAAAATTCGTCCTCGAAATTTCGTCACTCGAAACTAAACAGGATTTTGTAACCTCATCTTAACCTTAAGTTTTTACATTGCCCTTCACATTGCTTCATTCTCCTCATTCCATATTCCATAACACAGTTCATTCTTATGTGATTTCTACTTATCCGTACTATCCTCAAAATTTCATCAGTCTATCACACTCGGAAAAAAAACAAAATCAAAACTTAATCACTTCTCTTATCAACATGGTTCCACCAGAAACCTTATTTAAATCATCTAACTCTGAATATTATTACTAATACCAACAATATCTACACAGCACCACGCATCAACTCCCTACTCAAAATATTTAATCATAGTATTAGTTCCTCTTGATTATAATTCACCACTCCAATTTGATATCACCTCACACATCTCATCCTCAAAATAACTTCATTGAATATCTTAATGCAATTAAACCAAAAGGGATTATAGAATAGAATTATCTAATCCTTAGCTTTCGAACTTTCCTATCAACTTAATTTTACTCAAGAACTTTCCTTTTCCGCTCACATTCAACTTAGGTAAAACTACCATAGACACCTTTCGGTAATTTCTTCCAATCATACAATTAAATCTTAACGATGATCATTTTATCATTATCATGGTTCCTTTAGCAAACTCTACCTCGATTGTAACAAAATCTGCCAAAATCATCTTATTTACTGATGTTAATTCTAGAAATTCTCAGCTTACTAGTCACATCTACACCTCCATAAAAATCCACTCACCTCTTGTCGTGCTTAGATATTACACTTACTCTCAACTAACCTTCTAAGGATCAATTCCTCATCACGTTGGATCAGTCCTCTGATACATACCTCTGTTAGTTTTTCCATTTCACCGTGGACCTAAGCAGTAAAAAGATGTCGACTTCGTCAACCTACTCGCAATAATTTGAAAAGAGATTTTCAAGACAATAAATTTCTTGATTTCGCTTTCACAAGAAAGCACAAAGAATAATTTGACCAATCTGAAAGATACAAGTGTCCAATATGTAAAAAGATTCTTCAATAGGTTCGTGAGTGTAAAAATGCATAGCTAATACAAGTTTACAAACATGAGTCTAATAAAGTTTCTTCCTTCACAAGAACTTTACTACACAATGATTTAAAAGAACATCAGTCCGACAAAAATTCAGACTGGATCACTTCCACCAAAAGTAAAAGTGAATCGACTAAGTCTCATCAAGAAACTTCTATCATCAAGAATTCACATATGTCGCATAACTCAATAAATACTCATAATACATTCCCAAAGAAGTATGAAAATATCCAGACTGTCAGAACTAAAGTCAGGATAGATTTTAAATCAAGGTCAGAAAAATGAATTTGGCCTGTACAAAACGTACCGCTATGATTGTCTAATACAACCATAGGAATTTGAAAAGCAATTTGTCCATAAGGAACAATTTTTCTGAATCCCGAGACCCTCATCTAAGGTTGAAGATTTAAATCTATTCGCCTTGGTTTCTCACAAGCACAATGGTCTTTTATGACGCACTTAGTGTGGTCACCCTGAATCGGCACGATTCCTGATAACTTGGTCAATCACTCAGACACACGAACAGTTGATCTTTCCTCATAAGCTGAGTTTACAGTACAAAATCTTTAATAAGTCCTTACTCCAATCTGGTGGTAACTTGTTCTCAAGTCGATCCTTGAATATATAACAACTCCTTGCGAGGGATCTGTAACACTTGGTACAGAGGTCTCTCATACTCCTCGTGACTCTTAGAGTAAACGTGAACATCATCGATGAAGATGATGATTAACTTATCGAGAAATGGATGAAAATTACATTTCTTGAAGTCTAACCCAACTAACTTCATTGGCGATATCCTACACAAAGCGGTTGAGATCTGGCTAAATCTAGAAACTAGATCAATCAGAAACTCAACATCCATCCGTCCTTACAAACTTGGGACATTCTCAGAAAATTTTCCCCAAAAACTTTCAATGACAGGTACCTTATTCAAATGTCTGATACCGTCCTAAAGGATAAACGAATGTATCAACATGAACATAAGTACCCTTTCCTAAACATGAGTTCTCACAAGGTCTCAACCCAATAAGAACCCACCAAAACATACTTACTTGTGTGTCAACACACATTGTTTCAACCAAGAAACAATTCAAACAAGGTTCAACCAGAGATCACACAACAAAAACCTGAGACCTATTTCCCAACATTCCCGAAAGACTCGACCAGCTCTGATACCACTAATGTGACACCCTAAACTTGGGTCATCACATGGTTACCCGTTTGCGGAGATAAAACTTAATTTGCTGGTTACTTTCAGAAAATAATGTTTTCTCAACGTTCATCTTTTCAAAATATGGTGATAATTTTTTTTTTCTTTTTAACCTCATAATAACAACAACGTAATCAAATTACACTTAAATACACCATGTATATAAGTCATACAACTATACTGCCTCATATGTTTTCTTACCTAAATCATTTTCAGTTTTATCCTCAAAACATAATAGGACATAAGCTGGTCGTAACTAATGGACACTACGACCCAATAGGGAGCAAGACACATCACGCTTCCAACTAGACGACCTTCCTCTTCTTGTAGGGATCATACCCCTTGTACGTCTCTGAGATGTGTTGTAAGGGTGAGACACCAATATATGGATTTATCACCATAACTAAATGCGCAACACAAAAGAAGGCACATACACATATACATATTTATAACAACCTACTCATTCATATTATATCACATCGTTTATCAATGGGTTTCACACCCCAAACATCAACTTTGGAAAACTATGCATGTACACTTCAATACATCGTCTAAACATTCACACCTAATCTCATGATATATCCCAACAAATAATGAGTTGATCAGACTCCCAGGCACGCAATCAGAAAACCAGGCACGCAGCCAAAACCCATCTCACACTGTCCCACATCGGGCACAAGTGCTAACAACGTTGGTGGGACCAAAACCCATCTCACACTATCCCACATCGGGGCACAAGTGCTAACTACGTTGGTGGGGCCTCATTGTCCACCCGGCACAATAAGAACATCTTTATGATCTACCATGACGCCGCAAGGTAATCACTCGTATAAAACCCATCACACACTGTCCCACATCGGGGCACAGAGTGCTAACAACGTTGAGGGGCCTCATTGTCCAACTCCAGGCACAATGAGAACATCGTTGGTATGATCTACCCTGATGCCGCAAGGTAATCACTCGTTTGATCATGGCACGTCTGCCAAATGCATGCAAGAAAACACTTTGTTCTCAACATTTTTCTTTGTGTTATATCTTCATTTGTCAAAGCGCTAAAAAGCTTTCGACCCGACCCATCATCATTTTTAAACATCAAAGCTCTCAAAAGCTTTCAACTTATCTTCGTTTTCAACATCGAATGCTCTCAAAAGCATCATCGTTTTCAACATCGAATGCTCTCAAAAGCATCATCGTTTTCAACATCTTTACAACTTTTATTAACAACACAGGACCTCAAAGTCCGAGTGCTCAATCACGAAGCCCCTAGACCGTTGCAATCAGTCTTAGGTTCGTGGTAATAGAAAACAACTTAAAACGTTTTAACTTCTTTACGTAGATACCCAGTCTACAACACAACGAACCTTAATACCCCGGCGTCTCGGTTATTAAGTTCCATAACATCTTTTTACATCGTTTTTGTCTGTGACAAACAAATCCAAAATAAGACAACGTCATAAGAACACTAGCACCCCGACATCTCGGTTACCAAGTTCTATATCGTCGTTAAGTAAAACTCATTTACAGAAAATCATTTCTACTTGAAAACTCTTTTACTGAAACTTCAGCATTAAAAATTAAATCAATTCCGATTAAACCTCTTCTCAAAACAAGTACTGCTATTTTTAAACTTTCACCGTAAATAATTTCAAAACTTGCCATCATTTATCATTTTCCAAGAAAATATTTTTAAAGTCAAACTTTGACTTTTTTATTTTATATTATTATTTTATTATTATTATTATTATTTTTATTTTTATTTTTATAAAGTATTTTTGAATATTAATTGCACAAAATAACTTTTTATAATATTTCGGAATTTCTTGCGTAAAAATTAGCAGTACTAAAAAAATTTCACGGTTACGCTCTCACCGTGACTCATAAATTACTTTTACACTAGTAAACCATTAACATAATAATATTTCTCAAAACTCATTATTTTTCCAAAATAATATTTTCCCCCACTATTATATTCCAACATTTCCCATAAAACGTTGAATATAATTTTCACAGCTTATTAAAGTTTTTTATCTGATTAATCGGTTGTGCACTGACCACTGTCAGGCTTCTCAAACAACATTCAACATTCAACATTCATCATTCAACAACATCATCATAATTATATCACCAGGCAGATCATGCATCATAGCAACATAATATACTACTGCAGATAATTAAATCAATTAAAAACAAATCAACCACCGAAACACAGATAAACAACACAACGTAAGCAACATAAACAAATAACCACAACCACATATAAATCACATAATCCACACGACAAGCAAATAGTTATTGAGAAAATCCCTCAGGTAAGCTCCCCTTACCTCTTGGAGACTTGAACTAACGGTTTCAAATAATCTCCCGATTTGATCCGGCTTCCTCCGTCGGCTTTAGGTCAAACCAACCCGATCGATTCCTTCATAATGAATTGCAACCAAAATAAATCAAATCAAACAAAAACATACTTGACTCATGGAGGTTAAGGTTCGGCCTCAACAACTTTTCTAGGTTAGGAAAGTTAAAATTTTGTTAACTTAGGGATTTATGATCCATAAGTAACTTAAAAATGATTAAGCACTTAAACCAAGATTATGAACCAAGAACATGAACTAAAACTCATCTAGTTCAAAGAACTAGGGTTTAGGTCAAGGGCTGAGTTTGGGGGTTAGATATCTCTAAAATTTCTAAACTCTTGGATTTAATCAACATATAAAACCTAGAGTTGGATTCAAGTGTTACAAACAACTTTTGAATCATAAAACCATCAAGTGCTCATACCTAGGGTTTCGGTTTTGATGAGATCAAATAGTTTAGAGTTTGATTTTTGATCTTCTATATACTTGAATACAAGAACTATCAGGATATAATCATGAATCAAGACATGAAAATGAAACAAAACCTAAGAACACAAGTTTGACCTAGGTTCGGCCATGACCAGAAATCAAGGAAAGAAATTTCTCATGATCTTATGCTTCTATATGATGAAAATAGAGATGATTATAAGATCATAGCAATTGGTTTCATGTCAAAAGGATTTTTCTAGAATTAGTTATGAATTTTTGAAGTTAGCTTCATGAACTTTGAATCTTATGAAGAACATGATGATCAAAGGCATAAACTCAAGAATCATGTGAAGAGAAAAGCTTAGAATAGCAAGATTAAGAGAGACTACCTCTTGATGATCAAAGAAAAGGAAGATTTGGATGATGTTCTTCACAAATTTCTCATGGTGTTCTTGAGAAACTTAGAGAAGAGATGAACATGATGAGGGTTTAGAACAGTTTTAGTAATTTGGGTAGATCTCTCAACATACTTGTCCGTTTTGGATGATCTTTATGTCGTTGGAAAGAAGAGAGAAAGATGAACAACTTTTATGTTGAAAGTTTTTCGTGATTCAAAATATAAAATGGTCAGAATTGCTAGGTAAAATCTGACGAATTATGAACAATTTTGAATGTTCTTGAAGTTCTTATGAGAAAAGCTAGGTTTTCAAGAAGAAGAACATGGAAATGAAAGATGAAGAGATGCTTAATGAAGAAGGCAAGAGTGAGCCGTGGGTTTTGGATAGGTTTTGGTCAAAGTCTCCAATGGCATTGGCTTGTAATTGTCATAAAAAGACAAGGGCAAAATGGTCATTTCATAGCAAAAATTCACTGTCATAAATGCGTCATTATGGCCATTATGACTCGGATAAGCTCGTCATAAATGCTCGTCAAGTCGGTCAAATCCATCATCTTTGCTACGTTACCGACTCCTCGATTCATCTGGCGCATGCTTTTCCTAGAGATATCTCGACGTATACGCCCGCAACAAATATAATATTTTAATTTTTTTACCAAAATTTTCAAAACTTCCAGTATCGTAGTAAATACGATAAAAACATTTTTCATTTCGTTCACGAATCAAAATTAGGTCTTCTGAGCAGTAAACTTTTAGGGCTCGTTTGATGGTCAGGATAGGATAGAGGCGGATAGGATAAGGGAGCAGGATAGGAGTAGGATAGGATATGAGCAGGATAAGCTGTTATCATATCCAAAGTTTGGTGTCCACCAGATAACCAACTGGATAACATTGTAATTTTAGCATGAATTTTAAAATTTTCGTTCTTGTTCTGAATGTTTTTATATTTTATTAGATTTTAGTTTTTTTTTTATAATTTCCATTTTTTAAGATTATATCAAAAGACAAAATTGTCCTTGTGATAAAATTACATATAATATTTAAATTTTTTAAAATATTGTTTAACTTAAATTAATTTTTTTATAATTTTAAATATTCATTTTTAATTTTTACTTTACATATAGTTAAATTATTAGAATATGTTTATTTATTTTTCAGTTTTTAAAAATAATATAAAGTAACAAAATTAGCCTTGTGAGAAGAAATAATAATTTTTAAAATTAATTATTAATAGTTTTATTATTTTATGTTTTATTATACCTTTTTCGGTAACCAATATATAATTTATTATACTTTAATTATTTTATGTATATATTTTTTTATACTTTATTATACTTTAAATCACCTTATCCTATCCTGTCGAGTTCTAACCCAGCTCCCCCATCAGGATAGAATTTTAACTAGATGGCCAGGATAGGATAGGATAGGAGACAGGATTGGTTTATCCTATCCTGCTGGCTCACCAAACAATAGTTTTAGACAGGATATGATAACTTATCCTATCCTGTCTCTCTTATCCTGACCACCAAACGAGCCCTTACTGTCAGTGAAAACACAGAAAACGGCAGACCGGTTTCCGTCTGAATTTTCAACCAAAAACTTCCCCGTAACCTTATGATAATAAGTATAACAAGGAAATGACCTTTGTTTATCCAAAATCATTTTAAGTCTCGGCTAAAAATATATATTTATATATTTATTACCGATATTACGAAGCATCGAAAATCGGGGTGTTACACCTCTTATATGACACCAATTAGCAGTGATGACCAAATTGAAAATCAGTGTCACATATATGGACTAAATTGATAACTTTTTACGTATAGGGACCAAATTGAAAATCAGTGAAATAGGGACTAAAAAATTACTTTAACCTTCTTTTTATTATTTATTTGAGATGAGAAGTAAATGTTTTTATTATTAATATTAAATTTGGCAGAAATATATGTCCGAAAGACATCTAATCTTATTGCACACTAATATGTTTTTTTTTGTTTTTCAGGATATCCTCATCACATAACTGCAGAGATTAATCCTTGAGCCGGACAGAACCACGTAGACGACAAAGATTTCTGTGAAGAGTTTTAAATACCAGTGAAGATGACGAAAATTATTCAACTTTTTATAATAGACTTCAAGTGGTCACAGACTGCGACCTCACTCAACTATGATGGGATGGGATCGATGGGTTGGGCTTCGGAGAGGCCCTCTTTGTTGCCACATCCTTGAAACTACTATTCACATTTTACGTGACTGTTGATGGATAAGTTATTGTTGTTGAAATTATTATCAAACATGTTTCTGATCTATAGATGTTCAGTGGGGTGGTGCAAGATATAATTTGTATTTAATGTTATTTTATGGTTATATGTGGCAATTCAAATTATTAAAGTAACTTTCAGCATAACAAATTTCTTTTTTCTTTTTAAAAAGGAAATAAGCAAGTAAGTACTCTCAATTACTAATTCTTCTTAATCCTCAAACTTCATGAATCAACTGAATTGGTCCTACTAACCCAATGTTAAATTATTAACTGTGATTGAATCTGACCATCTATTTTTCTTAAAGCTAACCGTTAATTTTTTTAAAAAAATCTGTTATTTTTTTCAAAAAAAAGGGAAGAAAATATAGCAGCGCATGCGTTTCATTTCTTCCTATTAATACCCCGTCATGCTCATGTTAATTATCGCCAGTAATGCATGAAAAAAATGAAGGGAAAGCAGTAATTCCTCAACATCTTCCCTTCTGCGAAGTTGCCTAGGAGACTCAGGCAAGAACAGTACTAGTGTGAGTGAAAAATAAATGAGTGATAAAGCGAATTGTTTCAATGTTGAGTATTACTAGTTACTAGTTTACTTAAGCCCAAATGAGTCAAAGATGTTCATTTCATTTGCAATGATATGCAAAACTCTTATATGATTAAGATGTTATCATGTGATAAATATAAAGCAGAAAGATGTATGAATAATTTTCTATAATCTTGACTCTTTAAGAGTTAAGACCAGATAAAGAGAACTAAAATATCTAAGAAAGGATGAAGATGAGACATGTGCTCTGCTTCTGTTTCCTTCTTCTTCTTCTTTTTTTAAAAAATAAAAAAAATCTAAAAATAAAAATAAAGAACGATTAGATTTAAATAAGAAAATTAATTGGGCGGTTAGATTCGATAATAGTGATTTAACCTTGGATTAGAAGAATGACCAATTTTATTAATTCATGGAATTTGAGGATTAACGGAGAAGAATAAAAAATTTAAAGGATACGTATTTGCAAAGAGATAAAATTTAAGGGAATGTATAGTACTCTTTCTCAAAACAAAAAACAAAAAGGTGCAATCGTATAAGATATCGTTGAATGAATGATTGCATAATTAATAGTTGAGGGAACATTATTTTCATCCTCCAAACATATCATTTATGCTTCTGTTTTTAGACAAATTTTTTCAGTAATTTAGTTTCTCAATTATATAAAACCTCGTCAAAAATTTTAAATTTTTTTTTATTGGACTCAACGATCATTAGTAAAAGTTACTGATAAGTCTTTTTTTTTTAATAAGAAAAAAATTATATTGAAATGAATAAAGAAGATACTCAAACCCATATATAAAGATATAATAAAAAATAATTGTAAGTGCATAAGATAAATATTCAACCCAGAGTATATAACTTTTTTTTTTTTATAAGACAAAATATATTGAAAAGGATATAAGGGATATCACTAAAAGAAATTCTGGGATTAGCTACGACAAATTTGATAGCTAATTCGTAGCTAATCTCTAGCTAACAAATTTAGCTACAGATTAACTACAAAATAGATGCAGAATTGATGGTAGCATAAATTGAGTGGCAAATTGGCTAGAAATTTTTTTATAGCTAATTCATAGCTAATCTTAAATAAGTTCTAGGTATTTTGTAGCTAAACCCTAGTAGTATGTTGTTCAAAATTGCTTTTTTCTAGCTAAATTGCTACAATATCGTCATCACAATTTTGTAACCAATCTATAGCTAAATTTCATAGCGATTTTGTAGTTATTTCCTAGCGAATTCAAAAAAAATTTTAAAAAAAATTACTCGCCAAATTGGTCCCAAACACCAACTATTCTGGGGACCAATTTCGCACTGATATTTGTTAACTCTATTGGCTGGTTGTAACTCTAAAACAACATACCAAAATAGAAATAACAAAAACTTAGGAATAACAATATAATAATTCATAATAATTCACAAGAAATACACATACTTTCATTGATTTCACTACCACCTCAATTCTACCAATAATATAAAAATAGAGCATTTGATTCAAATATGACAAAATTCTTTCCTAATATGACATACAATGAATGCATAAATATTTCAGACCACAGTAAGTGATCACTATGATGGCAAAAGTGACCACACAAGACATCAAATGTTAAATCCAATTAATAACAGAAGTTCAACTCCTGCACTTCACTTCCCCTTCAAGTATCAAATGCCAAAAATGCCCTGTTTTCTCCCATCCTCTTGACATATATACCATATTAAGAAAATGAGAAGTCACAAAAGAAAAATCACACTTCTTCAATAAATTTAATGTGATGGATAAAATGATGCAAAAGAAATAGTATTAACTGTACCACAAGTGGAATAAATGGAAGCCAATAGTAATTATAGAACTCTGCAAGCAAAATGAAGACACTGTTAAACACTGAACATGTAATTTTGTTACAACAAATGCTATTATGCAACCAAAGTACATTCATAGGTAAAATAGGAATGTGTCATACCATGTGCACAAATAAATATGAACAGTGTGGAAAAAATCTAGATCCACAACCTGCAAGAGCATCAAGTAATTTACTTTCTAACTATAACATTCTGCTTTTTAAATATTTAAGTAACTGAAAACTATTTTGGGGCTTATCCATATGTCTAGGAACCCTGTTTTTGCCCTGTTCATGGTGTACCTGATTCCAACAACCTTCTCAAAATCTTCACCATAAGTGCAGGAAAGAAATTTCATGAAATTGAAATTGCTGCCTACAGAAATATTAGCCTACAATTCCAGAAAATTGGTTTAAATTGTTGTTGCTTGAAGAGTACCATGAATTCCCAGTGAAGAAGTTGTTATAGATGATTCACTAACTGCAATGAACCCATTTCGTAGAGCAAAGTAATCTTCTTTTGAGAGTGAGCCATAGAACTGTCGAATAAAACAAACCTAGAGAACACAGTATAATTTTAATCAGTGTAGGTAAATAATTAAATGATTTTATGGCAATTTTTAAAATCAGAGTTGAAACACAACACTACTAGTATCTATTAAGAGTTTTAACTTCCTAAAATGAGATAAAGAGAAAGCCAATAGATCAGTTAATAAAAATGAAAACACAAATCTTACACTAATAAAAATGATCCCATGATGATTGTTTATATTCTAATTAACCACAATTCAAAATATTGATGCACAGAAGAATGGAGCCAAAGAAATATATATTAACTTGTCAGCATAAAGAGACAGATAATCAAGATAAATTAAACTATATATTGATATTGGATCCTCTTCCTTATTATATATTGAAAAATGAAGATAACAGAGGTAAGTAATCAATATTAAGTGCCTTATCCTATGAAGAGATTAATAACTTTACACAATTAAGTGTTCCAAAAGAAATGAATCAGTTTGAAGCTTAAGTGCCTACATTTCATCATTTTCATAAAACATGAAAAACAAAAATTTTCAAGAGTGAATCAATAAACATGTATGCTGTACCTGTCAACAGCTTCGACAAAAACTCAATTGTTGACTGGCAATATCTTTTGTTCTTTGTACAGGTTGAGTTGTTTCAATGTCAACATCCCAGTCAAGTCTAGCCCATTTAAAGACTACTGAAATAACACTGTAAGCCTATCCTTCCTCAAATAAACGTTGATCCATCTCAATACTTTGACTTCTTCTGTACCTCTTGGACTTCCTTTACTTAACAGTTTGGCATTCTAAAAAATACACTATATATAAACTTTAACTTGTGTTGTATCAATCTAAGAAAATTTACACCTTTTCAATTACTTAGAACTATATCAATTTGAAGCCACAATTCCTTCAATATTAAAGTTGGAAGACTTGACTGCAAATTGAGAACTTAACAGGCAATCAGGACTTTCAGCAAATCACTAGTAGCCACTGAATAGTAGAGTTGTCAGCATCCAAACTGTTATAGTTATAACACCAAAAATAATTGAGCAAGGAATGTAAAAGATCATGCAATCAAGACAACTAATTTCCAATTTAGTCACTAAAAAGATTTTTTCTGGTGAAGAGTAAAAAAAAATTCAAGATATGCTTCATTATTTTGAAAATAAATTTGAAAGAAGCAAAGAAAAAACTAAGTAAAAGCATTTATATTGAGTTTTACCTTTGAGTCATTCTCATAAAAAAAATTCACCAATAATTTCCTCAACGATATCTTCAAGAGCTACAATCTGTTATATAGAAATATAAATAAGACATGTAGATTAAATAAGCTTCAAAATGTGAAAATTGTTAGAACTAATAGACATATCACATAGAATGGATTTCAGAAGACTTCGAGGGTTTAGTTCCAATCTAATGCACCACGCAAGTAAGAATCAAGCAAGAATCGAAAGATTTTCAATGAAAACTATGGAAATAACATCAAATAGGCAACAATTAGAGATTACCTTCTCTTCGATTTCAGGAACCTTGAGCACCTTCAGATTCACCTTAATAGCTAGCAAATTCGATTAGACTGGCAATTAGGGTTGAAAGAACTTGGGAATCAATAATTAGACTTCAAATTCACCTAACCTAACAGATCACAGTTTATTACGAAGTCACTCCATGTAGATCTCGGTTTTCATTCACTGAAACATGGAATCACATGAAAATAATCACAAAACCAAATAAAATCATAGAGCCAGACCCTAAATCACGATCCTGCATAAAGAACGAGCCTCGAACTACAACCAAGAGAGATCCAGCTATCTCACAAAGGGATCCAACGCTTTGGAGAAGCAACCAAGAGTGGTGCAGATCGATGAGAGAGAGAGAAGGAGAGCATGGTGCGCAGGTTCGAGAGAGATAGAGCGCTTGATTCAGATTTAAGAGAGAGAAAACGTGGGGGAGAGCCCCTGATGCAGATTCGAGAGAGAGAGAGAGAGAGGATATAATGAAAGAAAAGTAAATTTAAGATCATTTAGAAAGTTTATAAAAATGGAGAATAAAAAACGAAAAGAGAATTTATAAAAATGAATTAATATAGTTTTAAATAAGAAGATATATTTTGTGGAGGACCATGCTTTACAAATTTTCTGGAGAGCGGAGAGATGAGAATTTACATTTGTGATGCTTTCAGAGAACAAGTGAATGGTAGGGGGATATATTGATAGGATAAATTATAAAAACCGAATGGAAGTTAATGAATAGTTAATTAGCTTAAAATCAGTTACTAATTTGATTAGTAGCTAAAATTAGTAGCAAAATTAAAAATTTCTTGTAGTGTATCCAAACCCATATAAAAGATAAAATTATAAAACAAGAGGAGGGCCAACGTAAATAAAATACTCGACGCTAAACACCCAGCATTTTTGTTACAAAGGCCTAGCCTAAGCCACCACCCACCAAAATTCATCATGAATATCCAACCAAGAACCAAATAAAGACAGATGACAAGGTTGTTACAGTACCTAGACCCACAAACAATAGAACAAATGTCAGAGGCAAACTTCTAACAGCCACACGGTTGAATGTAGCCCAGCAAGAAATTCCACACACCAAGAAATTCCAGCCAAAAAAAACGTGATTAATACTACAAACGTTTTTTTCGTACGTTTAATAATTCACCGGGAAATATATAATAATCACATAATAAAGAAACGGGTGAACGGTGTACGTAATTGGTTCCATGGGATATATAGATGACGTATCCTCCAATTAACCATACGAATAGCAATAGTTCACAGTCATTTTGTTTGGCCATTAATACACACATTAATGCTGTCAGTGTCGCTGTTAGTGTATGTTTGGATTGATGGAATTGGGTGGAATAGAAGGGCACAAGGTTCCATTGTTTAGATTGCACAAAAGAGGATGTGATGGAATGGAACTTAACGGAACTCATTCCATTCTATTCTATTATCTACCCTCCTTTTTCTTCCCTCCCAAATTAGGAGGAATGAGATGGAATAAATAATTAGATGATTTGTAAAATTATTGATTTACTATTTTGTCCTTACCCAATATTTTTTTCGCAATTCTTCGTCCATTATTCCATTCCTTTCCCCATGTTCTGCGTCTACTTCTGCTTCTTCCATCATCGGTCCTTTCTTTCCCTTGTGTTGACGAGGAAGCCAAAGTAGCAACAGAACAATGAAATGAAATTTGGCATAATTCGACGACCCACGATCTGAAAAAATTACTTACGCACTAGCAATTACACCACATATTGTTATTGGTAAGTGCTATTACCTTTTTCTTTTTATGACAGGAAGGGCTATTACCTTTTTCTTAAAAGTGAAAAACTAAAAGTCCAAATTATTATCACACAATAATGTCTAAATTAACAAACGTTCAATCTATTTTTCTTACAAGTGAAACTTTGCTGACGATAAAGTAGACATGAGGTACTTTACTCAATTGTTTTTAGTGTTTATAATTTGAGACATTTTATATTCAAATAAGATAATATTTTTCCATATACAAAATAATAATTAATAATTATATTCAAAGGAAGAGGATTTAATTTAATGGTAATATAGGAATGAGGGTAATATAGGAATAATAAATTATCATCCCTTCCATTCCGTCCGGTTCCCAAAAATTATCTGCATAGCTTTTTCGGTAGGAGGGTACTTGGTTAGGGGGTTGGACTTTTATCAATCAACCATTTAACTTATAAAAAAATGTTTTTAAAATGAGGGTAATATAGGAATAAAAAATTTATAACTCATTCCGTTCCGTCCACTTTCCAAATGATGAAATGTGAACTTTGTTCCATTCCATCATAAAATATCCAAACAATGGAGTGATATTTTTATTCCGTTCCGTTCCGTTCCATTATGTTCCATTCCGGTCCGTTTCATTATATTCCATCAATCCAAACGAAGCCTTAGGGTTGGCAATGGGAGGGGTGGGGAAGGTTTGCCCTTCTCAACCATGTCCCGGTCCCTTTTGGGTTTGGAAAATAGATCTCATCCCCGACTCCAGCGGGAGTCGGGTTTCCCTTCAGATCCCGCCCCCACTAATGAGTATCCAAATTTAAAAATCATTTTGCTTTAATCGAAATTAACAACTCAAAATTTACACTTAAAAAAAAAACTTTCACACAATCAAAATAATCAACTAGAAGCTGGAACTTAATTTTTTTTTAGCTACAAATTAAAAAAGAAACTAATGCTTTAGAATCGTTATGATTCAAATAACATTGATAACATCAAAACACGATAATAAAAGCACAATCAAATGTTATGTAATTTTTCAAAAAAAAAAACCATTTTATACTGCATGGAACCTTTTAATAAAAACAAAACCAATATCAAAATATATATATGAGGATATTATTATAATTACGTAAACAACATGGTGGGTTTTGGGTCGTGACGGGTATCTATATCCCCCATCCCGTCCCTGTCAAAACAGGTTTTTCCCGTCAAAATCGAGGTAGGATCGGGTCGCCTTCATGCCTAGTCGCTCTCTTTATGCACACATATTATATATGTACACGGATAGAATGTAGAATCCAGCGGGGAAGAACATTAGATGGCTTTCATTCCAGCAGCTCATGCCACAGAGCTGTTGCCTACGGCGGACACCAACGCCAACCTCTCTACAGAAGAAGCGAAGCAGACAGACATTCAAAAGAATAATGGACACGTGAGCCTTGCAATCACCCAATGCAATGGGGAGACAGAAGCTAATTTGGCTATGTCGCGACCGTCCCGTCCGGGAGCCGCGAAAAGATGGATAAAAAACAGAGGAGTCGTCACTAAGATTTTTATTGGGAAAATCTTAGAAAACTCAATTATTTAAACGTAAACTGGTCTTTTTAAAAAAGAGAGATATGAGTCCAGGAGTCGATTCACGAGTAGGGAAGGTATTAGCACTTCACACGCTTCGTTTAAAAAACGGTCCTCAAGTTAATTGTGCAAAAAAAAACATTTTAAAAGCCTTTTAAATATTTATTTTACCCCAAAAATTATTTTCAAGTAAGTATTATTTTTTGCGTTTAATATTTTAATTTTTTATTAAATTTTTTTTAAAAAAAAACTTTATAGTTTATAAAAACTAAATGAGGTTGAACATGTCACATGAGTCACAGGCAGGCAACCTCAAATCTAAGGGATTAAACATGGCACCGTGTCCATAGAGCATCCCTGGAAAGAGAAAAGTTTAATTATTTTGATTAATTATTTTAACATAAAAAGGGGATGCAAAAAAAGGAAAATTAATTAAATGAGGTTGAACGTGGCACATGAGTCCACAGGGCAACCTCAAATCTAAGGGACTGAACATGGCACCGTGTCCATAGAGCATCCCTAAAAATAGAAAAGTTTAATTTTTGATTAATTATTTTGACATAAAAAGGAGATACAAAAAAGGGAAAAATTAGTTTTGGCCCGACAAGATGATTTATCTTGCTCCTACGTATTCCCGGGTGCGATGGGAAACTCAAAGCCACGTAGTTCTTTTAAAAATATTTGATTGGTTGGTTGATTTTAATAATTTTTTTTTATAAAGATTTGATCTTTGATTTTTTTGTTTAAAAATGGATTTTTATATTTTTATGTTTTGTGATTTCAAATATATTTTTTTTTTGGGTGCATTTTATAACTTAACTAATTGTGAAGGAAACATGGTCCAATAACCAACTAACCGGCCCAGACAAACACACACAGACCCAACAGGCTAGAAATTCTCGTAAAAAAAGAGAAATAAAGTTAAGAAAAACACAGATACATCATAAGGTGGTCTTCTTCTACCTTGGTCTTCTTCCTCCTTACCACACAAAGGACCAAGGAGCTGCAGATGGAGGGGATGACGGCGACGGAGGACGAGCCGGACCCGAGCGGCGACGCGGTCTTCTCCCCCTGCGACGACGGCGACGCAGCGGCCGGTGGTCGGCCTGGGTCGGGGCTGAGGAGTGTGACGCGAGACGGGCAGATCTGGGGAGTGGTGTGGTGGTTCGCACGGTGGAGGTCGAAGTCGTGATGGCGAGTGGCAGATCGTGGATGATTCTGAAGAGGAGCTGTGGTGGCGGATCTGGCTTGGTGTTACGGTGGCTGGAGCAAGGCGTGGACAG
The DNA here is from genome assembly GCA_030762895.1 of Sophora flavescens. NCBI lineage: Eukaryota > Viridiplantae > Streptophyta > Magnoliopsida > Fabales > Fabaceae > Sophora > Sophora flavescens. The sequence continues at coordinate 149,654,367 of CM061067.1, forward strand.
GGGCGGAGCTCGCAGCATGGATGGTGGTGGTGTCTAGGGGTGGCGCCGGATTTGAGAGGGGGAGGAGGAAGGTGAAGCTTATGGTGAGAGGAAGAAGGAGAGTGGTGACTGGTGTGGGTAGCGGTCTGAGATCTGAGCAGATCCGCGTATTCTATGGCTGGCTCGTGGTGGCTGAGACGGAGGCTCCGACCGGAACATGCAGTGGTGGTTCAGTGGCGGTTGCGGAGGTAGCTTGAAACTAGGCTCTGATCTCCCCTTTTTTTATGGTGTTTTGGTTGTTCTCTTTTGGTTTTTTTTTTTTTTTTTAGGATGATGGTGGAAGTGAACCTTTGTGGATTGTTGAGACTGAAGGAAAATTATGTTACTGGTATGGTATTTATGGAGATGAGGCCATGGCATGGGTGAAGATGAAGGGTGGTTATGGATGGTTCGTGGTTCTGTTTTTTTATTTTTCTGGCTGAAGGGATGTGTTTAATGGAATGGAGGATGTTGAAGAAGGAATGTGGTTCATGGTGGAGGCTATGGTATTTCTGGTCTGAGATGAAAGGATAATGATTGTTATGGTTGCTTAAGTGGGAGGAAGGTCATGAAGAAAAATGGTGAAGGAGCAAGTGATGATGTGTTAGGAATGGAGAAGGTGGAATGGTGTCTGGTGGATTTTTCTGTTTTTTCTTGTTTGTTGTTGAAGAAGATGAAGGATGAGAGAAGGATGAAGGGAGGAAGAAGGAGGGTGTGGTGTGTGTGTGGCTGGTTTGTTGAAGAGGATGGAGAAAGAAAGGAAGAAGATGATGTTAAGATAAAAGAAGAAGGAAGAAAAAAAAAAACAGTCTGGAACGTGAGAGAAGAGAGGAAGAAGAAAAGAGAGAGAGAAAAAAGAAAAAAGTCGGGGGGGGGGGGTTTCACGCGTACAGGATTGAATATTTTCTGCTGGTCTGGTTCCTCCCCCCTTTCTTCACATGCTGTGTCCAACTTAAACAAAAACCAGTGAAGAAAAGTGACAAAATGTCTCAAGCCAGCTGTGTAGGAAAGGGACCATTGATGGGGTATTGTGCAGTGTGGCAGATGTTAAAGTATGCTTAGTCCCTTGTCAATCTCCATTTTTGGTATTTCCTTCCTCTGATAAGCAAAACACTCTTCTCAAGTTCTGAAAACTACACAAAAATGGGAGTCTATGTTCTTGAGTCTTGTGCACTGTGAAGAGCTATGGTGGGATGGACAAAACACAATGGACATAATACTTAACTTTCAGAAAATCATTTGTTTTTGCTTTTTGTTTTTGTTTTTATTAAAAAAAAATTTTCACTTGGGCTTGGATGTTAGGCTCAACAAAAACTTGTAACAAAAACAAATTGGGCCAATAACATAACCAATTTTTTTAAGGAAATTTTTATGCATTTTTATTTTATTTTCAAGATATTAATTAAAAAGGAAAAAATACCCGGACAAAATTAGGTGTTCACAGCTGCCCCTCTTTACTTGTTTCTTATTAGATAATAGGTGTAGCCGTAGTTAACCGATTATCGTTATAAGAAACTAGTAAAGACAAGAACTCCAATTTTTGTCCGGGGTACACTGACAAGCAAAGGACCTGTGACTACAAAATGATTTCCTGTAAAGAACCCGCAGGTTAGATTGCCCACTGAGATTTACACATAAAAGCTTGCGGGGTGGATTGCCCTTCAGAAGCTCGAACAGAGAGATAAATGAGCTCACGGGGTGGATTGCCCGTCATAGGATCAAACAAAAAGATAAAAAGAGCTTACGGGGTGGATTGACCGTCAGAAGCTCGAACTGAAAGATAAATGAGCCTACGGGGTGGATTGCCCGTCAGAAGCTCGAACTGAAAGATAAAAGAGCTTACGGGGTGGATTGCCCGTCAGACTCGAACTGAAAGATAAATGAGCTCACGGGGTGGATTGCCCGTCAGAAGCCCGAACTGAAAGATAAAAGAGCTTACGGGGTGGATTGCCCGTCAGAAGCTCGAACTGAAAGATAAAAGAGCTTACGGGGTGGATTGCCCGTCAGAAGCTCGAACTGAAAGATAAAAGAGCTTACGGGGTGGATTGTCCGTTAGAAGCTTGAACTGAAAGGTAAAAGAGCTTACGGGGTGGATTGCCCGTCAGAAGCCCGAACTGAAGATAAAAAGAGCCTACGGGGTGGATTGCCCGTCAGAAGCTCGATCTGAAAGATAAAAGAGCTTACGGGGTGGATTGCCCGTGAGAAGCTCGAACTGAAAGATAAAAGAGCTTACGGGGTGGATTACCCGTCAGAAGCTCGAACTGAAAGATAAAAGAGCCTATGGGGTGGATTGCCCGTCTGAAGCTCGAACTGAAAGATAAAAGAGCTTACGAGATAAATGAGCTCACGGGGTGGATTGCCCGTCAGAAGCTCGAACTGAAAGGTAAAAGAGCTTACGGGGTGGATTGCCCGTCAGAAGCCCGAACTGAAAGATAAAAGAGCTTACGGGGTGGATTGCCCGTCAGAAGCTCGAACTGAAAGATAAAAGAGCTTACGTGGTGGATTGCCCGTCAGAAGCTCGAACTGAAAGATAAATGAGCCTACGGGGTGGATTGCCCGTCAGAAGCTCGAACTGAAAGATAAAAGAGCCTACGGGGTGGATTGCCCGTTAGAAGCTCGAACTGAAGATAAAAGAGCCTACGGGGTGGATTGCCCGTGAGAAGCTCGAACTGAAAGATAAAAGAGCCTACGGGGTGGATTGCCTGTTAGAAGCTCGAACTGAAAGATAAAAGAGCCTACGTGGTGGATTGCCCGTTAGAAGCTCGAACTGAAAGATAAAAGAGCCTACGGGGTGGATTGCCCGTGAGAAGCTCGAACTGAAGATAAATGAGCCTACGGGGTGGATTGCCCGTTAGAAGCTCGAACCGAAAGATAAAAAGAGCCTACGGGGTGGATTGCCCGTGAGAAGCTCGAATGAAAGATAAAAAGAGCCTACGGGGTGGATTGCCCGTTAGAAGCTCGAACTGAAAGATAAAAGAGCCTACGGGGTGGATTGCCCGTGAGAAGCTCGAACTGAAAGATAAAAGAGCCTACGGGGTGGATTGCCCGTTAGAAGCTCGAACTGAAAGATAAAAGAGCCTACGGGGTGGATTGCCCGTTAGAAGCTCGAACTGAAAGATAAAAGAGCCTACGGGGTGGATTGCCCGTTAGAAGCTCGAACTGAAAGATAAAAGTGCCCATTAGAAGCTCGAACTGAAAGATAAAAGAGCCTACGGGGTGGATTGCCCGTTAGAAGCTCGAACTGAAAGATAAAAAGAGCCTACGGGGTGGATTGCCCGTTAGAAGCTCGAATCGAAAGATAAAAAGAGCCTACGGGATGGATTGCCCGTGAGAAGCTCCAATCGAAAGATAAAAAGAGCCTACGGGGTGGATTGCCCGTTAGAAGCTCGAATCTGAAAGATAAAAGAGCTTACGGGGTGGTTTGCCCGTGAGACGCTCAAACTGAAAGATAAAAGAGCCTACGGGGTGGATTGCCCGTCTGAAGCTCGAACTGAAAGATAAAAGAGCTTACGAGACCCTATGCCTACGTGAAGCCAACCAAGACATGACTTTTGGGGCCCCTGTGCCCACTAAAGCCAAACTACAACAAAACAAAACTTAAGAGGCCCTATGCCTCGCTAAAGTCGACAAGACATGACTTTTGGGCCCCGTGTCCAGGTAAAAAGCCAAACTACAACAAAACAAAACTTAAGAGGCCCTATACCCGCTAAAGTCGACAAGACATGACTTTTGGGGCCTGTGCTGGGTGAAAGCCAAACTACAACAAAACAAAACTTAAGAGGCCCTATGCCCGCTAAAGTCGACAAGACATGACTTTTGGGGCCCTGTGCCTAGAAAGCCAAACTACAACAAAACAAAACTTAAGAGGCCCTATACCTGCTAAAGCTGACAAGACATGACTTTTGGGGCCCAGTTCCCCGGAAAGGCCAACGACCACAAAACAAAACTTAAGAGGCCCTATACCTGCTAAAGCTGACAAGACATGACTTTTGGGGGCCCTGTGCCCACTAAAGCCAAACAAAACAAAGCTTATGAGGCCCTATGCCTACTAAAGCTAACGATAACATGACTTTTGGGGCCCTGTGCCCGGTAAAGCCAAACTACAACAAAACAAAACTTAAGAGGCCCTATGCCTGCTAAAGCTGACAAGACATGACTTTTGGGGGCCCTGTGCCCACTAAAGCCAAACAAAACAAAGCTTATGAGGCCCTATGCCTACTAAAGCTAACGATAACATGACTTTTGGGGCCCTGTGCCCGGTAAAGTCGAACAAAACAAAGCTTATGAGGCCCTATGCCTACTAAAGCTAACAATAACATGACTTTTGGGGCCCTGTGCCCGCGAAAGTCGAACAAAACAAAGCTTATGAGGCCCTATGCCTACTAAAGCTGACAATAACATGACTTTTGGGGCCCTGTGCCCGTTAAAGTCGAACAAAACAAAGCTTATGAGGCCCTATGCCTGCTAAAGCTAACAATAACATGACTTTTGGGGCCCTGTGCCCGCGAAAGTCGAACAAAACAAAGCTTATGAGGCCCTATGCCTACTAAAGCTAACAATAACATGACTTTTGGGGCCCTGTGCCCGTGAAAGTCGAACAAAACAAAGCTTATGAGGCCCTATGCCTACTAAAGCTAACAATAACATGACTTTTGGGTCCTGTGCCCGCTAAAGTCGAACAAATGCAAAGCTTATGAGGCCGTATGCCTACTAAAGCTAACAATAACATGACTTTTGGGCCCCGTGCCCGTGAAAGTCGAACAAAACAAAGCTTATGAGGCCCTATGCCTACTAAAGCTAACAATAACATGACTTTTGGGCCCTGTGCCCGCGAAAGTCGAACAAATGCAAGAAGTGATGTTGACTTTGTTGATGCATGAAATGTTGAGACAATGCATGATATGAGATGACTTTTTTATTTGGTTGGTGAAAATCCCTCTTTTTTTTTTCTTTGATGCGTGAGATGCTTTTGATGAGTGATGCAGACCTTGATTATAATATTTTTTAATGTGTGATGCATGATATGCTTTTTATCAATGATGAAAAAAACTCTGATTTTTATTATTATTTTTTTTTTTGAAAACACCTCTTTGATCCTTGACTCCTTAGATTTTTTATTGCAGCCGAGATTGAGGATGAGCTGGAGTGATGCTCCTTGATTTCGATCGTCACTTATTTGTTGAACTGATGTTTTACTTCTTGCCTGAGATATGCTTCTTTGTGATGATTATCCCAATTGGATGAGATTGCCTGGTCAATCTTTCAAGGATGTGACTTGCCCCAGTCTTCATGCGTTGGGAGCTTTTCATGGCTTGTCCTCTTAAACTGCCACGGTTTATCAGTTTGAGGAGACTTCTTGTACTTTGTTTGTATTTGACCCTAATTTTTGCATAGGTCGCTCTTAGCGAGTTTTCAACCTACCGGGTCGCTCTAACTTTTGCCTAGACTGCCTTTTCAGGTTTTCAGTCTAGCGAGCCTTTTTGTTTACTTTTTATTTTCTTTTTATTTTTGATTTTGATTTTTCCTTTTTTTTTGACGTGGACAGCTTTGTCACCTTTATTTATGAAGATCAAAGCTCTTGCTTGAATTGCCAACTGAGGATGCCACTTTTTTCCTCATATTCAGAATTCTTCTAACCAGAGTTGTTCATCAAATATTTACCATTAGACGGTTGAATTGTATCATTGAACTCATGTTTACCTTACCTGAAGCATCATGTAACAAACATGCATGGATTCAAAAGTATGACAGGAAAAACAATATGGCCTGAGCAACTTCTCGCTCGGTGTTGGAAGTTTGATAACTCAAATGGTATTCAAAAGGACAGGAGTGAAGTAAGACCCGCAAGAGGTGATGTGGGGGTCAAAAGAGTATTGTCCCATTTTGGTTTGATTTGATTTTGGATAGAAGGGATTCTGCTTACCAGAATTTTACCTTAGTATCAGTCATGTGAAAATGAAATGGGCTTGTATGCGCTTAAGAACAAAATTTCCCAGATAAAGACCTTTGAGAATGAATTTACCCAAGGTGTAGGGTTCCCAAAATGAAACTGCCCCAATGTAGGGTACTTGATATGGAAAACTTGGGAATGATGTTGCCCCAGTGTAGGGCATCCAATAATGGAGATGCTCTAGAATAAGGCCCTTGAAAGCAAAGTTTTGCCCCATGTAGATCTTGCCCAAACTTTTGCCTAGACTGCCTATGAGGGTTTTCAGTCTAACAGGCTTTCTTTTTTTCTTTTTTCATTCTTTTTTGGAATTTTTTTTTAAGAGGAGTAATCAATTAAAAACTAGAAGAGCACAAACTTTTTGTCTCAAAATGAAGTTGATGAAAAAGTAGCAATCATTCATTGATCAGAGTGGACTTTTGAGGCTTGTAACGTGGCTAATGGTTGGGGGTCATGAAAAAAGGATATAAGGCTCAAACAAATGTTTTAAGGTTGAATAGGACCAAGGATCCATGATCTTTTCGATTTCCAAGAACATTTGTTTTCCTCTAATCTTCCCCTTTTTTTCTGTTTTACATGAGGTTTTTTTTTTATCCTCTTTCTTTCTCTTCTTTTTATTCTTCTTCTTCTTGTCTTCTTCTTTTTTTTTAATTCTTTTTTTTCAATGTTATGCTTCATGATCACCATTTCCTTCTTGCTTGCCCCTTGTTTAGTGGTGATCCTTGTCCAAGGTTCTTTGAAGAAAAATTTCAGGCTCAAAAGGGGTAACAAGGGATAATGATGATATTTTGCTAAGGGTAGAGAAAAAATGGCCAATCTTCATTTCAAATCATGATTTTTTTTTTAAATACTTTATTTTAGAGACAAAAAGATGGTGCTCACCAAGTTTTATTTATTTGCTCCTCTTTTATTTGTATTATTTCCTTCTTTTTTTTTTTGAAAAGGTATTGGCACATGTGGTCTTCATTGATGTCCACAAAGAACTTTCAAGAAAGTGGGCCTTATTAACCAAACCAAAAAGGTACCTGGGGAAGAAAAAAAAAAAAAGGGAAGATGATATATGAGCATGACGAGAGAAACATTATGGTGGGGATGGAGATGTAAAGAAAGGATGAGACAAGGTACGCATGCAAATCCATTACATTAATGCTTCAAGAAAGTGAACATGGTTTAATTATCTCATGATAGAATACAACATAACCATTGTGTCATGGTAAATCCCTGATAAACAAATCTAGCCTCGGTTGCTTAGAAATTCTCAAGACGAGGATCACAAAGTATTGCCTCTTTTCAATCACAAGGATGTGACTCTCTGGTGATGTTAGCATAGCCTTCATCTTGAACTCTCCATAGTCAATTGGGACTGTCCTTATCATGATTGCTTTCTTCCTCAGTCAGGGCCTCATTATCCTGAATTTGCATGATTTTCCAAAGATCACTCCATAAGAGCGTGAATATGTGCTTCCTGACTCCAGTAGGACTATATAAAATCCTTCACATCCAAACATCCATGATTAGGCAAAAGGTTGTGCCGACATTTTTCAGCCACTTGAGCAAATATTGTCTCCAGTTCCACATCATGATCCAAGGTTTAGTTGACATTCTTTTTTATTGAAAATGCAGTGGTTTACTTTTCTCCAGGAAATGAGCATAATGCATGAAATGCATGGAATGAATTATTTTTAATAAATGTTCAACGTAGGAAGAAATGAGTACATGAGATGCATAAAAAGATAATTTTTTTTTTTTGAGCCAAGTACTAATGCGTGAGATGCATGAAATGAACTCTTTATGTTTTGTTTTTTTTTTTTAACCAGAGAATCGAATGAAAAAAGAGATTTTTTCTTTATAACAATGGCAATACATGCGATTTTTTTTGAATGTATGAGATGAATGATTTGTTTTTATACTGACCCAAAGATGTATGAAATGCATGTAATGGTTTATTCTTTATCAAATTTTCTTGAGAGATGCATAAAAAAATGAGATGAATGAATTTTTATTTCCTTTTTTATCCAAGAGGTTAATGAAATTGATGCATAAGATGCATGAAGAAGATTGAGTTTTTTTTTATTTTTTATTTTTATTTTTTTCACCATATGCATGACATGATTTTTTCTTTTAATTTTTCTTCGTGTGGTTGGCATAGAAAGTAATTGATGCATGCAATGCATGAAAAATGATTTTGTTTTTATTTCTTCATATTGACTCAAAAAATTAATTAATGCATGGATCATTTTTTTTTTATTCTTCTACAAAAAATATGAATGAATTACTAAATATATAAATATATATATACACACACACAAGCCCATTTTTTTTATTTACAGAAATGTATGAGTTACAAAATATGAAGATTTTTTGTTTTTGATTTTGTTAAAAAACAAAGGACTCGTATAAATCAATTTTTCTTTTATAAAAAAAATGTGGATTTTTTTGTCAAAAAATAAAATAAATGACATGAAGATAGGTAAAGAAAAAAATGCTCCCTTTGTGTCCTAATGTTTAGGGTTGACACACCTAAAGTCCTGACTTTAACAGTCTGGCCCCTAAGTTTGTTTTATTAGTGAAAATTGGGTAGGGTCTAGACTTCTAAAATCCATGGTCCTCAGATTGCCCCTATCCCGAAAGATAAGGATCCGACTCATGAGTCTAGCCACAAGTAGGGATAAACCCTCTCAATATGACCATCCCATGATATCGGTTACAACCTAAGTGGTGAATCGACAAATATCAGGGGGGTACAAGACCTCTTCAATGATAATATCGACACACCGCCTAATTCTTAAGCTTCCACAAGCTCGGGTATAGAGCTAAAAGTGTGTGAAATAAGTGTAAGTGATGTGTGCTAGGAGCATACAAACCTCCTCCAAACCTATTAAAATGAAAACTACATCACACATGCAAAAAAGAACAGCCAACAACATAATAATTCTCTACCCTAGGGTTGCAAGAATATACAAAGGCATATATTAAAGCATATAACAATTTACAAAACAAATAAAACAAAGAGGGGTAAAACTAATATTTTCAAAGTTATTAAAAGAAGTTGCACAACCAACTATGATAGGCCGGACTCTATAAAGTCCCCAGTGGAGTCGCCAGCTGTCGCGACCGTCCCGTCCGGGAGCCGCGAAAAGATGGATAAAAAACAGAGGAGTCGCCACTAAGATTTTTATTGGGAAAATCTTAGAAAACCCAATTATTTAAACGTAAACTGGTCTTTTTAAAAAAGAGAGATATGAGTCCGGGAGTCGGTTACGAGTAGGGAAGGTATTAGCACCCCACATCGCCCGTTTAAAAAACGGTACCTCAAGTTAATTGTGCAAAAAAAACATTTTAACAGCCTTTTAAATATTTATTTTACCCCAAAAATTATTTACAAGAAAGAATTATTTTTAGCTTTTAATATTTTAATTTTTTATTAAATTTTTTTTTAAAAAACTTTATAGTTTATAAAAACTAAATGAGGTTGAACATGTCACATGAGTCCACAGGGCAACCTCAAATCTAAGGGATTAAACATGGCACCGTGTCCATAGAGCATCCCTGGAAAGAGAAAAGTTTAATTATTTTGATTAATTATTTTAACATAAAAAGGGGATGCAAAAAAAGGAAAATTAATTAAATGAGGTTGAACGTGGCACATGAGTCCACAGGGCAACCTCAAATCTAAGGGACTGAACATGGCACCGTGTCCATAGAGCATCCCTAAAAATAGAAAAGTTTAATTTTTTATTATTTTGACATAAAAAGGAGATACAAAAAAGGGAAAAATTAGTTTTGGCCCGACAAGATGATTTATCTTGCTCCTACGTATTCCCGGGTGCGATGGGAAACTCAAAGCCACGTAGTTCTTTTTAAAATATTTGATTGGTTGGTTGATTTTAATAATTTTTTTTTATAAAGATTCGATCTTTGATTTTTTTGTTTAAAAATGGATTTTTATATTTTTATGTTTTGTGATTTCAAATATATTTTTTTTTTGGTGCATTTTATAACTTAACTAATTGTGAAGGAAACATGGTCCAATAACCAATTAACCGGCCCAGACAAACACACACAGACCCAACAGGCTAGAAATTCTCGTAAAAAAAGAGAAATAAAGTTAAGAAAAACACAGATACATCATAAGGTGGTCTTCTTCTACCTTGGTCTTCTTCCTCCTTACCACACAAAGGACCAAGGAGCTGCAGATGGAGGGGATGACGGCGACGGAGGACGAGCCGGACCCGAGCGGCGACGCGGTCTTCTCCCCCTGCGACGACGAGCGACGGTCAGCGGTCGGTGGGTCAAGTGAGCGGAGCGGAGTGACGGCGAGACGGGCAGATCTGGGGAGTGGTGTGGTGGTTCGCACGGTGGAGGTCGAAGTCGTGATGGCGAGTGGCAGATCGTGGATGATTCTGAAGAGGAGCTGTGGTGGCGGATCTGGCTTGGTGTTACGGTGGCTGGAGCAAGGCGTGGACAGGGGCGGAGCTCGCAGCAGGGATGGTGGTGGTGTCTAGGGGTGGCGCCGGATTTGAGAGGGGGAGGAGGAAGGTGAAGCTTATGGTGAGAGGAAGAAGGAGAGTGGTGACTGGTGTGGGTAGCGGTCTGAGATCTGAGCAGATCCGCGTATTCTATGGCTGGCTCGTGGTGGCTGAGACGGAGGCTCCGACCGGAACATGCAGTGGTGGTTCAGTGGCGGTTGCGGAGGTAGCTTGAAACTAGGCTCTGATCTCCCCTTTTTTTATGGTGTTTTGGTTGTTCTCTTTTGGTTTTTTTTTTTTTTTTTTTTAGGATGATGGTGGAAGTGAACCTTTGTGGATTGTTGAGACTGAAGGAAAATTATGTTACTGGTATGGTATTTATGGAGATGAGGCCATGGCATGGGTGAAGATGAAGGGTGGTTATGGATGGTTCGTGGTTCTGTTTTTTTATTTTTTCTGGCTGAAGGGATGTGTTTAATGGAATGGAGGATGTTGAAGAAGGAATGTGGTTCATGGTGGAGGCTATGGTATTTCTGGTTTGAGATGAAAGGATAATGGTTGTTATGGTTGCTTAAGTGGGAGGAAGGTCATGAAGAAAAATGGTGAAGGAGCAAGTGATGATGTGTTAGGAATGGAGAAGGTGGAATGGTGTCTGGTGGATTTTTCTGTTTTTTCTTGTTTGTTGTTGAAGAAGATGAAGGATGAGAGAAGGATGAAGGGAGGAAGAAGGAGGGTGTGGTGTGTGTGTGGCTGGTTTGTTGAAGAGGATGGAGAAAGAAAGGAAGAAGATGATGTTAAGATAAAAGAAGAAGGAAGAAAAAAAAAACAGTCTGGAACGTGAGAGAAGAGAGGAAGAAGAAAAGAGAGAGAGAAAAAAGAAAAAAGTCAGGGGGGGTTTCACGCGTACAGGATTGAGTATTTTCTGCTGGTCTGGTTCCTCCCCCCTTTCTTCACATGCTGTGTCCAACTTAAACAAAAACCAGTGAAGAAAAGTGACAAAATGTCTCAAGCCAGCTGTGTAGGAAAGGGACCATTGATGGGGTATTGTGCAGTGTGGCAGATGTTAAAGTATGCTTAGTCCCTTGTCAATCTCCATTTTTGGTATTTCCTTCCTCTGATAAGCAAAACACTCTTCTCAAGTTCTGAAAACTACACAAAAATGGGAGTCTATGTTCTTGAGTCTTGTGCACTGTGAAGAGCTATGGTGGGATGGACAAAACACAATGGACATAATACTTAACTTTCAGAAAATCATTTGTTTTTGCTTTTTGTTTTTGTTTTTATTAAAAAATTTTTTTTCACTTGGGCTTGGATGTTAGGCTCAACAAAAACTTGTAACAAAAACAAATTGAGCCAATAACATAACCAATTTTTTTAAGGAAATTTTTATGCATTTTTATTTTATTTTCAAGATATTAATTAAAAAGGAAAAAATACCCGGACAAAATTAGGTGTTCACAGGCTACAGTTATTGCTCACTATGTGGAGACTCTAAATGAGTACAACTTGCGCAATTTGGGTAGGTTTTGATGTTTCTTTGTCCCTTTCTATCTCTATAATTCTATGTAGTTGCAAGACATACGCTAAATCGCTAATGATGATCACTTCCACCACGTAATTGTGCAGGCTATCCCACTAACCAGGACTTCAACTATGACGCATTGGCACCGTTGTTTCATTTTCATCTAAATAATGCTGGTGATCCATTTATAGGGAGCAGCTATGCTCTAAACTCAACTGCATTTGAAATTTGCGTGCTTGATTGGTTTGCAAACCTGTGGGAGATAGAGAAGGATGAGTACTGGGGATACGTCACAACCGGAGGAACCGAAGGCAATCTTCATGGGATTTTAGTGGGGTAAGTTTAATGGATATGAATCCTCTGTCTCATTTACATGTCTTGTTTACTGTCTCATGACTAATAGAACTTACAATGTAACCATTTTATTTAAAAAAATAAAAGGAAAATGATGTGTACCTTTGATATTTTTATTGAATAAGACAAGAATTGCCACATGAAATTGAGACAGTAGTTTAATTTTCTGAACATTGATTTATCTATTTGGAGCCCTTTGATATTTCCAAATTTTATATATATATCCTAAGCACAAACATTGACTTATATAGGAGAGAACAATTTCCAGATGGGATTCTATATACCTCACAAGATTCGCATTATTCAATATTCAAAATAGCAAGAATGTACAGAATGCAATGCGTGAAGGTTGCCACTTTGGTCTCTGGTGAGATTGATTGTGCTGATCTAAAGGCCTCACTACTTGTTCACAAGGACAAGCCAGCCATCATCAATCTAAACATAGGTTTTTCCCTCGTCTTTGAAATCAAAAACACATTACAATTAACAAGCTTATGCACTCACACCCGCAATAACAAGTGTATTGAATATATAGAATATAGACTACTTGTAACTTTGGTTGAGTACAACCGGTACTCTGTTTAATGATATATTTGCCTTTTTTAAAAAAATAAAATAAAATTAAAAGACACTTGGCTCACGTTAAAGCCTTAAAGGGTTTTCTTTTGTTTTTTGTTTTGCTTCTGGCAGGAACAACTATGAAATGAGCTATTGATGACGTTGATATCGTAATACAGACACTTGAGAAAAGTGGTTTCCCCCGCGATCGATTCTATATTCATTGTGATGGAGCTCTATTTGGAATGATGCTACCACTTCTTAAACGAGTGAGTAGAAGTTATTAAGCCAATTTTATATTTAATAAAACTATTACTTTGGCAGAGTACTTAGAAAGAATAGTGTTTACACCAAAAAAAAAATGTTGAAAAAAGCAACAAAAAAAATATGAATGGTGAGGAATGTTACATATGAAGCGACGGAATAGTGCATCTTTAACGAAAATTTTGGATTATGATAAGAAAATCAAGGAATTGAATCAATACACATAGTTGATGATAAGCTATAGGAGTGTATGTATTTTGTAAAATTCTAAGCCCTTGATTTTATTATTAATGGCTAAAACTCCATACTTTTACTTTTATAAGTATCTATAACATTTTAGAAAAGTCAAATTCTTATAAAGTATAGATTGATTATTACATCATTTTTAGATGCTTAATTCAATAGTTAATATATATATATATATATATATAAACTTTTCTATTTTTTTTTTACAATTGATACATTTTTTAACATAAGTCTCATAACTTTATAGATATTTAATATTAATAAAGTGACTGTAGTTTTTGTAAAAGAAAAAAAAACTTACACAGCAGTTACTCCAAACCATAAGACAAAATTGATAACTGCCATGTGCATGTATGCCACCTGTGGGTCTCACAATTGTGTTATTTGTACTATCTTTTATATCAAGTGTCACCGATGTTATTAAACTTAGGGTCCGTTTGATTTGCTATAAATCAAGGGACAGCACAGTACAAAATGATTTGTTCTATGTTTGATTTAAAAATGAAGGTGGGACAGTACAAAAAAACTGACAAAGGACAGAACAAAACTAGTAATATTTGTTACTCACTTAACCAAGGGACAACTTTTTGTCCCTGGTACAATGTCAACAAAATGTCAAAAATAACCCTCCCACTCCCCACTCACTCTTTCCGTTCCCACTTCTCTCTTAGCCCACGTCTCACATATATAACTGCTTCATATGAGTTTGAACGTGGTTGCCATGGAGATTATTTGGTTGCAAGGAGGCTTGCTATGAATGTCATACAGCAATGTGTTGTAAAACTTGAACCCAGCATTAAACAATTTTTGCTATCATTAATGTCTGGAGATATCAAGCCACTGAACAGTCGAGTTGAATACCATGGTGTTATCTATGGTCTGTATTGCTGTGCTCCTCAGATCCTATCTGGAGTTCTCCCTTATGTGACTGGAGCTACTGGTAATTATTTATTTGGTGGCTTTCCTTATGCTCTATGTCTTTTCAAACCGTGTCATTTATTAACATGATATTAAAATCTTGTTTGGTGTCTTTTGAAAATATAAATCAAACATTATATAGTATAAAGGGTATTTTAGTAAATTTTATGTTGTTCTGTCCAGTATGTAAACCTATCAAATAATGTACTGTACAAAATCGCTTGTACTGTGCATCAACTAACAAACATCATACAGCACAAAAAGTTGTGCTGTGACTCAACTAGTTGTTCTGTGCTGTTCTTTTTGTTCTGTCCTGTACTTACTGAAAAACAAATCAAACGAACCCTTAGATTGATCGTTAACTCGACTAGAACACTTAGTCATTGGTTGAACCGCATAATTAAACTGGATATCAAAATTGTAAATTGTGTAGTATATATATATATATATATATATATATATATATATATATATATATATATATATATATAATTTATGTCATGTATGTATCAAGTGAATGTTGTGGTGTAGTGACAAAATTCCTCTCCACTAGCTCCCAGGACCAAGTGTTGAATCCACACTACTATGCTTTTGATGTATTCTCTCTGGATTCAATTATAAGTAAAATTAACCAACTTCATATTTATTAAGAAAGTTAATTAATTTAATTTAGTTACCTTGATTTATGTAAAAAAAAATAAGTTACAATTACTAAACTATCATTTAATTGTCTTGGGAGTGTGTAATGCTTTTGGAAAAGCAAAAGGAGAATTGGTTAGATTAGTTGATTGTCTTGACTTTTGAAACACTGATATTAAACAGAGTTGAATTGATTGACTGTTGCTTATATTTGAGTCCATAAAATATAGGTATATTTTTGCTTGTAATTGAATCCAAATGGACTATTTTATGCGGAAAAAAGAAGAAGCACGGCTAGTCTGGTTTCTGGTTGACCTGTTCGGGTCTCCTGCTTTATCCAAAAATGGTCAAGTCGAACGATTCTTATCTGATTGATTGCAATATTCTTGATCCATTGAACAACTCGGGTAGGTTAGGTGGCTAGTGACCGGGACAACTGGTTGAACCCGTTGGGGCGAGCCGAGTTTAACAACACTTGATATTACACCTACTTATTTAAGTGGGGGAAATTTCAAAAATAAAAGAAACAAAGCACATCTGGGATCGTTATTATCTCTCTTTTGAGTTTAATTGGGATATATTCTTAGTGTAAATATTTTTCTCACTATGAATCAATCGTACAATATCATGTTATAAAATGTATTCAACTCGTATAATAACTATCATAAAAATCACAATATAGAGATATATGGTTAATTAACTGTATAAAAAATTTATACTAAAATGCATACAAATGAAACTCTTCTATTTTTATTTTGTAGAAAAATAGAAAAAATTGATATAAAATATTTCTGGAATCTACAAACGAGTCCCATTTTATTTGTTAGGATGTGTCACTTATATTATATTTAGGAATATATCTGGGTCCGTATTGGGAAAAACCTAAGTCCCACATTGACTAGAGATAATATCTAACAAGTGCTTATAAGTAGTGGGTAATCCTCATCCTATGAGCTAGCTTTTGGGATTGAGTTAGGCCCAAAATCTAATATGGTATCAGAGCTATCCTAGATCCATTGTTGGGCCACCCACCATGTTATCCACGCACCAAGCCCAATAGTCTTGTGGGCGTGAGGGTGTGTTTTGGGAAAAACCTAAGTCCCACATTGACTAGAGATCTAACAAGAGCTTATAAGTAGTGGGTAATCCTCATCCTATGAACTAGCTTTTGAGATTGAGTTAGGCCCAAAATCTAATAGTCCGAGATATGTCCAACTTAAGCATTAAGATGACTAACCTTGTTAATTATAAATCTATCTTAAAATATTTATGGGTGGTCGCACAGGCACCAAGGATCACCTTCAAGAAGCCCATCGGAAGTATAACCATTTCGGGCCATAAGTTTTTGGGATGTCCAATTCCTTGTGGTGTTGTAATTACTCGTTTAGAATACATCAATGCTCTATCTACAGATGTTGAAGTCATTGCTTCAAGGGATGCCACAATCACAGGCAGTCGTTGCGGGCATGCTCCTATCTTCCTTTGGTATGCTCTCAAACAAAGAGGTTTAATAGGACTCGTGGAAGAGGGGCAGAAGTGCATAATGAATGCATGTTACTTACTGAATCGACTACATGATGTCGGCATTGGTGCAATGTTGAATGAGTTTAGCTGCACGGTTGTCTTTGAGAGGCCTCTAGATGATGACTTTGCTCGTAGGTGGAATTTAGCTTGCAAAGGAAATATTGCACATGTCGTGGTGATGCAGCATGTTACTATTGAAATGTTGGACTCCTTTGTTAGTGAAATTATTAAGAAACGACACATTTGGTTTCAAGATGAACTGAGAAAGCCTCTATGTATTGCAGACGACATTGGTGCTGGAAATTGTGCTTGTACATTGCATAATTGATTCTCATAGTAAGGAATGTATTACCTAACAGTAATATGTATGTGGCTTCAAATAATTGACTCAATGGATGGATGTTGTCATAATTGTACCACTCTCTTATTTAATTTTTTTTTGGATAATGTCTATATATATGTATAACTATTACTCTATCCTTTGTTAGTGAAATTATTAGGCTTAATTGCATTACTGCTTGGGCGATTTTGGTCCCCCAGTTTTTTTCCGCTCGGTTTTAGTCCCCATATTTTAAAAATGTGCAATTTTGATCCATCTGTATGTTAATATCCAATAATTAATGGTGTATCTAACGTGACTTATGATATTCTAACCTTAGTTACGCTTTCTAACAAGTTATGTCATACGTGAATTTTGATTTAGAATGTTAATTACTGGATTTTAACATACAAATGGACCAAAATTGAACGTTTTTAAAATGTCGGGACTAAAATCGAACGGAAAAAAATTGAGGGACCAAAATCGCCCAAACAGTAAAATAGAGGGACCAAAAATACAGTTAAGCCAAATTATTAAGAAGCGACACATTTTTTAAAGGTGGATTGAGAAAGCCACTATGCAATGCAGATGGCATTGGTGCTGGAAATTGTGCTTGTTCATTACATAATTGTTTATCAAGCCTAATATGTACGTGACTTCAAATAATTGACTCATTGGATGTTGTCATCAATTAATTTTTAATAATACGGCCTTCTTATTTAACTTTTTTTTTTGGTATTAATGTCTATAACTATTACTCCGTTCCTCCGAGAATATAAGGTTTTCATGAGGCTGATTTTGGGTCACCATCCACGCACGTGTAACATCTAATTTTGATAATTAACACCCATTTCTGCATTTCTTTTTTTCTTTTCCTCTTTTTCATCTTTACTAGCATGTTACCCGTGCGACGCACGTGATACAATAATGATTTGCGATGGTATAAAAAAGACCATGAATTTTAAAAATTATTTGCATTTCGACAAAAAGAAAGGATCAATAATCTAATTTTAAATATGAACATCATTCATATCATATAAAACATAATTATATTTTATTTACATATAACCATGCATCCTGATTAAAATAATTTCTTCAACCTTATCATATTTAGACATCTTTCTCATGACATGGAATGCGTTTGTTATTGTTTATTTTGCTAAAAAATCATTTTTTAAGTGAATAATCATTTTTTAAAACTTTTAGTATGTTTGTCTTTGCTTTTGAAAATAATGAAAATCAGAAAAAAAAATCATTTTCAATGTTAAAATGAAAAACAACTTTCATTAGCTTCTGGAAAAAAAAATCAGTTTTTATAACTAACTACTATTTAAAAAATGATTTTTTTATTGTAAACAAATACAAATCCACTTCTGCTTTTCTTTAAAATCTCTAAAAATAATCATTAAATTATTTTATATCAAAATTACTTATTTTTTAATATTAAACAAAAGGGCTCATGAAATCATTGAAACTGAAAATGATACTTTTAATTATTAATGATTGGAGTTTGCTGAAAGAATTTAAAGAATATTATATGAGTTTAGTTGTTATGTGGTGACAATGTAAAAAAATTTATATTGTCAGTCAATCAGAAATTATGAAATGGATGACTTTAAGGTGGCTAGAATAAGAATCAAATATTTTAGCTGATGTGGCAAATTATGATTGGTTGACGGTATACAATATCTCTACATTATCAGTGCATACTAATTAAATCCATATTATATAACAGCTTTAAAAAGAATATTAATTGAAGACTTCTTTATATTCTCGTATTTATTTATTTATTTTTTCTGATGCATCAAAATAATGTTCTAATTTTCCAAACTCATTTTATGTTTTCGCAATCAAGAGTTGTGTTATTTCCATTTAATTTCATGTCTTTATTTTTGTGCCTTTTTCAATATATTGAAATAATATTCTAATTTAATACTTAAGCCTTTTTTATTTTCCATTATTTATCTTAATTGAATGTAGCTATTTTGGGGAAGTCATCTGCTTAGAACATTGAACCGTGATGATGATACCTACTAAAAGTTTAAACATGTTTATTTTTTACTCCGTATAATATAAATATAAACATTACATAATTGTGTATATATAAAAATATATTTTTAGCATATGATCAATTAATTTTTCTTTACAATAAAATATATAAATAGACATATACATTTCATGACCGAACCAGGCAAAATAGATGAAAAATATATTTTTACCATCAACACCTTTTGAAAAAATAATAATAACAAATTGATAGCATTAGGCAAATCTGTACATGGTATAAAGAATTGTTCATTTGCTTTTGTCAGCAAAATGTTTAAGTCTATGTTGAAAAATTATATACAACACCTATTAAGATATAAAATACATTATTTTTAATCTAAATTTATCTTTTTTATTCTTTAGAGAGTGTTTAGGAAAGATGTTTTTTTTCTAGATTTTCAGCTGTTTTTCTCAATAAAAAATGTTTGATAAATAATCTTAAGTGTTTGGCATTTGGATGAAAATTTTATAAAGCTTTTTTTTTTGGATAAAAAAGCTGTTTTTATACCATCTTCAATCATGGACTGTTGGATTTTTTTCAACTAATTATTTCCAAACTCCAAATTTATTTAATTTTTATAATAGAAAAAACATTGATAACAAAATATTAAAAAAAAACATTTCAACAGGTTTTAATGTAAAAAAAAAAATCCAATATTTGTGATTTAAACAAATAACTTTATATCCTTTTTTGTAATTTACTATGTAAAAAGTGATTTTTTTTACATCATCCAAACGAAATAGATTATCTTAAAATCGCTTTTCAGCAAACATACACAAACAAAAACAGATTCTGATTATAATTGATTATCACAATAATCGATTATTTGAAAACAGATTATCAGCGTAATCTTTTTTTCCAGCTTTCCCAAACACACTCTTAGTCAGTACCCACATTTGCTTATTTTTTATTAAGTCTAATAATAAATAGCACAAAAAAATATAATATATTTTTTATTGAGTGTCCGGAACCTTCGTCTTCTTCTTTTTTTTTTTTTTGTTTGAGGTGGAAATTTCTAAGCAGAGAAGCTTATTTATAAGCATCATGCATGTGTGCACGAAAGATGATAAATAAATATTTCTAGAATAGAATAAAAAATATAGATAATAAAAGTCAGAGAAAACATTTTGGCGGGATTGCTGTGTATTGAGATTCTAAAATTATATAGTTATAGATTACCATCATTGCTACTAAACCATTCTCCCCAAAGCAAAGCAAAGCAAAGCAAAGCAAAGAAAAAGAGTAAATAGCCAAAATGGTCCCTGAAACTGTGAGGTCGTGTCAAGTTGGTCCCTCAAATTAACGAAATTTCAAAAAGGTCCATGAAACTGTCAAACGTTGATCAAGTTAATCCCTCCGTTAGTCAGGGTTCGTTGACGCCATTAACAGTGCTTATGTGGCACGTTACATGCATATTTGAGGGACCAAATTGATACAGGGACCAAATTGACACTCAATATTTTTTCAAAAACCCTCACTTCATCATCTTCTTCTTCTCCCCCAACGACCAAGCACAAGAATACGACCACAGTGCAAATCCATTGAATGTAATCTAGCTTCTTGAAGAGCAAACGCCCATATTGATGCGCAAATTATCTTTCTGTAAGGCCATAAATGCATCTGCTTCTAATGATTCAGCAGGTGAACCAGGAATGACATAAAAATTTCCAGCATCAAAAGTGGAGTAAATCATGTGGAATTACATAAGAAATAATAGTCGTCAATTACTAATTAGTCCCAACACAGCAAGATTTAAGAGTCAGTGGACAAGCTATCAGATGCTAGCTATAGTTATAGTTATGATTATAACTATAATGTTTATATCATAGAAATAAAATTCAAAGGGTAATCATAGTAGTATCTCCTACGAAACTTATTTACATCTTATGATAGAGAAGTGGTTAACAAGGAAACGGCTGTTTGAATATCAAAAAGCATATTATGAATTAATAATGAAATGCATGATTACATGAAAATGCCATTGCCCAGTAACTACAAAACTTAACTTGTCCTCGAGTCTGAGCTAAAGCATAGCTTATCAAATGGTTGGGTGGGTGAGGTTTGGGTAGAGGCCCTAGGTATGATTCCCATGCATCAAATAATAAATAAATAACTTATCCCATACATATTACGGGCAAGGCATAGTTTGGAAAGACAACAACTGTTGAACGGTTGAAGGCTCTTCTCCAATCATTCAAAAGTTCAATCTGCCCAGTAGTAGTATATTGCCTTGAACGATAAGCAAGAGCATTTTCATGAATGATCCATATAAGAGGCACAGACTTGAAAGGTTCCTGCAAAAAACTGTAACTAAAATCATTCGTGTTACTTGATTAGGGATATTTGTCGCAAAAACCTCAAACACTATCAGCAAACAAATCTTGGCCAAGCTTCAAGACACTGTACAGTTGTCTCATTCTAAGTTACGAGCATCAATTTTGAGACAATGTTTTCAAATAAGTTAAAGCAGGTAAGAATATACAAACCAGCACAAGAACGAAAAGTCGTAGCATATAGGTTTATATTGCAAGCTTAATATTTCTTGCAATGATAACGATAGATGCCTATACGAGGTACTCTGAATATAAAAGACCAAAATCAGTTTCAGTGTTTGAAAGAAAATTCCAGGCAGAGAAGGAAGCAAACATTAGAATAGAGGTTTACACGTGACTGATAGGAGCAGTAAAAACTCCAGCATCAATTTTTTTTTGTGTGAACAACCATGAATAATATGTAATGCCAATAAAGTGGAAAGAAAAATATCAGACAACTTTCAGAGGTTATTGCTTTGTAAAAATATTAAAGAGTGCGAAGTCAGTAAACAATTCAGGTAACAACCACAATACAGAATCTTGTCCTTTAAGAAATAACATAGGTATCTTACCAAGAAAAGGCACCCTTGGCTTCAAGAGAGCTGACAATTATACCCTCATCACAGAGGTTCAGATCGAGCTTCTCCCGTTTGCTCTTCAAGAAGCTAGATTACATTCAGTGGATTTGCACTGTGGTCGTGTTCTTGTGCTTGGTCGTTGGGGGAGAAGAAGAAGATGATGAAGTTAGGGTTTTTGAAAAAATATTGAGTGTCAATTTGGTCCCGGTATCAATTTGGTCCCTCAAATATGCATGTAACGTGTCACATAAGCGCCGTTAACGGCGTCAACGAATCCTGACTAACGGAGGGACTAACTTGATCAACGTTTGACAGTTTCAGGGACATTTTTGAATTTTCGTTAATTTGAGGGACCAACTTGAGACGACCTCACAATTTCAGGGACCATTTTGGGCTATTTACTCCAAAGAAAAAACTCCATACCCATCAAGTTGTACCAGAACTGTGTTCCCATCACCTACCACCTCTGCTTCACCGTACTCCACCCAGACCCGTCACGCTCTCGCCTGACCATTGCCGCCCTTCCCCGTCGTCACAAACCCCACAGACCTCGAATCCTAGCTCCTCTGAGAGAATCCATTCCAGCCACGAGCCCAGCCGACACACGACCTGCGTCCTTGTCGCCGGCCCACCACCGTGCATCCGTTGCAGACCAGCTGCCGTGCGAGAAGCCTCCTCTGCCGCGCCATCTTCCCCTCTGCGTTCAGCCAATCTTTGGCCCTCTGTTTGGTTGGTACCCGAGTTTTAGTCTTTTTTTTATAAATTAAATAGGGTTTGTAATTGGGCTAAGAATGTAGTGACGTCCCTCAGAATGAAACATAAACTATGGGTTAGCAACCGGGCCTCTTTCTTCCTTATTTTTTATTATCATTGTTATTAGGTTTGGGTCAAAACTAAAACAAAACAATCAAAAATTCCCAAATGAAAAATGTCTCTTCAATTGTTTTTCCTTTTATTCAAATAAGAGAATATCCTTTTTTGAAAACAAAAAAAAAAGATTCTTTTTCAGTAAAAGTTTTTTTTTTAGTTCACGCGACAATCTATGATGTTATATGATTTTTCATCCTCAAGTGTTTGCATGAATTGTAAGGATTCATTGTACAACTTTGTTATCTTTAATCTTATGAAGAGTGAATTCATTTTTCTAAAAAAATTAAAATAAAAGGTTTTTGTTTTTTCTCTTTGAATTGTAAGGGTTTATTAATTGTATTGCTATGCTATTTTGAATCCTTTAGTTTTTATATTTTAAAATAAACCCTTTTTCAAAACTATTTTCAAGATAAAATCTTTTCCAAATTCCAAAAAATTAAAATCAATAAATCATTAAGCATTTTATTAAAAACTGCGTGACTTTGGATTCCTTATGGCACCTCAGAATACGTAGGAGCAGAATCCAAGTTTTGTCAAGTCAAAATTAATTTTCTCCAAACTTTTTGTTTTTTCCTCTCTTTTTTTAAATGGGGTAAAATAAATATTTCTAAAGATTATTTTAAAATTTACACAACTAATTTAGGGTTACCGTTTTAGCACGGGTGTATTAGAGGTGCTATGGAAATGAGTTTTCACGCTTCCCTGAATCAACATCTGGTTTCAATGACCATTTTTCTTTTTTTAAAAAAAAGGTTTTTTCAAATTTTCCTATTTTAGTAAAATTGATGGCCACTCCATTTTCTTTTCTTTTTCGTCATCCCCGTTGTGATCATAGTCGCGACATCTATTCTTGTGTTTCACTAATGCAATGGGCTTTCACTCATTGTATTGGAGAATCTGTTACTCAAGAAATAGCAGAAAAGGAGCATGGGACGAAAGCCATTTTTATTGTTGTGTTGGTCATCTTATTTTCTAGCCTGTACTGACCGAAAATATAAGGCCGAGGACTTGCCGAGGACTTGTTAATAAACTGGACCAACCGATCTTACTCTTATAAATGGGCATTGACCCGAACTCCTCCAAAGCCGAGGACTCGTTAATACACTTATCATCCGAGAATAAATACTCGGATCTATCCCGTAATAAACCACCGGTGAAGGAACCTCGGTCCCGTGCAATTCAGTCACAACTGACTAGGCCGAATATCTCGCTGGTCCAAATATCCCTCCGCATAACTCGAGCCTTAACCTTATCTTTATCTAGTTACGATAACAATCCGATCCTAACAAATAGGATCTCAATAACAGTCCAACTCAAACTGTTACACCAAAACATCTCTATAAATAGGGGTCCAACCCCCTCAATTAGAACTACGTTTGCTTTGATTCCCATTTGGATACGTAGGAGCAGAATTCCGATTCTGTCAAGCTATTCCAAAACACTCCCACAAGAGCTTCTCCGGACGAGTATCTCTCACTTGAGATATTGTTGAGTCACCGGCAAGTGTACCGGGTCGTCGCAAGTAATAAAATAAACACTGTAAGAATTTACCGAGGTCGAACACAAGGATTGGGCTACCAATTCAACTAATTCGCGAGAAATTCGATAAGTTGGTTAAGTGACAGCAAATGGTTGAGAGGGAGAATAGGATCACAAATGAAATTAACAAATCTAATAGAACTAAGGTATTAAAATCTGGAAATTAAAATGTCTAAGGTCTCAAATCCACCTACCCAATCATGCATAATACCCAAGTGATGATGATTCTTTCCTAAGTTCAATTACAATGTCAACCAGGACCCCCAAATTCTCCTATATCCACTGTCGTGCTCAATAGGACGTATTCGATGATTGAGTTAATTACTTACTAGGTCTCATAACCCTAATCATCAAACTCTTTTAAATCTGGTTCCTATAAGGTTGCACCGATCTCCTACTCACTCTCGTGCAATATTCGATCGATGATCCCAATTCAAGTTCTAAAACGCGAATTGCCTCCTAAGCCTCATCACGTTTAACTAGTCAATCATGCATGCATATGATCAACACAACAAAATCAGAATTGGAAAACATTAATTGAAAGAAGGGAGAAAAACATACATCACATCGAATTCTACACCGCCATGGGTGGTTTCATTGATCCCTCAGACGAGGGGATTAGTTCCTCATGCTCGTAAATACAGACAAGCAATCGGACATAACCACCATAGTAAAATAAGAAAAAGAAAAGAGGAGACGCAGCTCCAGAAACACAAGGAATTCGGCAAAAACGCTACTCTAAACAGTGGAAACCAAAAGCTTCTCAATTCTGCCCTAAAACAGCAATATATAGGATTCGGGATCTGCGCGAACTCGCGAGGCGAGTAGCCTCTCGCGAGGCGAATATTAAAAATGGCGCGCTTTCAAATTGGACTCTCTCGAGGCGAGAGTATGTTTCGCGTGGCGAGTCTTCAAATCCTAGTCTGTCACAGCCGTGACCTTCATCACGGCTAGGCCGTGATGGTCTCTGTCCTTCAGGGTCTTCATGATTAGCGAGGTGAACATCCTCTCGCGAGGCGAGACAGAAATGATGACTGTTGCTGCTTAGCTGATCTTCAGGCTCGCGAGGCGAGAATCCACTCGCGGGGCGAGTATCTCCAGAATGGCAATTTCCACTGTTTCTTGACTTTCCTTTACTCTCAGAGCTTCACTTCTAACTTGAAACAATAAAATGAAACAAAAAGCGTAATTCTATTCAAAATAGACTAAAAACTACTAAAAATGCCTAGAACGAGTCAAAGTCTAACTTAGGAACAAAACAAGGCCAATTTGGGCGAAAACGAGATTGAACTCGAATAATTAGCACAAAAGCCATGGTCTTACTAGTTATAAAACTAGATAAGCCAGAGGCTTATCAAAACACCCCAAACTTAAACCTTGCTTGTCCCCAAGCAAGCTAAAACTCAAAATGGACTCAAGACTTGGCAAGCCTAAAGGATCTAATCAATTTTCGCACAAATTCATGCAATCTCAACAAAACAGTTTTTCCTTCAATGAATTCCCCCATCGCATCAATGTAATCCCCAAATTCATTTACTTTAAACAATTGATAACTTCATCATTCATGCAATCATTAATCTAAGTTGAGGTTCAAGTCACACACAAAAGGAAGATCACCAATTTCAAACAATTGCCTTCCTCACAAGGGTATGTAAAATTTCACTCATTCGCTCAAATTCGTCTAGGCTATCAACTTTTCACTCAATTTCACATATCAAGAGCACTTCCCATGAATTTTATGTTCATCTCAAAAATAGTTCCCACGAAAACATGTTTGCAATATCAGAAGGTCTTTTAAAGGTTGAAATGGGGCCTGGCTAAGGGTAGGATATTCAAGGATACTAGGCTTAAGTCCCTAGGAACTAAGAGAGCATGAGCATTTGACACATCTTCCACTCAAATTCCTTTTTCCATTTTTTTTTTGCCTCGGGTGACTACATCCTTTTCCTTGCTAATCTTTTTGTTTTGCCCCTTTTTTTTTTGGCAATTTTTTTTTCTTTCTTTCTTTCTTTTTTCTTTTTGCCTTGGGTTTCAACCTTTATTTTTCTTTTTCTCAACCCAAAATGACATATCACCTTGTAGCCACCCCAAACTTAGTTTCTCACAACCCTTCTCTTGCTAAGCTTCCATGCTCTCATAATCCTAAGATTGGGTTAACATGGTTTTTCAGATTTTTGGCTTATAATATAGGGTCATCAAGAAACAATAGGCTAATTAGGCTCAATGTGGCTAACTAGGGAACATGCATTATGGATGGTTCTTTTTAGGCCAAGTAGCTATTTCAAAGAAAATTGCCTAAATCATTTGATGCAACACATAAACATGCAAACCATGAAGAGATTCAAGCAAATCCGGGAAAGTGCAACTTGAAAGTGATTCACACAATCAAAAACAAAGTTGGAGGCTCAAATTCCTCACCTGGATATTTTGCAAATTGTTTGACCAAGATACAATTCCTAGTGTGTGCACCCCTTCACCCCAAACTTGTCATAAATCAAGCAATTACAATAAAAATTCTCAAAGTTTCAATTTTCAATTTTTCACATGGGGATCAACTTTTCTATTTTCAGAACCTAGGGGGAAATCACCGATGGTCAAAATAATTCATGCAATTAATCTATGCTAAATTTTATTAAAATCCAATAAGCTCGCCGACACAACATTCATACACAAACTCTTGATCTTCTAAAATTATTCAAGAGTGACAAACAAAAACAAAAAACAAAAACAAAAACAGAAAAAAAAACAATTGGTTCCCTCCCCCACACTTAAAGCATACATTGTCCTCAATGAAAGAACACATATATAAAATAAGAGTGAGGAAAGGAGAGGGTGCTCCCTGATTAAGTTGTAGTATAGGTGGCCGCTTCCATGCAAAGCTCTTCTATGGTTGCATCCTCATCCAATTGGTCTCTCGGGCACCCCTCTGTTGGGCCAAAGGTCTCTCCTGGAAGAAATCCTGCAAATCAAAAACTTAATTGCAGATTCGCGAGGCGAGAGATCACTCGCGAGGCGAATCTGGAAAATTGTTATTCACACTTTCCAGAATCGCGAGGCGAACAGTAACTCGCGAGGCGAATCTGGAATTCCAGCAGCTGATGATGCCCAGAATCGCGAGGCGAAAGTAACCCTCGCGACGCGAGATAGAAGCATGATCAAGCCTGAGATTCAGGGCTTCTGTCTCACTTGGCCACTGTGGATTCGCGAGGCGAATCAAGCTTTATATATATATATATATATATATATATATATATATATAAATGACAGAAACTAAAAATAAAGGATACCTAGCTTGGGTTGCCTCCCAAGTAGCGCTTGTTTAACGTCCCGAGCCTGACTCAAGTCGCCCCTAAGGGTTAATCCGGAAGAAGATCTTACTTGTCATGCCATGCCTCCCCATGATAATGCTTTAGCCCTTGACCATTCACCTTGAAGTTACCAGAGGCCCCTTCTAGTTCTATTGTTCCGTGTGGACAAACTTGGAGGACCTTGAACGGTCCCGACCACCTTGATCTTAGCTTTCCAGGAAAGAGTTTCAACCTTGAATTATCAAGAAGTACCGTTTGTCCGGGCTCGAACTTCCTAGGCAAGATGTGCTTGTCATTCCTTTCCTTAGTCCGCTTTTTGTAGATTGCTTGCTTGCGGATCTCGGACAACTCATTTAAATCCAAAAGCCCTCTATAATCGGCACATACTCTCCACTCCGTGATGGTCCTTTTTGGGATCAACTCATTGTTTTCATTGACCACCACGGTTGTTCCACCTTTCAACTCCGGTGCTTTATCATCCTTTTCCATGCCTTTGTTGTTGAGCTCTTCCTTTGCACATTCATCCCTTGGGAGACTCGGTAAGGCTTCCACGTCTTTTAACCACTCAAGATAGACCTCATCCCCCAAAGGGTAGTTTTCCTCTCTATCATCATCATGGGATTTTACCAACACTTGTGCTAGTGAAGAACCATGGGCTTCTCTAGTTGCCTTTGCCTTAACAATTGATTCCACCACATCCACTCGATACACATCCGACCTCTCAACAGGGTGCTTCATTGCTTCAAAGACATTGAAGACTACCTCATCATCTTGCACCCTTAGAGTGAGTTTCCCTTGTTTTACATCTATCAAAGCACCCCCAGTGGCCAAGAAGGGCCTACCCAATATGAGAGGGATCTCGGCGTCTTCATCCATATCAAGCACCACAAAGTCCGCCGGAAATATGAGCTTGTCTACCTTCACTGACAAGTCTTCGACCACTCCATAAGGATATTTTATAGAACGATTGGCGAGTTGGAGTGACATCCGTGTATCCTTGACTTCTTTGATCCCCAACCTCTTCATCATAGAGAGGGGCATCAAGTTGATGCTTGCCCCTAGATCACATAATGCCTTCCCTAGAGTCATCCCCCCAATGGTGCATGGTATCGAAAAAGAACCGGAATCCTTCAACTTTGGAGGTAGTTTTCTTTGAAGAATGGCACTACACTCCTCGGTCAAAGCAACCGTTTCCTCATCCACTATTCTCCGCTTCTTGGAGAGAAGCTCCTTCATAAACCGGGCATAAGATGGCATTTGTTCCAAGGCTTCCGCAAATGGAATGTTAATTTGAAGTTTGCGGAAGACATCAAGGAATCTATTGAATTGTTTATCCTGTTGAGGCTTCTTCAATCTTTCAGGATATGGTACCTTCATGTAGGGCGGGAGGTCTTGGGGTTCAACCCACTTCTTTTTTCGGAACTCTTCATCTACAAGTTTCAGCCTTCCCCCTTGCTCCGGTGCCTTGTCACTTGCCAACTCCTCTTTCTCAGGTTGCTCTTCCTCAACATGTGGTTGTTCTGGGGCCTTGTCTTCGTGAGAACTAGTTGCACCCCTGTTAGATCCCAACACCTTACCGCTCCTAATTGTTATGGCATTGCATTGGTTCTTAGGGTTGTTCTCAGTATCACCTAGGAAGGTGCCTGGGAGACGCTCATTTAGTTGCCTTGCGAGCTGAGCAACCTGCGTCTCTAGATTCTGAATTGCCGCCCCTGTATGAGTTGCCAACTTGTCAATGCTTGTGCTTGTATTGATTGACAACTTCTCAACTGCTGCACTCACCTTCTCTATAGCCAACTCCCAAGGCTGCCTTCCACTGTCTGTTATTTGCAACCGATTAGTTCCTGGAAAAGCCTGCTGAGTATTGTTTTGATGGATTCCAATGTTTGGCCTCAGACCCTGTTGAGGTTGTTGTTGCCCGGCTAGACCACCACTAGCATTACTCCAAGCGAAACCCGGATGGTCTCTCCTCATATAGCCCCGTTCGATTCGATTGTAATCACTGCATGCATTTCCTCCGATAGTTGTTACGGGGCACACTGTCATAGAAATTGTGGCATGAGTCCACATGTTCTTGAGAGAAGTAGAACGGACAGCTGACGAGTGTCATGGTCTCCATTACAATTTTCACAACCCGGAGGCATTCCCTCGTGTATCACATTGACCTTTTTGTTTCCAGACAAAGTCTGCGATTCCGCATCTTCAACAGTCTATTTTGCTCTAAAATGGCTTCCATTGTTGCAGAACTGACCCCACTTGAGGTTTCCCTTCCTCGGTTGTAATCATTGTACGACATCTTCTCCAATAATGCCCATCCATCCTCAGCTGATAAATAAGAGAAGGAACCGCCCGCTGCGGCATCACAATTCATCTGGTATCGTCCCCTTAACCCGTTAAAGAAATGTTGAACTTTGGAGACCGGGTCAAAGAACGTCGAAGGACATCTTCTTAAGAGCACATTGTACCTCTCCCAAGCTTCATTAAAAGTTTCATCTTCTGTCTGCCTGAAAGATGTGACGGCAACTCTTGCTTGTGCCGCTTTCTGAGGAGGAAAATACTTAGTTAGGAACTTTTGTGCCATTTGCTCCCAAGTTCTGATACTGTTCCTATCCAAGCTATCAAACCAATCGCGAGTGACATCCCTAAGAGAGAGAGGGAAAAGCCGCAAGCGAAACTCATCTTGAGAGACTCCTCTTGTCTTCTGCAAGTCACAAGCTTCAAGGAAGCGAGTGATGAGTCTATGAGGGTCTTGTTTGCCACTCCCATCAAACTGATTCTCATGGATCTGGGCTGTGACACATCCTTCCACTCTGAAGGAATCAGTATTAAGATTGCCTCTCACGATAGAAGAATCACAATCACCCAAGTTGGGTAGATCGTACTCGAAGAGAGGCTTGTAACAAGGAGGAGGAGGGTTTTCTTCGGCCATCCTCTCAAAATCAATTGCTTCAAGCCTCTTTCGCTCTCTGGCTTCTTTCCTTAAGCGTTTCTCGGTCTTGGTGATCTCCGAATCAAATAGCAAGTCCTCTTGTGAAAGGGTACCTCGCATACAAAAACAAGGCAAGACCAAGTGGAATCAAAGAAGTAGAGAGATATAATAGTAAATAAAAATAAAAATAAAAATAAAAACAGCTTAACCAAATAATCAAATTCCCTAGAAATTAGGAAAATTGGTTGTGCCAATCCCCAGCAACGGCGCCAAAAACTTGTTGAGTCACCGGCAAGTGTACCGGGTCATCGCAAGTAATAAAATAAACACGGTAAGAATTTACCGAGGTCGAACATAAGGATTGGGCTACCAATTCAACTAATTCGCGAGAAATTCGATAAGTTGGTTAAGTGACAGCAAATGGTTGAGATGGAGAATAGGATCGCAAATGAAATTAACAAATCTAATAGAACTAAGGTATTAAAATCTGGAAATTAAAATGTCTAAGGTCTCAAATCCACCTACCCAATCATGCATAATACCCAAGTGATGATGATTCTTTCCTAAGTTCAGTTACAATGTCAACCAGGACCCCCAAATTCTCCTATATCCATTGTCGTGCTCAATAGGACGCATTCGATGATTGAGTTAATTACTTACTAGGTCTCATAACCCTAATCATCAAACTCTATTAAATCTGGTTCCTATAAGGTTGCACCAATCTCCTACTCACTCTCGTGCAATATTCGATCGATGATCCCAATTCAAGTTCTAAAACGCGAATTGCCTCCTAAGCCTCATTACGTTTAACTAGTCAATCACGCATGCATATGATCAACACAACAAAATCAGAATTGGAAAACATTAATTGAAAGAAGGGAGAAAAACATACATCACATCGAATTCTACACCGCCATGGGTGGTTTCATTGATCCCTCAGACGAGGGGATTAGTTCCTCATGCTCGTAAATACAGACAAGCAATCGGACATAACCACCATAGTAAAATAAGAAAAAGAAAAGAGGAGACGCGGCTCCAAAAACACAAGGAATTCGGCCAAAAACGCTACTCTAAACAGTGGAAACCAAAAGCTTCTCAATTCTGCCCTAAAACAGCAATATATAGGATTCAGGATCTGCGCGAACTCGCGAGGCGAATATTAAAAATGGCGCGCTTTCAAAATGGACTCTCGTGAGGCGAGAGTATGTTTCGCGTGGCGAGTCTTCAAATCCTAGTCTGTCACAGCCGTGACCTTCATCACGGCTAGGCCGTGATGGTCTCTGTCCTCCAGGGTCTTCATGATTAGCGAGGCGAACATCCTCTCGCGAGGCGAGACAGAAAGGATGACTGTTGCTGCTTAGCTGATCTTCACACTAGTGGAAAATATACATTAGACGGTAAAGGTTTACGTCAGTTAACCAAAAACTAGACGTTAAAAAGGGGGCGGTGGCAGTTTTGTAAATATCAGACTTCATTAATTCACTGTTAACGTCAGTTGTTTTAAGGACTGGCGTTAAAAGTGAGGCGGTGGCAGTTTTGTAAATATCAAATCACTATTTGCGTCAGTTGTTTAATGAACTGACGTTAAAAGTGTTTTGCAAGAAATTATTAAAACTTTTAACGTCAGTTTTTATAAACCTGACGTTATAAGTGTGATTTTTACTTCAGTTAAATAAATAACTGACGTAAATAATCAACTCATTCCTATCTTTCTTTCGTTGTCATCTCCCTGTTGTCACTCTTAACGCAGATCATCACTCCATATAGTGCAGTTTATTTCTAATCTTTTTTTTAAAAAAGTTTATTTTTAATCTTAATTAATTAGCTTGAATTAGTAAATTAACAAATTCTTGTGCAAATTAAAATAAATAAACACTTAACATAAAACAAGTTATATATGTATAATCAAATCGTATCTCATTGAAGCGATTCATAAGTTACAATTACATGTTTAAAAGATAAAAAATTTCCGCAAGATATATAGCACTAAAATATATAAAAAAGTTTTCGCTTCAACATCATTTTCTTCTCGGTCCTGTCCTCAGAATCTCCAACATTGAATGCATCCCTCCTCATTTGAAGTCGATGCTCCATCCGAATCCACGATCACTTTGGAGCCGTGGCGAGTGAAGGGTGCACTCGATCTGTTTCAGCAATATTCTTGGAACAGCCACTTGGTTCCAAAGCCGAGGTTTTGGAACTATAGCTGCTGATTCTCCAGAAGGATGATGGTGTGTGCAATTCACATAATGCGATTTACACACCCTTATCACCCATGTAATGCGATTTACACAACCTCAGAAGTTGTTTGACCATTAAGACAGAGACCTTTAAGTCTAGGTATAGGAAGAAAGAGTGATGAAGTTAATCTCCATGGCAGAGCCATATTGTGAAGCAGAAAAATTAAAGGAAGGAAGGAAGCTATTTATAGGAGTAGGGGATGAAGTTACTAGGCGTCGTAAGTTGCTAAAAAATTAAATTGATCATTAAGAGCATTAGGTTCCAAGGCAAATTGGGAGTTGGCCTGACAGTCATATATTATAAACGTGCAGAAAAGAAAACGCCAGAATGAATAGGAAGATACACTTTTAACGTCAGTTGTTGAATAAAACTGACGTTAAAAGTGTTTTTAAAATAAAAAATATTTATTTTTAACGTTAGTTGTTTATACAACTGACGTTAAAAGTGTGATTTTTACTTCAGTTAAATAAACAGCTGACGTAAATAATCATATATCCCTATCTGAAATGCCCTGTTGTCACGAGTCCATTAACGTCAATTGTTGAATAAAACTGAAGTTAAAAGTGTTTTTAAAATAAAAAATATTTATTTTTAACGTCTGTTGTTTATACAATTGACGTTAAAAGTGTGATTTTTACTTCAGTTAAATAAATAGCTGACGTAAATAATCCTATATCCCTAGCTATCTGAAATGCCCTGTTGTCACTCAATTAACACAGGTCTCAGAGCCATTTTGTGAAGGAATAGAAATATAGAGGAAAAGAAGAGGCAGTATTACAGACTGTTACAGAAGAATGTTACTTTAACACCTTTAACGTCAGTTGTATTCAACAACGGACGTTAAAAGTGTTTTTTCAAAAAAAATATTAATATATAACGTCAGTTTGTTAATAAAACTGACGTTAAAAAATTAATTGTAGCGTCAGTTGTTTAATACAACTGAGTTAAATGTTGTTTTATATAACGTTTACACCCGCGCGCCTTCTGCACTTCGCTCTGTACATACGTCTCTTTTCTCTTTTCATCACGCTCAACCCTAAATCACTCTCAACCCTCACTCTCACTCTCACCCAGCACAGAACCCTAATCGCGAGCTCATCTCCACCGCAACCACCGCGAGGGCTTCTTCGCCACCACCGTGAGGTACATTATTAACCCTAACTCTGTCTTTCCATTCATTCTTTGCAATAACTTGACGTACATCTCTCTTTCCCCTTCCCGCGCACTAACTCTCCTTGTCCCTCTGCTCTCAGTAACCACATCGAACGTTGGCCACCACTCGAGCTCCCCTCCCCACCACCACGCGAGCACCTATTTCTGGTGAGTATTTAGGGCACATTTTTGTATTTTTGATTTTGAGTGTATGTTGAAACTGTAGTCTCAGTAGTTGAAACTTGAAACCGTGAGTTTGAGTTGTTTGGAATGTACGTCTCTGTTTTTGGTTTTGAGTGCATGTTGCTCTGCTGGTTGATCTGTCACGGCCGTGATGCTAATCACGGCTAGGCCGTGATCAGTTCTGCCTGTGATGGCATGGTGCATTCGATTGCACGTTACGGCCGTGATGGACATCACTGCCAGACCGTGACCAGTGCTTGGCAATTAATCTTTAAAAACTATAGTTTTCAATCTCCCGTATTGTCCTTATATTGGATATATATATATATGTTTTGTATATCTACAGGACCTATCTAGTTATGGATCGTAGTTGGATGGTTTGTAAGCGTACTAGTGCTGAGTATTTGAAGGGGGTGGGAGAATTTATAGAATTTGCTCAAAGGAATGTTCCTAATAGTAATGGAATGTTATGTTGTCCTTGTGTCAAGTGTTTGAATACGAGGAAATGTACGGTGAAGGATATACGTACTCATTTGATTTGTGAAGGGATTTGCTTGAGTTATACAAGATGGATATGGCATGGTGATATGTTGTTGAGTAGTAATACGGCGAGTGTCTCCCAAAGTGAGGACGTTGACGTAGATATGGAGGATGATCGAGTAGAGGACATGATCCGTGATATTGGACAAGAATCTTTTCATCGAGCGCATGTGTATGATAGGTTGTGCGATGATGCGGATTAGCCTTTATATCCAGGGTGTACTACTCATACACGGTTGTCGACGGTGCTAAAATTGGTTTGTGTGAAGGCGAGAAATGGTTGGAGCGATAAAAGCTTCACGGAATTGCTTGAAGTGTTGAAAGACTTGCTTCCGGAGGACAACACATTGCTTGACCGTAACTATGAGGCCAAGAAGGTATTGTGTCCTATGGGTATGGAGTATAAGAAGATACACGCATGCCCCAATGATTGCATATTGTACACCGGTGTTCATGAAGACAAACACGATTGCCCCAAATGTGGGTTATCACGATACAAAGTGAAGGGTGTTGATGATGATGATGATGTTGATGATGTGAGAAAAAAGGGTCCTCCTGCGAAGGTGTTGTGGTATCTTCCAATAATTCCAAGGTTCAAGCGATTGTTTGCCAATGCGAAAGATGCGAAGAATCTTAGATGGCATAATGATGAGAGGAAACGTGATGGAAAGGTTCGTCATCCTGCTGATTCGATTCAATGGAAGAATATCGATACTATGTTTTCGGATTTCGCCGATGAGCCAAGAAACCTAAGACTTGGACTTGCTACGGATGGAATGAATCCTTATGGTAACATGAGTAGTATTCATAGTTCATGGCCTGTTCTGTTGGTGATTTACAACATGCCCACTTGGTTGTGCATGAAGCGCAAATACATGACGTTGTCTATGATGATTTCGGGCCCAAAGCAACCGGGAAATGACTTAGATGTTTATCTAGGTCCCTTGATTGAAGACTTGAAAACGTTGTGGGTGGAAGGTGTTGATGTATTTGATGGGTATTCTCATGAGACTTTCAAGCTTCGTGCCATGTTATTTTGCACCATCAACGACTTTCCAGCATACGGTATTTAAATGTAAGTGGGTTGATAGTAAGTGGGTTGATAGTAACGGTGGTGTACAAACCGACGAATTGGGGTTCACATTGGTAGACCTCAACAAGTTAGGTCATATAAATGAGCCTTTCATAATGGCTTCCCAAGCAAAACAAGTGTTCTACATCACTGATCCTTCTAACAAAAGGTTGTCCGTGGTTCTCCAAGGAAAAAGCATGTATAATGGTAGTGATGAAAATGAAGATTCAAATCTTGATATTCCTGAGACTCCTTCTTTTTCAACAAACATGCCTACTATAATCGAGGAGACACAGGTGGACGATGTACATGCCACTCGTGATGATCATCACGAATGGATATTGATATAGGTAGTTTAAACTTAGTATACATTTATAACCTATGTTAATAAATATATATTGTTTTGAACATGCATACATATGGATCATTGTTCCATTTTTCCTTTGCAATTCTGTAATGTGTGTGATATTACGTATTCTTGGGATATTTACTGAATGCAGGGATGGCTTAGGGGAGTGATATTTTAAAACTGAATTTAAAAAAAAAATACTATTAACGTTAGTTGTATCATACAACTGACGTTAAAAGTATTTTATAAAAATATACAGTACACTATTTAAAATTAAGACCTTTAACGTCAGTTCTTGATAACAATTGACGTTAGTTTTAACAAAATTTACGTCGGTTTTGTTAAAGAACTGACGTTAATTTTGACAAAATTAACGTCAGTTGTGTTAAAGAACCGACGTTAATAGTGTTATATTTGACGTCAGTTCTCAACTGACGTTAAAAGTTAAACTTTTAACGTCAGCTGTATTTACGTCAATCAGTATTCTGACGTAAAAAATCAATTTTAACTGACGTAAAAAGCACTTATTGCACTAGTGTCAGGCTCGCGAGGCGAGAATCCACTCGCAGGGCGAGTATCTCCAGAATGGCAATTTCCACTGTTTCTTGACTTTCCTTGACTCTCAGAGCTTCACTTCTAACCTGAAACAATAAAAAGAAACAAAAAGCGTAATTCTATTCAAAATAGACTAAAAACTACTAAAAATGCCTAGAACGAGTCAAAGTCTAACTTAGGAACAAAACAAGGCCAATTTGGGCGAACACGAGATTGAACTCGAATAATTAGCACAAAAGCCATGGTCTTATTAGTTATAAAACTAGATAAGCCAGAGGCTTATCGGATATTTGGACGGAACATTTGGTGCCGTCTGTGGGGATCGAAGCAAAATTATCCCATACCACAAACTATGGTGAGGACAAGGAGCGGAAACTGCAGGAGAGAGGAGTCAGAGAATGCTAACAATGGGGATAATGGACAACGATCCATAAACCCAGCGATGACGACCGACAATCCCATTATTCAAGAACTTCTCGCACAAGTGGCAATGCTGAGAAGGGAGAATGAGGAGATTCGTCGGTAGAATAGCCGTCGTGAACGAGAACAAAGTAGAGAAAGGTCTTCCTCTTCTCCTCATGAGAGAGAGCGCCGGACAGCTGAGAATGAAGGATCCAGAAACACGCGCAGAGAAGGAGGAATCCCACAACCCCGTGTTTCTCACCACGTTGACCGAAGAGGCGAGGAGGAATTTCCTAGGCAGGCCCCTGAACTTTCACTTCAGGCAAATAGGCCTAATGAAAGGGCCGGGGCGCGGAGGCCAAGACATCCCTTCACCGACGCCATCATGGAGGTTCCTCTACCAGCCAACTACAAACCAATAAATATTGACAGGTATGATGGCACATCGGACCCGGAACGTCATTAAATGCTTTCACTACTCAAATACATCTCTTTACCGACGATGATGCTGTCATGTGTAAAGTCTTCCCTACTACTCTGAAAGATGCTGCGTTAAGCTGGTATACTCAGCTACCGCCAACATCAGTCGACTCCTTCGACACGTTTATGACTAAATTCAATGCTCAGTTTGCCACGAGCCGAGCTCATCAAAAAACCTCGGCCTCGTTGGTAAATTTTAAGCAAGAAAAAAACGAGTCTCTGCGTGATTTTATGGCCAGGTTCAACAAAGAGACTGTCCTGATTCGGAATCTCAGTGCCGATGTCGTACTACATACTATCTTGACCGGATTACGGCCTGGCCCTTTCGCC
Source organism: Sophora flavescens (assembly GCA_030762895.1). Taxonomy (NCBI): domain Eukaryota; kingdom Viridiplantae; phylum Streptophyta; class Magnoliopsida; order Fabales; family Fabaceae; genus Sophora; species Sophora flavescens. Next base: position 149,692,032 of record CM061067.1, read on the forward strand.
AGACACCTAGCTCGGAAGCCTCCATCCAGTATGGATGAGTTGAGGAGAAAAGCTGTCGGATTCATTAATATGGAGGAAATTGAAGAATCTAAAAAAAGAGAAAGAACCGATGATTCTGATAGACGAGAAGGGAGAGAGAAGAGGAGGGCTGGAGGTGACAAGCAGAAATTCAAAAACACATCTGAGCATTTACATAGGGGACCGAAGTTTGAGCACTATACCCCCCTCAACACCAATCGAGCTCAGGTATTTGAGGAAGCCTACAACGCAGAACTTTTGCAGCTCCCCAACCGTGGCCACACGCCCAGAATCTTGATGAAGCGAAGCATTGTCGGTACCATCGTAACTACGGGCATACCACCGAGGAGTCTTTGGGTCTGCGTGACAAGATTGAAGAGTTAGTGCAAGCTGGTCATCCGAATAATTTCGTTCGGAGAAATCACAACAATGGTGAAGGGCGTGGCGAGAGATAGAAGAAGAAGAGGAGGTGGCCAAAGCCCTGGAAAGCGGCGACGGTCGGCAAAATAATGAAACAATGAGAAAATAGGGAAGATCAGAATGAAAGGAGGGAGGAGGATAATACTGTCCGAGGTGTAATAAACACTATTTCAGGTGGATTTGCGGGAGGAGGCACAATGAGTTCAGCTCGGAGAAAACACCTGCGGGCTATTCGGGCTGTAAACTCGGTAGCTTGCAAACCCCCGAGGATTTCCCCACCGATTATTTTCTCCGATGAAGACTTCTTGGGTGTGGATCCTAATCAGGATGACCCAATGGTAATCACAGTGCAATTGGCCAACTTCTCGGTCAAGAGAACTCTCATCGACCAGGGGAGCTCGGCTGATATCCTATATTATTCAACATTTCAGAAGCTCGGGATCCCAGAAAAATCTATTCAGCCATACGACAGTAAATTCGTCGGCTTTGCTGGGGAATAGGTGGATACCCGAGGATACATAAACCTCCTAACTACTTTTGGAGATGGCAAAATGTCCAAAACTATTTTGGTCAGGTACGTGTTGGTTAATACAGTAACATCGTACAATATCTTGATCGGGAGACCATCCTTGAACAGGTTGGGAGCCGTGGTCTCTACTCCCCACCTTACTATGAAGTTCCCTTCCAACTCGGGAGACATAATTGCTATCCAGACTGATCAAAAAATGGCCAGACAATGCTATACCGATAGTTTGCGTGTAAGCAAACTCAAACCTACACCTGCAGAAACACCAGACAGAGGAAAAGACGAGTCTGTAAATTCAGTTAGTTCTGTTGTACTAGACCCGAGGATTGACATGCAAGAACAACGGCCACAACCCATTGAGGAGTTGGAGAAGTTCAAGCTTGGATCACAGCCCGATCGGTGGACTAAGCTACAGTTGATGTATATAGTCAGGTGATGTACTCTTTTTCCTACCTCGGTATTTTATCCCAAAAAAGGGTTTTGACCGAGAAGGTTTTAACGAGACACACCGCAGACTTTCTTTTCTATCCAATAAAAGAAGTTATTATGAACATTGGTCTATTTTCTTATTTTGCCGATGAATTTATTCTGCGAATATTTAAATCATGAAGGCCGAGTACAAGCCATTAAATTATTTAAGGCCAAGTTTGAGCCTAAAGGCCGAGTACGAGCCATTAAATTATTTAAGGCCAAGTTTGAGCCAAGTTTGAGCCTAAAGGCCGAGTACGAGCCGTTTAAATTATTTAAGGCCAAGTTTGAGCCTAAAGGCCGAGTACGAGCCGTTTAAATTATTTAAGGTCAAGTTTGAGCCTCAAGGCCGAGTATGAGCCGTTAAATTATTTAAGGTCAAGTTTGAGCCTGAAGGCCGAGTACGAGCCACTAAATTACTAAATACCGAGTTCGAGCCATTTAAATCGTAAAGGCCGAGTTCGAGCCATTGAAATTGTTAAGGGCCAAGTTTGAGCCTAAAGGCCGGGTTCGAGCCATTTAAATTGAGAAAAGCCGAGTTCGAGTTATTAAATTATTAAGGCCGAGTTCGAGCCTTGAAGTTATTAGGAAAAATCGGATACAAGCATCAATTGAATCCAGAAGACTGCTATTCTCCCAGTTAACATCCTTTTTTTAAAGGATTAAATTATGAAAAGAATTCAAAGAATATCTCGGACGAACAAATGCTATAAAAGTAAGAGGAAGTCATCAAGATGCTGGAAGAGTTTTTCATTAGATTAACAAGGATTACAAAAGCAAAGCCCATTACAAGGGATATAGAAAACAAAAAACAAAGAATACAGCTACTCGTCCCTATGGCCATCTTCGTCGATGTGATCCTCGGGAGAATCTTCCCCCCCTTCCACCTCTTCTTCCTCTTCGGGAATGATGGGAACAAGTTCCCCATTTTGCACCTCCTTATGCACATCGGCACCCGTGATATCAATCCCCAAGGCAAGAATTTGAACTTGAGCAAGTCTTCCTGAATCTCCAGCTTGGCCTTAGTCTCGGCACTCAAGTCGGCTTTAAGTTGTTCAATTACAACTCGAGCCTCCTTAAGCTCCTCTTCAGCACGAGCTTTATCCTCCTCAGCTGATTTTGCTTGGGAGTTCAACTCGGAATTATGATCATTAAGCTCGGCGATGGTAGTACTCAGGAGATTTTTGGCTTGGGCCAGCTCATCACGCTCCGTGGAGATCCGGGCGAAATCCTCCTTCAGCTTCTCAATAGAAGCAAGTTCAGCTTCCAGGTGCTGGGATTTCCTCTCGGTCTCCATCAAATCTCGGCTATAAAAGCGGGTCAGAGCAGCAGCTCGGATGCAGTAGACCGAGAGGGCCTCCATGCTGGACTGAGCCCCTTGCTACTTAATTAATCGGAGATCGGCAGGCTTCAGGAAATTCGTGTCAAAAGAAGGGAAGGGATTGAAGTCTTCACCCCAGAGAGACGAGGTTCCTGCTTTCAGAGAAGTGTTATACCACTTCACCTCGGTAGAAGGTGGAAGTTGCTCCTCTCGCCCCGTAGTTCCCATCTCATGAGTGGCAGGAAGTGGGGTACTCGAGCGAGGAGGGGAAGGATCTTCGGCGTCGACTACTATCTCTACCTTTTTTCTTTTGTGAGGGGCGGAGGATGAAGCCCCCTTGGCAGTGGCCTTAGCAGCGGCCGGAGGAATTCTTTTCTTTTTCTTCTCGGTCGCTGAGGGACCCTGACCCTCCTTCGCGGCAGATTTCAAAAGCTTACTGAAGTCGAATTTCCCCATGATAACTGTCGGAAAGAAAAGCTGTTAGTACGAGAACACATACAGAAAAGATTTAAAAACTAAAAAGCCGAACACTTACTTTTAAAGTCAGCTCTCGGAGTGGATGAAAAGGGGAGTTTCAGAAGACGTCCACAATGGAGAGGCCGAGGAAGTTTTTCTAATATATCTATATCCCGTCTATCCTCGGCAGGAAGGGATTTGTATTCAAAACCAACGAATTTGGTAGGAGATGATTGCCAGTACAAAGGAAACCTGGCGCATCCATTTTCATCAAAAAAGTAGGAAAGGTGAGAGCCCTAGGGGCGAACTCGGAAGAAGCCGACTTTGAAGTCTTTATACGATGATGTGTATAAACTAATCAGTCCTCTTCGGTTCAGCCCATTGAGGGAAATCCATCCCGTTTTCTCACCAAACCTTGTTTGGTAAAAGTACAAAAATTTGGGAGTAGTGGGCTCCATCCCGATGTATTTACACAGAATTTGAAAGGCTTTTAGAATAGCCCAACTGTTGGGATGAAGTTGAGTAGGTGCGACATTCATGGTTCTCAGAACGTCACACTCAAACTCAGTGAAAGGGAGAGACACGTGCAGCTGAGAAAATAGTGTTCTATACATATATGTAAAAGGCGGCTCGGAAGGATGAGCCCTTAGGAAAACATACTCGGTACCCGAGCATGGAGAACAAATAAACTCGGATTCGTCTCCGGATGCCGAGATATTAATATGGGACCGAAGACGAGTAATTGAATCTGAAGACTGATAATCAGAAAAATAAACCCCAACTTCGCCCTTAACCCATGTATACCCAGGTAGGGTAATAGCGGGAACAGGGTCTTTTGGAACCCTTTGGCGTTGTTTGCGAGTGGCGGGTTTGGAAATTTGGGGGGAGGAAGAACCAGATCTAGAAGGGTCGGACCCAGAAGAATCAGACTCAGGAAGACGACCCGGAGGAGGACGGTCTCACCTGACCGATGTTTAGTTCCTGTGAAGGAACAGAAGAAGTGGAAGGAGAGCCCCCAATGGGGGAAACCTCGCGCTCCACCAGGGGCGAAGTGTTTGACTCGGTGGACTCGGATGAACTCATGACCGGAATCCAGAAATAAACTTAGAAATTTGAAAGAAGGAAGAAGGCTGGGCATACCTGGAGAGCGAAAGGCAGGAAGACGATTGCAGAAACTTGAAAGACAGAGATGAAGAACGGAGAAAGGTAGTGGACAAGGGGGAATAAGGTGGAGTTAGAAGAGATATTTATAGCTGCTGCGGTTGATGATGAGATATGATCAACGATCCACATTCCTTGAAATAAAAAAGGAAAAGGGGCGCGGCTTTTAATTTTTCCCCTCATTAAATGAGCGCGGAACTCTAGGGTTACTCACCCATAACGTGCAACAGAAGATTGAAGGGAAATGATAACCTTCTCTGACAGGAGGAAAAGTCAGTTGAAATGACGGTTTGAAACACGGAAGGAAGAAAGTCCAGCAGCCGAATTTGATACTTGTCAGCTCTTTCGCTTATTTAAGCTCGAAGCTCGGGGGGCTTGTGTACTGACCGAAAATATAAGGCCGAGGACTTGTTAATAAACTAGACCAACCGAGCTTACTCTTATAAATGGGTCTTAACCGGAACTCCTCCAAAGTCGAGGACTCGTTAATACACTTATATCCGAGAATAAATACTCGGATCTATCTCGTAATAAACCACCGGTGAAGGAACCTCGGTCCCGTGCAATCCAGTCCCAACTGACTGGGCCGAATATCTTGCTGGTCCAAATATCCCTCCGCATAACTCGGAGCCTTATCCTTATCTTTATCTAGTTACGATAACAATCCGATCCTAACAAATAGGATCTCAATAACAGTCCAACTCAAACTGTTACACCAAAACATCTCTATAAATAGGGGTCCAACCCCCTCACTTAGAACTACATTTGCTTTGATTCCCATTTGGATACGTAGGAGCAGAATTCTGATTCTGTCAAGCTATTCCAAAACACTCCCACAAGAGCTTCTCCGGACGAGTATCTCTCACTTGAGATATTTGGACGAAACATAGCCCATTGCATATTTGTTTCTATTGAATGCGTGTACAACAGAATCCCATCATCATGTATCTAATATATAATATAATAATATCATTAACAGATGCTCAATAATAACACTAAAATTATACTTCAACAATAGCTTAGTATAATTTAACACAATTGCTTATTTCAAGCTATGGAATATGCCAATAAAAGATAAATCTAGAGTTGGTATCCAAAAGATCCATGTGCTCAATCAGGGGGACTCTTTTAAATTATGAGCTGTACAGCTTTAGTGACCTTGTTAAACCATGAATCTTTCAGTCTCACATACGTCTCTATAACACAAGAAAAAAGAAAATCACAGTTCTTTGTCTCTCAAAATAAACCTTCCTTACTTCCATGATCTTTGCTTCTCGAGCTGAACCTCGATCTTTCTTTTGTTTTTTTGTTAAGTTTTCTGTATTCTCTCTAAGTCTTGACTTGTTGTGTCCCTCACCATTATTCAAAATGTAATCAATTTTGTCAGTTCTAACATCAAATCTGACTTAGCTTGTTCGATATCTTGAGGTGAACCAGAAAGCTTGGAGTGAGGATAGAAAATAGAAGAAATAGAGAAAATTATATTGAATAAAAGCAAGAAAACAAGAGAAAATTTGAGAATATGAAAATTTTGATGGTATTGACTGAATCAGTATTACAAAGTTTGTGTATTTATACAATGATTTAAACATTCTAGAGAATCCTAACTCTAACTAACTTCCTCAAAACTCTTGCTGACTAATTAATTTTTTCTAACTAACCTGCCGCATTAGCAATCTGTAATAGGTGCTCTAAAAATCACCTCTTAAGGCTAGCTATGTGATGCTTGATTAGTTGCTCTTTAAGATTTAGATGAGCATCAATATCAATGTCGAGAGATTTTCTTTCATGGTTGTGAAATGTTTTCATATGATAAATGAAGAATCACATAAGTGAGTTTGATACCACATCTTGACTAAAAACCTCAAGGCATTAGGTTTATGGTTGTTTTCCACTTACATAGCTTCAACCTATCAAATTGCTTTCAGTATGAGACGTCTTCATACACATCTCATACGAAGCCGGATACTTAGTACGATAAAAGTACGATACAATACGGATACTGGGATATGGAAAACTTTTTGAAATTTAGAATACGATACAAGCTAGATACGTTACATTTTATTTATTTATAGAAAACATATATTTTATATAGATATGGAATATTGGTAAATAAAGAGACCCTTGTCATTCCCGATTAATGTAACAATTTACAAAAAGATACTTGTAATGATAACAAAAAATGCAGCTTCTACTCATATCATAATATATTCTTTTCTCTACGTCAGAATATCACCAAACACATCTTTAATAGAATTCAAAATAAGTCTCGGGTCTATATAATAGACAACAATTCAAAAACATCTTTACTAAATTATTGTCTAATGCTAATTGATTCAGTCTCCTATCTCTTGTTATCGTCATCCGGAAAAAAACATAACTTCTAAGTCTGGTTCATCAAAAGAATTCTGCTAAAGGGATACTTTGTGAGTACGTATACGGAAGTATCCTAAGAGTATCAGATAAAATAAAATTAAAGTAAAATAAAGAAATACTTCTTGGATACATATCCGGAAATATCCTATGAGTATCGGTGTGAGATACAGATACCACCAAAAGATGAGATTTGGTCCAAGGTAGATGTAGGTGCCAAATGTGAATCTTCTCTCATTCGCACCATTTGCCCAATCAACATATGTGAATCCATACAATGCCAATTTATTGCCTTTTTTTATGTCTAATATCCATAGTGTTTAGGGTGTGTCTGAGATATCGATTTTAATATGCACTCAACACGTTTCCAGTGTTCTTCCATGGGTTGACATAAATTGACAGACCTTATTTGTACTATATGATATATCAAGTCTAGTAATAGTAGCATATTATAAAGCTCCTAACAGTGACCTATACAAGGAATCATCAACCATGTATTTCGACTTTTTTTTTTAATAGGCAAATGTTAGTAGTTAGTTGTTATATTAATTTTTCTCATTTATCAAGATTTGAACCTTATACCTCCTACTCCTCCAACTCCTTATACCCTTAGCTTAAATCACTTGAGCTACCCAACCCCATGTAATCTGACTCTTGTTTAGTTAGTTTTGGTCCTAAATACATTGGTATTGAAATGCCTTTTGCATGCATCAATCGTTTTTTGCTTCATGTAGTGATGCAACGTACGTGGTGAAACCGATAAGGATTCAACAACTCATTGATTCAATAAATATATGAGAGGTTGATGGCACGAAAATTGAAAACACTTCTCAGATTTTATTAAATTCCAATCTACTCTAATGAAGGCTAAAACAAATATATATAGCATCAACGGCAACCCTAAAGCAGAAACAAAAGAAATACCAAAAAGGCCCTTACATAACAAAATTGCAAAATACCTCTAAAATTATGATAAAAGTAAAAAATACCCTACGTTTTGCTCAGAAGGTCTTTTCCATATAAAAAAGTGTGGTCTTTTTTTTTTTTTGATAAGCCAGATTATATATTTTATCAAAATTGGGAATTGTTGACTTTTGCGGCCGACTTTACACTACGTCATGTAGTATGTTATTTGGTGTATTTCTTATGAAATAGGTGCAATGAAGGAGCCACCACCTATTTTTAACACTTCAATACCAAGAAAGTAAGAGAGTTGGTCTAAATCTTTTAGTGCAAAAGCATTATTAAAATTAGAAATCAATTGTTAAATTGCCTGAGATGAATGTCCTGTAATAATGCCCTCATCGGCATAATTAGAAATATAGTAAGAATAGTGCTATTTGATTCGAAAATTTACTGTACATACGAAAAAGTAATGAACTTATTGTAATCAATTAGATACAAGCAGAGTTTTAAATTGTGGACCGCATCACGTGATGCGGCCGCAACATCTCGATTGTGCTTGTCACCAAAATCGCATCGAATCGTGATACGACCACAGCCGCAATTTAAAACCCTAGATACAAGTATAATCATCATTCACAGTGGTTAAAAATTGAAGGAGGTTGCATATTTGGCAACATATTATAGATTCGCAAGGCTTGGTACGAATGATCACATTACAAAGTCTAGGTTTTGTAACTTTGTAATGTAAAATCAAGCTTTTCAAACCAGGCCCTAGGCGTCTTTAGATTTATTTCATATTATCTAAATGTGCTGATGGGTAATTTTTATTTTATTTTATGAAATTGTATGGTCCATGCAATAAATTTCTGATGGGTATTTTTCTTTTAAATTAATCCGAGAGTTTATGCCACCCTCACTGACCATTGTGTGTGGATTGTGGACTAGGCCTTATGGAAGAAATAAGGATAGTTAAAACCTTCGTCTACCATTTTGGTAACCAAAAATTGATGAACAATGGCTGACAAGGTATAGTCAACACCATACGACATGTCCAATGGCTATCCCACGGTGCAAGAGAAAGTGAAACCGTATATTGCTTTTGGTAATTAATGGTTACGTGCTGTAGGCATGAGATTCTTTCTTTAATCCAATTAAGCTTCTGGTGCAATACAACGTGACTCGACTGTAGCATGGTTCCAACATTAGAGCATATATTTGGGAACTAAACCATCCTCCTAGCTGAGTTATATTTGAATGATGAGGTGATTGCAAGCTCTATGGATTAAGGTAGCAATACCCAAAGGTGCTATATGAAAGATCTCTCTCCCCTTTTCCATTCTACTTGGTTCTTCGGGCGGTGTTTTGGTGTTTTTTCTCTAATTATTAGAGCTACTCAAGCACTGTCCCCTTTTTTTGCTGATGCGGCTGCTGTGTTGGCTTCTTTTCTACTCGCAAATCTTCTTGGTTCTTCGTTCAACTTTATGATATTGGTGCTATTGGATCCACCCAACGGTTGAAGGCTTCGTATTTTCTGGCTACATATACTGTGTTGTTGTTCTGGTCTTCGTTAATTTGGTCTCAATTAGTAGGTTTTGAGTTATTCTTCCTTTTTCTTGTTGGTGCTGTTGTTGGTACAATCAGGGGCTTCTTTCAACTCAAGGTGGTCTGGGATAGGTTTTTGTAACAGGAATACTAGTTTTATTTTCTTTTTTCAATATTTTACTTACATCATATCTATTTTAGTTCTTGTAAATGTTTTTGTTTACAGGTTAAATAACATTCGTACTCTGAAATTAATATACCTTTTTGCTTGTAAAAAAAATAAAAAAATCACATTCAATAGTTTATAATTATCAAAAAAATTCTATTGATATTTAAGAGTATTGTAACACTCTTTTCGTTCCTTATTATAAGAAACAAAATCCTAAAACATACAGACCAAGAAAATGTATTGAAATAAACTAATTGTAATTAATATTCATATAAATTTACAAAAACATCCATTCTAATCTTAATTAATGTTCCACTCGTATTGAAAGTTGATACTATCTCGTAAATATAAATCCTATAATAAATGAGGGTAAAATTGAAAATTAGCATTTAATATTTATCAAAATTGATGCATGTTTCTTATATTTTGGACCAATAAAACTATCAATTTGTTTCTTATAATAAGGGCCGGAGGGAGTAATATTTATAAAATGGTCTTAAGTGAGTGATTGAAAGGCTATAATATAAACAACAGGTTTTTCACGGCTACTGTATGTTAGTTTTAAAAGATGATTATTATATGTGCTGGTAAAGGGACTTTCAATGCAATATATGGTTTAGTTTGGATATTGTAATTGAGCAACTGCTGGTCAAATTTCTGGATGGCGCAGGTGGACACGGATATCTTGTGATGGCTTATACAGATTTGGATCCTCAAACAGCTTATAGTTTTCAACATATGTTCTTTTCCTTTCCTTTTTTGGTTTTTTTACAATTTCTATAGAGAGCAAAGGTATAGAGGGCTTTACTTCTGATGCAGATATCAACAGCAACTTTTAGGCACCAAATGCCTCTTCATGGGTGGTATTTTGCGATAGCTTTTAGGTGCTGAGGGATTAGGCTTATTGAGGATTAGTTGGTTTTTTCAACATTAATTTCTTGTCTACCTTTGACTTGGGTTGAATTTCTACATTTTCTTACTTATAACCTATTCCTATGTATATGGGTTTAGAGTATCCCTTATACACTACAAGAAATTCTGGGATTAGCTACGACAAATTTGATAGCTAATTCGTAGCTAATCTCTAGCTAACAAATTTAGCTACAGATTAACTACAAAATAGATGCAGAATTGATGGTAGCATAAATTGAGTGGCAAATTGGCTAGAAATTTTTTTATAGCTAATTCATAGCTAATCTTAAATAAGTTCTAGGTATTTTGTAGCTAAACCCTAGTAGTATGTTGTTCAAAATTGCTTTTTTCTAGCTAAATTGCTACAATATCGTCATCACAATTTTGTAACCAATCTATAGCTAAATTTCATAGCGATTTTGTAGTTATTTCCTAGCTAATTCAAAAAAAATTTTAAAAAAAATTACTCGCCAAATTGGTCCCAAACACCAACTATTCTGGGGACCAATTTCGCACTGATATTTGTTAACTCTATTGGCTGGTTGTAACTCTAAAACAACATACCAAAATAGAAATAACAAAAACTTAGGAATAACAATATAATAATTCATAATAATTCACAAGAAATACACATACTTTCATTGATTTCACTACCACCTCAATTCTACCAATAATATAAAAATAGAGCATTTGATTCAAATATGACAAAATTCTTTCCTAATATGACATACAATGAATGCATAAATATTTCAGACCACAGTAAGTGATCACTATGATGGCAAAAGTGACCACACAAGACATCAAATGTTAAATCCAATTAATAACAGAAGTTCAACTCCTGCACTTCACTTCCCCTTCAAGTATCAAATGCCAAAAATGCCCTGTTTTCTCCCATCCTCTTGACATATATACCATATTAAGAAAATGAGAAGTCACAAAAGAAAAATCACACTTCTTCAATAAATTTAATGTGATGGATAAAATGATGCAAAAGAAATAGTATTAACTGTACCACAAGTGGAATAAATGGAAGCCAATAGTAATTATAGAACTCTGCAAGCAAAATGAAGACACTGTTAAACACTGAACATGTAATTTTGTTACAAGAAATGCTATTATGCAACCAAAGTACATTCATAGGTAAAATAGGAATATGTCATACCATGTGCACAAATAAATATGAACAGTGTGGAAAAAATCTAGATCCACAACCTGCAAGAGCATCAAGTAATTTACTTTCTAACTATAACATTCTGCTTTTTAAATATTTAAGTAACTGAAAACTATTTTGGGGCTTATCCATATGTCTAGGAACCCTGTTTTTGCCCTGTTCATGGTGTACCTGATTCCAACAACCTTCTCAAAATCTTCACCATAAGTGCAGGAAAGAAATTTCATGAAATTGAAATTGCTGCCTACAGAAATATTAGCCTACAATTCCAGAAAATTGGTTTAAATTGTTGTTGCTTGAAGAGTACCATGAATTCCCAGTGAAGAAGTTGTTATAGATGATTCACTAACTGCAATGAACCCATTTCAGTAGAGCAAAGTAATCTTCTTTTGAGAGTGAGCCATAGAACTGTCGAATAAAACAAACCTAGAGAACACAGTATAATTTTAATCAGTGTAGGTAAATAATTAAATGATTTTATGGCAATTTTTAAAATCAGAGTTGAAACACAACACTACTAGTATCTATTAAGAGTTTTAACTTCCTAAAATGAGATAAAGAGAAAGCCAATAGATCAGTTAATAAAAATGAAAACACAAATCTTACACTAATAAAAATGATCCCATGATGATTGTTTATATTCTAATTAACCACAATTCAAAATATTGATGCACAGAAGAATGGAGCCAAAGAAATATATATTCACTTGTCAGCATAAAGAGACAGATAATCAAGATAAATTAAACTATATATTGATATTGGATCCTCTTCCTTATTATATATTGAAAAATGAAGATAACAGAGGTAAGTAATCAATATTAAGTGCCTTATCCTATGAAGAGATTAATAACTTTACACAATTAAGTGTTCCAAAAGAAATGAATCAGTTTGAAGCTTAAGTGCCTACATTTCATCATTTTCATAAAACATGAAAAACAAAAATTTTCAAGAGTGAATCAATAAACATGTATGCTGTACCTGTCAACAGCTTCGACAAAAACTCAATTGTTGACTGGCAATATCTTTTGTTCTTTGTACAGGTTGAGTTGTTTCAATGTCAACATCCCAGTCAAGTCTAGCCCATTTAAAGACTACTGAAATAACACTGTAAGCCTATCCTTCCTCAAATAAACGTTGATCCATCTCAATACTTTGACTTCTTCTGTACCTCTTGGACTTCCTTTACTTAACAGTTTGGCATTCTAAAAAATACACTATATATAAACTTTAACTTGTGTTGTATCAATCTAAGAAAATTTACACCTTTTCAATTACTTAGAACTATATCAATTTGAAGCCACAATTCCTTCAATATTAAAGTTGGAAGACTTGACTGCAAATTGAGAACTTAACAGGCAATCAGGACTTTCAGCAAATCACTAGTAGCCACTGAATAGTAGAGTTGTCAGCATCCAAACTGTTATAGTTATAACACCAAAAATAATTGAGCAAGGAATGTAAAAGATCATGCAATCAAGACAACTAATTTCCAATTTAGTCACTAAAAAGATTTTTTCTGGTGAAAGAGTAAAAAAAAATTCAAGATATGCTTCATTATTTTGAAAATAAATTTGAAAGAAGCAAAGAAAAAACTAAGTAAAAGCATTTATATTGAGTTTTACCTTTGAGTCATTCTCATAAAAAAAATTCACCAATAATTTCCTCAACGATATCTTCAAGAGCTACAATCTGTTATATAGAAATATAAATAAGACATGTAGATTAAATAAGCTTCAAAATGTGAAAATTGTTAGAACTAATAGACATATCACATAGAATGGATTTCAGAAGACTTCGAGGGTTTAGTTCCAATCTAATGCACCACGCAAGTAAGAATCAAGCAAGAATCGAAAGATTTTCAATGAAAACTATGGAAATAACATCAAATAGGCAACAATTAGAGATTACCTTCTCTTCGATTTCAGGAACCTTGAGCACCTTCAGATTCACCTTAATAGCTAGCAAATTCGATTAGACTGGCAATTAGGGTTGAAAGAACTTGGGAATCAATAATTAGACTTCAAATTCACCTAACCTAACAGATCACAGTTTATTACGAAGTCACTCCATGTAGATCTCGGTTTTCATTCACTGAAACATGGAATCACATGAAAATAATCACAAAACCAAATAAAATCATAGAGCCAGACCCTAAATCACGATCCTGCATAAAGAACGAGCCTCGAACTACAACCAAGAGAGATCCAGCTATCTCACATAGGGATCCAACGCTTTGGAGAAGCAACCAAGAGTGGTGCAGATCGATGAGAGAGAGAGAAGGAGAGCATGGTGCGCAGGTTCGAGAGAGATAGAGCGCTTGATTCAGATTTAAGAGAGAGAAAACGTGGGGGAGAGCCCCTGATGCAGATTCGAGAGAGAGAGAGAGAGAGAGGATATAATGAAAGAAAAGTAAATTTAAGATCATTTAGAAAGTTTATAAAAATGGAGAATAAAAAACGAAAAGAGAATTTATAAAAATGAATTAATATAGTTTTAAATAAGAAGATATATTTTGTGGAGGACCATGCTTTACAAATTTTCTGGAGAGCGGAGAGATGAGAATTTACATTTGTGATGCTTTTAGAGAACAAGTGAATGGTAGGGGGATATATTGATAGGATAAATTATAAAAACCGAATGGAAGTTAATGAATAGTTAATTAGCTTAAAATCAGTTACTAATTTGATTAGTAGCTAAAATTAGTAGCAAAATTAAAAATTTCTTGTAGTGATATTCATTTAATACATTTTAGTTTATAAAAAAAAAACCAAAATTAGTTTTAGCTCGTAAGGATACTTGTTCTTTTTTTTTTTTAGAATGTTAATGAGTGTCCCAAGAATATTGGTTAAGCAACCAATAAAAGAATATTTTCATTGGGATGATGCATTCAATATTTTAATAAGTGATATTTTTTAGTTTTTCAATGAAAACTTGCTTTTATTGGAATGCTTAACCAATATTCTTAGAACACTCATTAACAAGACCCTATTTTTTATAAGCAAAAATATGTTATAGAGAATACGGGGTACTCAAACTTATTTACAAAAGAAGCGAGAGTAACAAAGGGGGAAAATGTTAGTGTTCAATCGAGAGAAAAATAAATTCAAGTGATTCCCGAAGAAGAAGGCTTAAATTCAACCAAGAAGGTTAGGGCCTGTTTAGTTTGTTAATTATAAAATTGTTATATTGTTTTCATTACATTTCATGTTTTCAAATATTTATACAGGAAACACTAAAAACAACTTTTGATCTGTTTTCACTGTTTCTTGTACAAATCCTTTAAAACATGAAATAAAATGAAAACAAAAAACTGTTTGGTAATTATTTTAGTTGAAATTATCTTTAAAATTAATAAATGAAAACAGGAGACTGGAAATAAATCAAACAGACCCTTAGCATGTTCAACAAATGAGGACACATACACATATTCTAATATTTACTTCTTACCCATAATAAGTTAAAGTTTGATCAAGAGATTCCCGAAGCTACATACTCAATAAGCACTTCCATTCACCGTTTATCTTCAACTAACCCTTCTTTATCTTAACATTAAACTTTGGTCATAGAAGGCATGAAATGTAGAACATAAAGTATATGGACCTTGACATATTAACCTAAAAATGAATTAAGTTCATAATTTTTATTTTTTGTTGATAAACTGACTTATATATTAATTAACAGTAAAAATGGTACTCTAGCCCAATTACAAAGAAAACCAGATCACCAATGTAAAATTGATAGTGCCCCTAAGAAGGAACGATAATCAATAATACAAAAGTTCAGGACAACAACTAAACAAACCTAGCATAACCAAAATACCCTGAAACATTTTCAAAAGAACCACCAACATTACTGTTGAAAGCTCTTGACGCACCACAAGTAGATAAAAGAAACCTCCAACAAGACCTCACCACACTTAATCATTCCCATCCCGCCACTAACATTAAGCTCATGAAGCACCCAAGTAGATTAGAGAACCATGTAGCGAGAGCACTAAGTTCATAATGATATACTATAGTTCAAGCCTTAAATTGTAAAACACGGATAGCAAAATAAATGACTAAGGACACTGAATTGCAGAATGGTATCCATCACAAGCATCCCCCAACATACATATATTTGAATAATATGTCACTTCTGATGATTATCCCCAATATCACGAACTAATTAAGCTGGTTGAAGTTTGAGAAGCTAGGGCCGCCATAAAACTCATTGAAAGGCTGATCAAAAGGAAGAGAAGGAGCAGGAATAGAGGGAGGAAGAGGAGGAAGACTGTAGGAGTCTTGATCAAATCCACTAAGCACTTGTTCATTGGTTCCATAAGATGGTCCAGCAAGTAAGGCTGTGGTCCAGCTGTCGCGATCATCCCGTCCGGACCCCACGAAAGTTGCAAAGGGCCGTGAGGCTGGGGTGGAGGATTTGGAAGCTGATGCAAGGCTAACTGTGAAAAGAGAAGAACAAAGTGGAGTGAGCACACAACACTCAACACTTTCTCAGAAAATCAATCATGCACACGAGGAAGAGAAATTGGAGAATTGAAAGTATTATCATTTTTTTTTATCAAACTGTATAGAAGAGGCTATATATATATATACAACTGTTAACTTACAAAGCAAGCTAAAGCCTATGAAAACTAACATAACTAATTTAGCTGTCATCTAACTAACTAACGGTTTTGGTACAAACTGACTATTTTGACACCCCCCCGCAAGCTGGAAGGTGGATATCCAACATGCCAAGCTTGGATGATAGGAGATTGAAGGGTCCTGGTGCAAGAGGTTTAGTGAGAATGTCAGCTAGTTGAGCATGAGTGGAAATAGGCAAGAGATGTAAAATACCAGACTGAACCTTCTCCCTAACAATATGGCAATCAATCTCGATGTGTTTGGTCCTTTCATGGAACACGGGATTGGCTGCTATATGTAATGCCGATTGGTTGTCACAAAAAATAATGGCTTGTTGTTTGGGAATATGAAAATCATGCAGAAGATACAACAACCATTGAGATTCACAAGTGGCTTGGGCTAATGCTCTATATTCGGCCTCGGAGGATGATCTAGATACTGTAGTTTGCTTTTTGCTCTTCCAAGAAATGAGTGAGGAACCTAAGAAGAAGCAAAATCAAGAAACTAATGCTGAAAGTGTCTTGACATGTGGCCCGATCAATCATCGAACCCTTTCAACCGCATAGTAGAATCTGGGGGAAAGAACAACCCTTTGCCAGGTGCTCCCTTAATGTATCTAAGTACTCGCAAAGCTGCTTGGTAATGTGTTGTGGTGGGGCTTTCTAGGAACTGACTTAGATTACTCACAGCGAATGCTATGTCTGGCCGAGAGTGTGTCAAGTATAACAGTCTTCCCACTAGTCTTCGATAAGTGCTAGGATCAGGAATAATTTCACCACAACTGCTATGTAGTGTTGCTTTGCAATCCATGGGAGTAGATGATGGCTTTTTGCTAATGCACTGCATCTTGAAGTAGATCAAGTGCATATTTTCTTTGGTACAAACTAATTCCCTTTTTAGACCTAGCAATCTCAAAACCAAGAAAGAATTTCAGCTATCCTAGATCCTTGATGCTGAACCTGTCATCAAGTAGCTGTTTCATATTGCTGATTTCAGCTAAATCATTGCCTGATAATATCAAATCATCAACATAAACAAGTATTGTTGTAAATGAAGCACCATAATCTTTAACATAGAGAGAATAGTCAGCCATAGACTGAGAATATCCAGATTCTATTAAGACTTAAGAAAGTTTAGCATTCCACTGCCTGCTGGCCTGCTTAAGTCCATAAAGGGACTTTTGTAACTTGCAAACCATTGATGAATCAGTCATGTGTAGACCTGGAGGAGGAATCATGTAGACTTCCTCATGTAAATCTCCATGGAGGAATGCTGTGTTTACATCTAATTGATGTAAGTGCCACTGCTAATAAGAAGCAAGTGAAAGGAGAACCTGGATTGTTGTCATTTTCACAACAGGACTAAATGTTTCTAGATAGTCAATGCCACAGGTTTGTGTGTAGCCTTTAGCTACCAATAGTGCCTTATACCTCTCTATTGTGCCATCTGCTTTATGTTTGAGTTCAAAAACCCATTTACAACCTATAGTTTGCTTCCCAGGTGGAAGAGTGGTGAGGACCCAAGTCTTGTTCTTTTCTAGAGCTGACAGCTCAGCTTTGACAACATTGTTCCAATTCTCTTTTGTCACAGCTTTTGCATAGCTGTTGGGCTCAGAACAGGATGAGATGGCTAATGAAAAATGTTTGTGTGTGTTGGACATGTTATGGTAAGGAATGAAAGTAGATAGAGGATACCTGACCTGTGACTGAGATGATGATGGTGTAGCAGCTGTGTTCAGGAGGGAACAATGATATTCCTGCAAGTATGCAGGTGGTCTTCTTAGTCTGTTAGACTGCCTTGGTGGAGGAGGAGCTAGAATAAGATCTTGTTGGATTGAAGTTGGATTGATATCGGGTGGTGAAGAATTAGGATTAGGTTGCTGTTGAGGATTTGTGTGTGAAATGTCACAAAAAGGGTCATGTGGGACAAGAGGATTAGCATTAGGAGTACATTGTGGTGTTGTTGTTGGTTCAGTTTCAATGTAGGGAAATCTATCTTCATAGAACTGCACATGTCTAGAAAGGAAAGTTTCTCTATTTTTGAGATCAAATAGAAGGAATCCCTTGGTTCCAAACTTGAAGCCAAGAAATATGCATTTTCTAGATCTAGGATCTAATTTCTTTCTGTTAGCTGAGAGAGTACTCGCATAAGACAAACAACCAAATATTTTTAGATTAGAGATGTCAGGAAGTTTGTTGTGCAAAATTTCATATGGGGATTTGTTGCTAAGGTATGGTGATGGTTGTCTATTGATCAGGTGAGCAACATGAGCTACTGTAAAATTCCAAAAAACTTTTAGGTAGTTTGGCTTGGAATAACATAGCTCGAGTAATGCCAAGAAGGTGTTGGTGTTTTCTTTCAACAATTCCATTCTGTTATGGAGTTTCCACACAGGATGTTTGGTGTAGAATGCTTTTTGCTTGATAAAAGTCATGAAGAGAAAACTCTCTACCATTATCAGATCTTATGCATTTTGTTTTTCTGTCAAATTGTGTATAAACCATTTGAACAAACTGTTTTATTAGAGAAGGAACTTCATATTTTTGTTTCATTAGAAACAACCAAGTAAATCTACTTTTATCATCAACTATGGTCAGAAAATAGCGATGGCCAAACATAGATGGGATAGACAAAGGCCCCCAAATATCAACATGTATTATATCAAAGGTAAAAGATGTTTGACTAATACTATTACAAAAGGGTAGTTTCTTTTGTTTTGCTAGATGGCAAGCATCACAAGGAATTCTATCTTTATTACAATGAATGAAAGGGTAAGATCTGTGCATAATAGCAAGTTTATTAAAAGAAGGATGTCCTAATCTCCTATGCCACATATTACAATTGGCTGTGTCCAAGACATTTACAGAATGAGATTTGAAGACCATCATACTTGGGGGATTGATTACATATAGGCCTGATTGCAACTTAGCTACACCAATCATCTTCATAGTGTTCAGGTCCTGTATGACACATTGAGAATCAGAGAATGTTAGTTGACAATGAAGTGTGGCAGTAAGTTTAGAAACAGAAACAAGATTAAAACTAAAGTCAGGAATGTATAACACATTGGTAAGGTAGAAATTATCTGAGAAAAAGATGGTTCCTGAAATGTTAGCTAAGATATGGTTACCATTAGGCAACTTGACTGAAATTGGATTGATCTTCCTGAAACTATGGAAAATATCTAAGGAATAACAGACATGATCTGTGGCTCCAGTGTCCAAGATCCAAGATTTGAGTTTGGGAAAAGTTGACATATTACAAACAATACCTGAAACTTTAGGAATTATTTGAGAAGAACTGAACTGATTTGTACTGTGACTATGAGAACTTTGTAACAGTGCTAGTAAAGCGTTGTGTTGCTCAGGAGTAAAGCCAAGATTCGAACCATCAACACTTTCTTTTTGTGAAGCAACACTATGGTCATCATCAGAAGTGTAGTCATCAGGGGCTGTGCAGTTATTGATGGCACTGTTCCTCTTATAATTAGGAGGAAAACCATGTTTCTTGTAACATGTGTCAACAGTATGGCCACTGCGATTACAATATGTGCACATCTTCTTGCCTCCATTACCTCTACCTGCAGACTTGCCCCCTCTGCTTCGGTTGTGGCCTCTATGATTCTCAGCAGCAGTAAGAAAGACTTTAGAATCATCAGAGGGACCACCAAATTCCCTTTCTTGCTGAATCAAAAGAGAGAAAACCTGATTGATATCAGGTAAGGGTCGCATCATCATAATCTGTGATTTAACATTGGAATATTGCTCATTCAAGCCTTTGAGGAATCGAATAACCTAATCATCAGCTCTATAATTCTTGATAATGGGAACCAGTGTGCAAGTGCAAAAAACTTGACATAAACAAGAAGGAATTGGTCTAAGACTGTCAAACTCTTGCCATAAGCCTTTGAGATGAGTATAGTAAGCAGAAACTGAAAGATCACCTTGTTTGAATAGGAAAATTTCTTCTTGTAAATCAGAAATGCGAAATGCATCACCTTGACTGAAACGAAACTTCAAGTCATTCCAAACTTCTTGAGCAGTTTCCAAACCAGAGACACTTTGTAGAACTTCAGGATCTAAAGCCTGCTGAATCCAAGAGAGGACAAAAGTATTGCATCGGTCCCATGCACCAAATTTTGGACTGTCTTCAGCAGGTTTCGGAAGAGAACCATTGATAAACCGCAATTTGTTCTTAGCCTTCAAGGCTAGAGTCATCGATTTTGCCCATGTATGATAGTTCTGTCCAACAAGGGAAGCAGAAACAAGAAGAGCACCAGGATTTTCGTTAGGGTGCAAGTAAAAAGGATTGAAGGGATCAGCAAGAACAATGTTATTTGCCATGATTGTGAAAGAAATGAAGAATCAAAGAATCAAGATGATTCAGAAATTGATAGAAAGAAGAAGAATCAAAGAATGATGTAAGAATCTAATCGTGCGGAAGCAAGAATCGCGAATGATACCATGTGAAAAGAGAAGAACAAAGTGGAGTGAGCACACAGCACTCAACACTTTCTCAGAAAATCAATCATGCACACGAGGCAGAGAAATTGGAGAATTGAAAGTATTCTCTTTTTTATGATCAAACTGTACAAAAGAGGCTATATATATATACAACTGTTAACTTACAAAGCAAGCTAAAGCCTATGAAAACTAACATAACTAATTTAGCTGTCATCTAACTAACTAACGATTTTGGTACAAACCGACTATTTTGACACTAACTGGGAAAAAAACTTAGATACCATCTCATCATAATCAGGATCATCGCCCATTTCAGCAGCAAACTGGCTGGTTTTCATCCTATAGTAATGAATTTCTTTCTTCAACTCCTCGTTGCGAGCTGCAAGCACGAGAGTGTATTCATGAGGATGTTTCTTTGTATACTAAATTTAAAAACCAGCAAGAAAATAATTTGGAAATAATGGTTACCTGAAGATTCATGATACTACTCATACAAACACTAGCTAGCAAAATAGTTGAATCTTTTATTTATTCAATTTAATATGATATGAAAGGAAAAACACAAAGCCCGTTATTTTAATTAGGCATATAAGAAAAATATATAGAAGCATGCATACCAAGTCTCTGTTGTAGTTCTTGCTGCTTAGCCTCTAATTGCATTCTGTGCTGGTTATTTCGAGCAGCCATAGCTGGAACGTTTCTCTGCATGTGTTCTTTTTTCTTCTTTTTTCTCATTGCATATGTATATATAAATTGAGTATAACTCTTTAAGTCTACAAAATTAACACAGTAATGTTTTGCTTGGTGGTTGGAGTGTGGGAGTAATTTTTTGCAAGTGCACTAAATCACCCCCACAACAGCATACTGTGGACCTTGCTACTTCACTTTTCTCAAGACCACTAAAATGGCATAAGATAAATTGCTCCAAACTCTCCTGCAAATCACATTTTCTCGATATATACTAAAATTATATATATATTTATTCGTATACACAAGATACTATATATGAAAAAGAAGACACCATGGAAGGAATAAAACATTTATACCTTTTGAGGTCTTTAGAACAAAGATCACAAACACATAAAGTGACTCTTCTAGGTTAACATTAAGAGATCATGTGAACCATCTATGCATGTATTGAAACATATGTCATAGGTAATGTCCAGACAAATGTTAATAAATTCAATTATATTTTTGCAAACATATATATATGGTGTTAAATCTTAAACCTTAACTAGACAATGTGACAAGGAGAGAACTCTTACCGGATAGAGGAGGAGATAATCAAACCAACTTAATTGTTTATAATTAACAATGTGTTTGGATACACTGTTAAAATGATGGTGTTCAAATAATTCTAAAATCACGTTATACAAGAAGCAAAAAATTGTTGTTTTAATTTCAAGCAAATGTCCCTTTGGGAATACACCAATGAAAATATAAACATGCCACGAGTCATTTTGATCATGTACAAAGTATGGTGGATGTTTAGATACAATAGTGAATATTGTGAAAACTTATGCATAGGATATAACATATAAAACTTATGACATAGGATATAACATATAAATTTAATTCTATAATATCATACAAATGCATGGCTTATTACGTGAACCAAAAGTAATAAGTTTTCCTGGATTCAAGTTTCCAAATACAATAAGTTTTTCTTCGTGGGAGGTTGACAAGTTTGTGTAGGTTTTTTCAAGGGAAGTATTAGTAGATGAAATAATTAAATTCATCACTTCTTTTTATGAAATGGAATGAAGTTGTTTATAAATTTCATGATTTCCTTCAATAAACTGGTGGAACACCTTTTTTTATCTTGTGCATGTGTCTCACAAGTTTGGATGAAGATTTATGTTTTGCTTAGGCAAGAAATGACGTCCTTGCCATCTTATGTAATTGACCTATGCTTGCAGCATGGTGGTTGGTTTTTGGGTAGGAAGGGTAAGCAAAGAGGATATCTAATATGGCATATTGTCATTTGGTCGATTTGGCTAGAAAGAAATGCTATCATTTTTAAGAACTCCTCTTTTGATATGTTAAGATTATTGGATATGATAAAATGTTGTTCTTGGGAATGGTTTTCTTCATCTTGCGGGCTGTTTTATTCCTTCTCAGATTGGTGCATTAACCCTATAGAATGTATTAAAGTGAAAATCTAGAGAGACTGTTGGTTGTTCTTGGAAATTTTGCTTCACAAAGAGAGCTTCATATTCTTTGCATCTGGCTTTAGCCGTGTAACAAGTCTCTATTCGGTTGCTTCTTGGTTGCTGTTTGGGATTACTTCTTAGTAAGGGTGCTACTTGGTTTCGGTTCAAGGGCATTTTGCAGAAACTCTTAATACTGCCTCTTGGTTCTAGTTATAGTACATTATTGTCTCCACACCTACTGCTGAACCTGTTACGGTTAATTCAATATGCTTGAATTGTCCGATTGTCATTCAAGATCGACACTTTCTTGTTGATATGTTATGCCTGCCCTTAATACAACTAGATGTGATTTTGGGCATGGATTGGTTGTCTTCTAATCATGTGTTTTCAGACTATGTTCACAAGAACCTGGTTTTTCCGGATTCCGAAATTTCTGAATTTTTATCTACCTATTTGATGAGGTCTTTCTCGAAGGAAAAAGATCATAAATGCTTGCTTTTAACAAGCTTAGATGTCGAGGAGGAAGTTAGTTTGAGTGTTATACCGGTTGTAAGAGACTTTCCATAAGTGTTTCCTCCTGATGTACCAGGATTACCACCGACAAGGGAAATTGAATTCTCTATCGATCTAGTTCCGGGAACTGGACCGATATCGATTGCTCCTTTTCATATGTCACCCACAGAGCTTGGTGAATTGATGGCTCGACTAGAAGATCTATTGTCAAAGCAGTTCATACGACCCAGTGTTTCTCCTTGGGGAGCACCTATTCTTTTAGTACGAAAGAAAGATGGAGGCTCAAGACTCTGCGTTGATTTTAGGCAACTCAATAAGGTGACTATCAAGAATAAGTACCCGTTGCCACGCATAGATGCTCTGATGGACCAATTGCAGGGAGCTGCTGTTTTCTCGAAAATTGACTTGAGGACGGGCTATCACCAGATTGCAGAGATGCTCTGACTATCAAGAATAAGTACCCGTTGCCATGCATACACTACAAGAATTTTCGCTGTTTCCCACGGCCTATGGCCCTGGGAAATCCATAAAATCCGTGGGAAAATACACATTTCCCAGGGATGACCCACGGATTCAGATCCCTCGGTTTTCAGCTGGTCGGAAACGTTTCCCACGGGTATGTCCTGGGAAATACCCCGCGGTCACACCCTTGGGAAATTTCTCACGGACTACTCCCTGGGAAAAGTTTCCCACGGAAAAATCCCTGGGAAACGTTTCCCACGGAATTTTCCCTGGGAAACCCATGTATTTTTTTTTAATTAAAAAACTTTAATTTATAGCTTAATACTATCAGAATAGCAGAATACTCAACACTATCAGAATCAATGCAAAATAGGGTTCAACACTTCAGAGGAGCAACACTATCAGAATCAATGCAAAATACTTAACACATTAGAAGAATCAAATTCAATCCCTAGAATCAAAATTTTAGCATGGGGTTCAAAGGGACATTGACAATATCATAGGGTTCAAAGGGAAACTCAATAGAAGTTCTAACCTGAGGTGCGTGGCCGGTGGGAATAGGTGCTGCAGCCGCTGGCAGTGGCTCTCTCGCATGCTTTCCCATGATTATTTCCAAAGAAAGCACTCCAAAACTAAATACATCACATTTTTCATCCACTTCCATAGTATAAGCAAGCTCTACAACAAATCAAAATATGAAAATGAAATGATATTATGCATAAAGAAGCAAAGTTTACCATTTCTTAAGAACAAAGGAGGCGTCGTTCGCGTACAGGGACTGAAGGAGATGGAGGATCGCACGTACAGGGAGTGAAGGAAGGTGGGGGTTTCTAATTCCATATTTCCCACGGCCACAGCCCTGGAAAACGCCGCCTCATGTAACATATTTCCCACGGCCACAGCCCTGGGAAATGGCGCCTCAAAATATTTCCCACGGCCACAGCCCTGGGAAACGGCACCTCATGTAACATATTTCCCACGGCCACAGCCCTGGGAAACGGCGCCTCAGGCTACGTTATTTTCTTGCGGCCCAAACCGTGTGAAATGGAAATCTTTTCCCAGGGTCTAACCCGTGGGAAACAGCTAAATCAGATACCCGCGGCCCAATCCGTGGGAAAACAAGTGGGAGCAGTTGGCACCTCTGTTACCCAAGGTCCAACCCGTGGGAACCATAGCGAGAACTTTCCCAAGGCTTTAACCGTGGGAAACGTCAAAATTTCCTAGGGATTTTTTGCCCTGGGTAATATGCCTTGGGAAATAGCTTAAATTCTTGTAGTGATAGATGCTCTGATGGACCAATTGCAGGGAGCTGATGTTTTCTCGAAAATTGACTTGAGGACAGGCTATCACTAGATTAGAGTCAAGACTGAGGACATACCCAAGACTGCGTTTCGAACCCGCTATGGGCATTATGAGTACCTTGTGATGCCTTTCGGAGTGACGAATGCACCGGATATTTTCATGAATCGATTCTTTCGGCCATTTCTGGACAAGTCAGTAGTCGTATTCATTGATGACATCCTCATTTACTCAAGGAGTTTTGAAGAGCATGAGATACATCTACGATAGGTTCTACAGATTCTACGCAAGAAGGAGTTATATGAAAAACTCTCTAAGTGTGAGTTTTGGCTCGAAGAAGTGAAGTTCTTGGGGCATGTAATTTCTAAAGATGGAATTACTGTAGACCCCGCCAAAGTGGAGGCAGTTCTTTCTTGGGAAAGACCAAATACCGTAACAGAAATCCGAAGTTTCGTCGGGTTAGCTGGATATTACTGGAGATTCATCAATGGATTCTCCAAGATAGTCGCACCGCTAACTCAACCTACAAGAAAGGATCAACCCTTTAAGTGGACTGCGGAATGCGAGGAAAGCTTCCAAAGAATAAAAGAACGATTGACAACTTCACCAGTGCTGATACTTCCAGAACCCAATGTGCCTTATGAGGTGTACTGTGATGCTTCGTATCAAGGCTTAGGATGCGTGTTAATGTAAAATCAGAAAGTTGTAGCATATGCGTCACCACAACTAAAGACTCATGAGAAGAATTATCCGACGCACGATCTAGAGCTAGCTGTCGTGGTTTTCGTGCTGAAATATGGAGACATCATATATACGGGGTCAAGTTCGATGTTTTCAGCGATCACAAAAGTTCAAAATATCTGTTCGATCAGAAGGAACTCAACATGAGGCAAAGGAGATGGATGAAATTCTTGAAGGACTATGACTTTGCATTACAATATCATCCTGAGAAGGCGAACGTTGTAGCAGATGCTCTGAGCCGGAAGGCCATTCATGTCTCTGCAATGATGGTGAAGGGAACTAGAGTTGATCGAGAAGTTCCGTGACCTTGATTTAATGATGGAAACGAGTCCGCAAAAGATCGGCGTGGGTATGATCACGATATCAAGTGGATTGATGGAAGAGATCAAAGAGCAACAAGCAACTGATACATTCCTCCATGAAAAGAAAGAACTCATGGAGCAAGGGAAAGTCACCGAGTTTAGTTTGGGATCAGATAACATCTTGAGTTGTAATGGTCGAAATTGTGTTCCCGAAAATCCGGAGATGAAGAATATGATTCTCGATGAATCACACAAAATCACCCTGAGTATCCATCCGGGATCAACCAAGATGTATCAATACTTGAAGCAAAGATTTTTGTGGCCAGGTATGAAGAAACAAGTAGCAGAGTATGTGGCATCTTGTCTACCTTGTCAAAAGGTAAAGATATAACATCAGAGACCCGATGGAATGTTACAGTCTCTAGATATACCCCAATGGAAGTGGGACAGTATATCCATGGATTTCGTGGTAGGATTACCGAGGACTTCCAAAGACTTTGACTCGATTTGGGTGATCATAGACAGATTGACGAAGTCGGCACACTTCTTACCTGTCAAGACGAGCTACACAGTGGAAAAACTAACCGAAGTATACCTCAAGGAAGTGATTAGACTTCATGGAGTGCCTTCCAGTATAGTCTCAGATCGGGACCCGATGTTCACTATGCGATTTTGAGGAAGCTTACAAAAAGCACCAGGAACTAAAAAAAGGATAAGCTCGGCTTACCATCCGCAGACAGATGGGCAAACTGAAAGGACAATTCAGACCTTGGAAGACTGGCTTAGAGCTTGCGTTCTGGACAACCGTGGAAGTTGGGACGATTTGTTACCACTTATCGAGTTCACGTACAACAACAGTTTCCACTCTAGTGGAGGGATGGCACCCTACGAAGCTTTCTATGGAAGGAAATGTCAGACGCCGTTGTGCTGGTATCAGGACAGAGAAAGCGCCATTTTAGGACCTGATATTGTGCAATAGACAACAGAGAAAGTGAGGCAAATCCACGAAAAGATGAAGGCCTCTCAAAGCAGACAGAAGAACTATGCCAGCCGTAGGAGGAGACCTCTTGAATTTCAGGAAGGTGAGCATGTATTCTTAAGAGTCACCCTACCACAGGGATAGACAGAGTCATAAAATCCAGAAAACCTACCCCAAAATTCATTGGACCTTATCAAATCCTCCGTCGTATTGGTCCAGTAGACTATCAAATTACCTTACCGTCTTTTCTTTCAAATATCCATGATGTGTTCCATGTCTCTCAATTGAGACAATATGTTTCTGATCTATCGCATGTAATTGAGCCCGATGAAGTACAGTTAAAAGAGAACCTATCCTATGAAACTACACCGGTACGGATCGAAGACAGAAGAATTAAGTAACTCCGTGGAAAACAAATTCCCCTGATCAAAGTTATCTGGGATGAAGCAACAGGAGAAGCAACTTGGGAGACTGGAGAGAAGATGATATTACAGTACCCCGATCTTTTTCCCGGTACGTAATTTTGAGGACGAAATTTATTTTTAGTGGGTAGTAATATAACGCCCCGATTTTCTGTTTCTTGATAATCTGTGCTTAAGTGTGTGCTTGCCAGTAATTGATTTTAAATTTTTAGAGATTAATTTGGAAAACTAAAATCATTTTCATAACTTAGTCTATCTTAGGAAGCTCCAGTAAAAATTTCAGCTGAAAATTCAGACGAAACCCGGTCTGCGTTTTCTCTATCTGTACAAGTTTACTGATCAGAAAATGAAATTTTTACTCATGAATGAAACGATTAGGCTTCTAACAACGATTGCTAATGTTTCCACTATTTTAAAATTTTTCGTTAAAAAATTTTATTTTATTGATTTTTCGGGTGCGATTTTCATTAGAAATACGATCGATTCGGTGTAGATATTTAAGCGGAACAAAACAAAAATCAAGGGAAATAACTTGTATCAGATTTTGGAGGGTTGGGTAAGGAAAATCTGATTTTTTTTAAGGTGAATAGTAATTTTATGACACAAAATCATAATTATCATAATAAATTCTCATATTTCAAAACCGTCAGGCGAAGGTGTCGGTGGTTCCTTCCGCGGCGGCGCTAGTCATCAAGGCGTTGAAGGAGCCGGAGAGAGATCGCAAGAAGACGAAGAACATCAAGCATAATGGAAACATCTCACTCGATGACGTCATCGAGATAGCTAGGGTTATGAAGCCGAGATCGATGGCGAAGGATCTAAGCGGCACCGTGAAGGAGATTCTAGGAACCTACGTGTCCGTTGGATGCACCGTTGATGGAAAGGATCCTAAGGATTTGCAACAGGAGATCACTGATGGAGATGTTGAAGTGCCTCTCGATTGAGGAGGAGGTCTTGTTCTTTGTTTTACCTAATCTCTATTATTTTAATTTAGCATAATATAAATTTTGGAAAGTGTTGAAGATTCTGAATTCGTTTACTGTTTTGAGTAATTGAGATAATTTTGATAAAAAAAAAATATTTCAAAATTTATATTAAATATACTTTTAAAATTTTTATTTATTTTTCTCTCTTTTCTACTGAAACCCAGCGCCTCTCCCCCCTCTATATATATACATGTTCCCTTCTCACTTCATCAGTTTTTCTCTCATTTCCACAAAGCCATTTCTGCTACACTTTCTTTCATTTTCTCTTATTCTTGAGAAAGCTTAAGTTTTGCTTTCAAGTTCTCAATTTCTGCTGCAACTAGGTATAATATGTAGCTATTATACTTCAATTTCTTGTTATTTTCATCTTATTGTACATGGATGTTGAATTGGTTCTTGCAAAGCTTGTTCATTTTTTTTAAAGTTCCTTTATTTCAAAGTTCTACTCATCTTCACCACCATTTTCAACCTTTGCATGCTGGAATGAACCCTCCTATGACCATTTAATGGGGTTGGCTGAAACCCTAAGGAGGAGAGGTTGTGATTTTTCAACATATTTTTCACATGCATGTTAGTTTTACTATGATTTATGCTTATAGTTTTAACTTGTAATCAATAAGAAATCATCTTCCTTTACATGCAAAAGATTTTACCACTTCTTGCTCATCTTTATTCTCATTTTAATGGCTTGCATGTGGAGAGAAAATAATCCTCCCTAGGATCATGGTGTGACTTTTGCTTAAATCTCACATGCATGACTTTAGATCTTTGATTTATGAATTTTTTTAACTAAAGCAATTTTTTTGAGACTATGTATACCTTCTTATGATGATTCTATGGCCAAAAATCTAAATTTTTTAAGTTAGTGAGGCCTAATTTTTATCACTTGGAAGGTTGCATGGTTAATACACTAAGTTATTTACCTCAGTAGCTTAACAATGGTGCTTGAAAAATTTTAGTGTTCCTAGCCTTGTTGGCTTGTGATAGCCAAAACTCACTTGATGAGTTGATGAGGCTTGTTCAATATTTTTTTAAAAGCAAAATGATGCTTAGAACACTATAAAGTTTACATGCATGAAATAAGATTGATGAAAAATAGTACTTTTCCACCATTTTTTTGATAAGGCCGAAACCTATGGTTCATGAGGCCAAGATTATAAAATTTTATTTTCAAGTTTTAAACTTTTATTTTACCTCCTTGATGACTAAGGATCATAGATCCAAAAGTTTGTGAAGATTTAAAGTTTCTAGCATGATTTTCTAAGCATGGCCGAATGCATGCATCAAATTAGGGTGATTTTATAAAAAAAATTTACTTATGTTAAACACTTGTTTCTGTATAGATTTGCAATCGTAACGTGAATCGAGTTGTTCCTCTTTAAAAACCACAACCGAGTTTCATTACTATTTTATTCTGAGGTAAGGGAAGAAAGCATGAGGGGTTATTTTATGATGACTATGTGTTACCTTTAATTATTTGATGATGTTTGGTTGAATATTTGTCATAATTATTGGTTTAATGGTTGATCTTGTTTTAAATTAATGTGCTGAATTTTATTCAATTTACATGTATTATATGTTTATTTGATTTGTAAAATACTTAGGATTATGTGAATGTGTTGATGTAATAGTTTAATTGTTTTAGTGTGGCATGAGATACCTAACCTTGGGTTAGAGCTCACATTAATAAGTTAAGATAAAAGTCTTAATAAAATTGTAGAGGAAGTTTACAAATAAATAATATTTTTGAAAAGAAGTTTTGTTTAAAAAAGAGAAGAAAGTTAAGGTTATATTTCTAAATTTTTATAATATTAGAAATTTTCTGAAAAATCATAATTTTGATTTGTTGAATTAAAAGAAATTTTTTTTAGAGGAAGACTAATTTGATTTTATTGAAAAAGAGAAATTTTTTAAAATCAAGGTGATTTTTGAAAAATGAATTGCAAATAAAAATTTTTACTAAAAACTTTGCTCAACAATATTCCAATAACTTGGATAAGTTATGGAAATTTGATTTTGTTTTGTTTTTCACCGAACGAAAAATAAACGTTGAAAAGTGGACCTAGTAACAGAGACGTCGGGCTACTAGTGCAATTAAACACGTTGATCTATGATCCGTGTCGCGTTGTGGCGGACTCTGTGTCCTTATACGTTGTTATGGACTGCGTGTCCTACATATGTTATACAAACGTGATAAATGCAGTAAAGGTGTAAAGTTGTTTTCTACTACCACAAAGTCTTAGACTGGTGCATCGGTTTAAGACTCTCGTGATTGGACACTCGGACTCAAATGTCTTGTGTTTATAAACTTTAAATCCATTGAAAAATGTATGGAGGTCGTGAGCCTTTGAGCTTCGACAAGGAAAGAATTATACACAAAGAAAAACCTCGATAAAAAAAATGTTTTTCATGCATTTGGCAGACGTGCCCAAAGTTATTTTGTGTGAGTACCTTGAAGGGTAGGATATTTCCAGCTACGTTGTATCATTGTGCCTTGACGGATGATGAGTGTGATTTCACCTCATTTTCCATGTACATTTCTGCATGCATTTGCAATTAGTTAGGCCATTTTAGTTGGATTTTGTTTAGTTTTTCCTTTGGAACGGATAAGGTGGTATTGTGTGTTGTTTTGCAGGGATTTATGATTAAATGCCCAAGATTTAGCCATGAGGAAGCTGAGATGAAGAGAAGGCCTGAAAACTAAAGAAAAAGGGGGCCAAAAGTCAGAAGCTGTCACGGCCTGGCCGTGATGGCTATCACGGCCGTGACCCAAAACCACCAAAAGTCAGAATCGATCACGGCTTGGCCGTGATGGAGATCACGGGCGTGAAAAAAATGGCTCGCGACGCGAATGTTAGCTCGCCACGCGAGAGAGGCGGTGTGCGGACCTCCAAAAGTCGGGAATCGATCACAGCCTGGCCGTGATGTACATCACGGCCGTGACCCAAAAACCACCACAAGTCAGAATCCATCACGGCTTGGCCGTGATGGAGATCACAGGCATGAAAAAGTTGGCTCGCGTCGCGAAGAAAGGCTCGTCACGCGAGAGAGTGATTTTGCCGAGCTGCAAGAGAGAGAACCCGTCACGGCCTGGCCGTGATGGCATTATCCACGGCCGTGACGGGCCACGATTTATAAAAAGAACATCGGGCGAAGCAGAAAAGGGATCAGAAAACCCTAAAAGCAGATCCTCTGCTTCTTGTGGCTCTTTGTGCAACATTCTATGGAGCTCTCTCCTTTGTTCATCTCTCGTAACTCTTTCTTTTGTTTTATCTTCAATTATGTGTAGCTAAACTCCCCTTTGTTGGGGTTAGATTATTGCTTATCTGAACTTGGTTGTAAAATGACTTGATTATAATACGAGTTTCCTTCTTCTTTATGAGTGTATGATTCTATGCTTAATGCTTTCCTAGGCTTGATCATCTTAGGAATGATTAGTTGCTTTGATAGACAATTGAAAGGTTGATGTTAAAGCATGCTCATGAATCATATGCCAAGTAGTCCAAGAATCTAGACATAGGTGTTAGCTGCTTGCAATCTTATGAATCTTTATTCTTAATGCAATTTCTCTGATTAATCCACCTAAGACATTAGGGTTTAATTTGGGATTTTAGGCTCATTCCACCTAAGACATTAGGGTTTGAGTATATTAGAAAAGATTCGATTGTCATAAGTGAAGTAGGAACTGTGTTAGTTATCATTTCATAACAATCAAGAGAGGATTAGCTTAGTCTAACCCTAACAATTCTATCTAATTGTTATTCACATTTCTGTCTGCATTCTAACTGTTTGATAAAAATTCCAAAAAGAACAAAAATATTTTATTCTTGTTTGCTTGTTAGATGATAGAGCTACCTTCACTCCAAAAGTTGATCGCCTAGATAGTAGTCTAATTTTCGAAGTGGTAATTGTCCACGATCCCTGAGGACGATAACCGGTCTTACCGTTTTATTACTTGCAACGAACCGGTACACTTGCCGAGTCCGTGTCAAGTTTAGTAGTCTAATTTGCGAAGTGGTAATTGTCCACGATCCCTGAGGACGATAACCGGTCTTACCGTTTTATTACTTGCAACGAACCGGTACACTTGCCGAGTCCGTGTCAACGGACAATGAAATCCATATGCCTTGAGTTGGATAGTATGCTATAGATATCCATGCACGTTGCACACTGTACCAGGAATTTTGGGTAGTGTAGTGGACTAATACGTTGTGCCTTTTATGGCAAAGATTTCAGGCCTGATCAGCTGATCATTTTAAACAAAGTGAAGTTGAGGTCTCCGGAGATTAGAATAGAAGTTGAATTATAGAAGTGTCATGGTTTTCAAAAAGCGATGATTATCTCATGCTACGTACTGCTTAAAATGATATCTTGTTAATTGTATATGTTGTTTTGTATGTTTTGGGTGCATGTAGTTGTCAAAATTATCCATATATTGGTATCTTACCCTTGCATTTTCCTTCATGCATATATGTATGTGTCCTGCTATGTTGAGACTAGATGGACCCAGCTCTGCCTCTTGTGCACTCCCGGCTGCGGACGATCGTGTTTGAGGATGCCGACAACCTTGGGGCTTGGGTGATTCATCTGGGGAATCACATGGCCGAGTACACTGGCCCGGTTTGCACTATAGAAGGAATACTAGAGGGAGGTCCAGAGAGGAGGATTCATTCCGTGGAGACCATCCAGATATCACTTCCGCCAACTTGGTTGTATGTACAGCACCTAGCAGACTTAGGACAGCTAGTGTTAAATCCACCACCTCTGAATGTGGTACCAGCTTCACCCATAGAGGAGGATCCAGAGGAATTCATGGATGAGGACCCTCAAAATCATCCTATAAGCAGTGATGATGATGATGATGATGCACCTGGCGAGGGAGCCGGGGTGGAAGTATCCTCTTCTGATACTTCTTCTGGAAATGAGGGAGACTTCCGTGGTCTCCCGAATGGGTATCACTAGTTATCTTGACCAGCTTAGGAAGTCTAGTTTTATTTTGGAATAGTGATGTTGGATGGATCCTTTCAAGAACATGTTTAAATTGTCTCCTTAACCTCTAGTATGACTTTTGTATTTTGTTTAAGTAACTTAAATGTACACTCAAGGAAACATCTGTCAATGCATCTGTCACTAAGAAGGTGTTTGTTATCAATGTGAATATTTAGGTATGTTTTCTATGAATGTAAGTTGATCTTTTAATTTCATGTCTTAAGTTGAGTTTTATTTAATAATGAATTACTAATTAAATTGTGACATTCCGAAAGAAATCGACGTATCTTCTAATAAGGTTAATATGTATAAAAAATGGTTAATTATTGTAATGCCCCGGCGGACGAGGGTGTTACATTCAGCTTCCATCTTTCAACATTGATAAATAAATAAATAAATAAATAAATAAAAAAGCTTCCATATATCAATTTCCCATCTTTTGCTTGGTTCATCTTCAACCTCCCACGTAGCGGTCCACTGCTTCTTCTGCATCTCCTTCTTCTACTTACTTGTTTGAGGATTTGTATATGAGATTTGTCAAGACAACAATTTTATTGAATTATCAAGTCCCTTCCCACAAATCCCTTCCTTCACCCTGACGCTCTCGGGCCAACAGATCTGCTCCGCAGGAAGCACACCACAACTGCTGTGGTTGCTGGGAGGCGGCGGCATGTGGGTTGACTATCTCCAGTTATTCTTCTTCAGTTCTTTTGCATATAATTCAACAAATACGGTCTCTTAAATTAATGATAAAATTAGTTTCTTCAGACAAGATTGCTGAGATGATCAAACTCAACCCAAACCTATCCTATCAGTTTTTTTTCTTCTGAATATTGGTATTCGAATGCTCATTTTCTTTCCATTACACTCAGTTATTTCGGTTGTCTCTTCATTTTTCTGCCTTCTTCTTCGGGAACTGAACTGAAATTCAACTTCGGTTTAATGCCGTTGTTAATAATTTTTGGGTATTTTCGTGTCAATGGATATTTTCTAGGTCATCAATGAATGGAGATTTGTAACAAGGACTTACAAATGAGCTTTGAAAAACCATGAAGAAGGTGAGGAGAAAGATTGGGAAGAAATGACTTGTTTTTTTTTTTGTAAGGAAGAAGAAACAAATTTATTTATTTTATGATAGAAACGAATTTGGGAGGGAGGAAGGCGTATGGTTTCTGGTTTCTAGAGAGAAATGATGGATTTTGTAAACCTGATGCATAGGTTTCTCATGACACATCTCAACAATTGTTTTAGTTTAATATTAAATCAATGGCTCAAATGAAGTGAGGACTGGTCCTCAACCCTTAGCCGTGAGGATCTAAGACAGAGCCGGATAGGGCTCCTGTTTTAAATTTCGTACGATGCATATAATGAACTTCCTCCTACCTCAGCGGGAGGTTTAGATGTTGTAGGTTGAGATGATAAAAAGGATTTACATAAATAAATTATTTGAGTAAAATATAACTCCTTATTTCAAGAGCAACTTTTAGACACTTTGTTTAATAATTTTTTATGAGCTTTGAATTTAATAAATCCAACCGTAATATCTTAATGATCATCCTTACAAAATTTTAAATAAATTAGATATTCATATATATATATATATATATATATATATATATATATATATATATATATATATATATATATATATATATATATATACACACACACACATTGGTACATAAGATATTTACTTGTATTTTAAAATAAAGTGTTATATGTTAAAATAAATTTATGCGATGGAGTATTAAACGATTGGATTAAAGTAGTATGTATGTATTGGTAGTGTAAAAAGTTTTATATTGATATCCACTAATATTTTGACATTTGTGCTTTTATTTTAATTAAGAGAGAAAAATAACAATAATGATGATTTGTCAATATATTATCGGATGTCAGTATAAAAATCATTTATACTCACGGTGCATAAAATTAAACTCTAATATTCGCTATTTCGCAAAAAATATCATAGTTTTTGTTGTAAAATTTTGATTGATAAAACAATATAGTCTTTTATTAATATTTAAGTCATTTGCCAATTAGAATACATGGCACAAGATTGTTATACATTTTTGATGTGCATCAAGACCATCATCGGTTGGTAGTCAGAGATTAATCTCTTTAGAGATATAAAAATTATTTAAGTGGGTTTTGTCTCATCCAACAAAGTCTTTTTTATACATACGACGGTAATTGAACCTCTAATATCATATTTAAGAATCCTAATTATCTGCCAATTGTGCGACCTTGTTTTCCTATTTCTGAATAACATATATTGAAGTGATAGCATCACACTATTTCAAATACTCTCTCCAACACGCTCTTTATTATTGGATGAAATTCGTATGGAACCTACTAAATAAAATGAACCTCGCATAAAATTTATGTCTCTCATAAAATTTATCCAATAACAAAAGCACTTCTCTTGTTTCAAACAAAGGATGGCATTGGCCGGATCGGGTGATCAAATGACAGCAATTCCCTCGACGTTGGTTTGATTAATGGGCCTATGAATAGAGCGAAATTTGAGAAAGGTTGGATCACGATCAAAGTAATTGATGTGAAGTAAGTGTGTGTTTGGATGAACATTTGATAAAAGTGATTTTAAATGTAATTAATTTTGTAAAATTGATTTAGTTAAAATTGAGTTTGAAGTGAAGTGATTTATATTCGGATGTTTTTATTATAAAAGCAAGTTTGATGTAAAACTTAATATAAATTTCTCAACTCAACTCAAAAACTACTTTTTGTAGTTTCTAGTCATAATCGTTTCTGAAGATAAAATCAATTTTACATGATAATAACCAATAATATCTCTTTTTTATTAAAATCACATTTTTACCTGATGATGACAAGATCATTTTTGAAGTTTTATAACGCGAAACCAAATAGACACCAACAATTTGGAACTTGGAAGAAAGTATAAACCGGTGGGTTGTGTTTTAGCCCGTGCCACAAATTTTTGGAATACGTGGCAGGTCATGCGTCTGATTTCATGCGCACATGTAACATGCTTGTGAAAATGATGTGCATCCAAACTCGAAAGCTGTCGTTCTATATTTATTTCTTTTTAGGTTAAAGTAATTTTTTGGTCTTTATAATTGATATTGATTTTTAATTTGGTCTCTATATGTAAAAAGTTATCAATTTGATTCCTATACGTGATATTGGTTTTTAATTTGATCATCACCGTTAATTGGTCCCTATATAAGAGGGATCAAATTATAAATGATTATCACATGTATGGACTGAATTGAAAATAATTGTTACATGTAGGGATCGATTTCAATTTTTTGTTGAATTGGTCCCTACATGTGACCATCATTTGTAATTTGGTCCCTCTTATATGACACCAATTAGCAGTGATGACCAAATTGAAAATCAGTGTCACATGTATGGACTAAATTGATAACTTTTTACGTATAGGGATCAAATTGAAAATGAGTGTCATAAGGACTAAAAAATTATTTTAACCTTCTTTTTATTATTTATTTGAGATGAGAACTAAATGTTTTTATTATTAATATTAAAATTGGCAGAAATATATGTCCGAAAGACATCTAATCTTATTGCACACTAATAGGTTTTTTTTGTTACAAAGGCCTAGCCTAAGCCACCACCCACCAAAATTCATCATGAATATCCAACCAAGAATCAAATAAAGACAGATGACAAGGTTGTTACAGTACCTAGACCCACAAACAATAGAACAAATGTCCGAGGCAAACTTCTAACAGCCACACGGTTGAATGTAGCCCAGCAAGAAATTCCACACAAAAAAAATGTGATTAATACTACAAACGTTTTTTTCGTACGTTTAATAATTCACCGGGAAATACATAATAATCACATAATAAAGAAACGGGTGAACGGTGTACGTAATTGGTTCCATGAGATATATAGATGACGTATCCTCCAATTAACCATACGAATAGCAATAGTTCACTGTCATTTTGTTTGGCCATTAATACACACATTAATGCTATCGTGCCGCTCTTAGGGTATGTTTGGATTGATGGGATTGGGTGGAATGGAATGGAAGAGAATGGAATAGAAGGGCACAAGGTTCCATTGTTTGGATTGCACAAAAGAGGATGGGATGGAATAGAACTTAATGGAACCCATTCCATCCTATTCCATTATCTACCCTCGTTTTTCTTCCCTCCCAAATTGGGAGGAATGAGATGGAATGAATAATTAGATGATTTGTAAAATTATTGATTTATTATCTTGTCCTTACCCAATATTTCTTTCTCAATTCTTCGTCCATTATTCCATTCCTTTCTCCCTGTTCTGCGTCTACTTCTGCTTCTTCCATCATCAGTCCTTTGTTTCCCTTGCGTTGACGAGGAAGCCAAAGAAGCAACAGAACGATGAAATATTTTTATTATTATTTTATTTATTTTCTAAAATTTATATATTTTTTGTTTTAAAATATTTACAAACCGGTAAATGTACATTATTTTGGAAGTCAAACACGACAATCTTTGTATCAATACAAATGTAAAAATGGGCTAGCAACTTTTACTGTACATCTGATGTGGCAGCATCTCCCTAATTTAAGGAGTTTAATATTTTTTTAATCCATTATTTGTTTCTTATATTTTGTATTATTACTATTATTATTATTATTATTATTATTATTATTATTATTATTATTATTATTATTATTATTATTATTATTATTATACTTGATTGTTTTAATATTATATTGTTTGCTTAAGGTGCATTAAATGGGATATGACATTGACATCATCACAACTGTTCGGTCATCATTATTTTTCTTCTTTTTCATTTTTTTCACTAAATTGGTAAAACTTTATTATTTCAAATTCTTTTTATTATATAGGTTTAATTATTGAGATGGTCCGTGAATTAATTTGGATTTTTCAATTAGGTCCCTAAACTAAAAAACATTTCTAATTAGGTCCCTAGACCTATATAAATTTTCAATTGGGACCTTGAACTAAAAATTTTCTAATTGGGTCCCTGAACTTATATAAAATTTTCAATTAGGTCCTTAAAGTAAAAAAGTGAATATATAAAATATAAAATAATAAAATGATAGATGATGAAATATAAAAAAAACATAATAATAAAATTATAAAAGTATAATATGAGAGAAAAAACTCACTATTCAAAATAATAATAATAAAAACTCAGTGAGAAAAATTATTGTTTAGTGTAATAATTAAATAAAAATAAATAAATTAGATAGACAAAATTTACTTCTTTAAATGATAATAACAAAATTATTATTATTTTAAATAGTGAGTTTTCTTTTCTCATATTCATCTTTTGTCATTTTATTATTGTGTCAATCAATTTTTTTTTCTAGATTTCATCATCTATCATTTTATTACTTTTTATTTTATATAGCCACCTTTTTACTTCAGGGACCTAATTGAAAATTTTATATAAGTTCAGGGACCAAATTAGAAATTTTTTAGGATATAGACCCAATTGAAAATTTTATATAAGTTTTAGGGGCCTAATTAGAATTTTTTTAGTTCAATGACCTAATTGAAAATTCTCAAATAGTTCAGGGACCAACTCAATAATTAAACATCTACTATAATATAATAGCTGAACCTCAACTTTAGTGTAGTGCAAACAGTAATTTGAGGTGTCAGCTTGTGGTAATTTTGGTTCTCTTTTTGAATTTTTTTTATTTACTTTGTTCACATTTAATACATTTAATAAAATTATTGTAGCATAACCATGACGTTATTATAGTCGCAGCATTTCTTCCTTTTTTTTCCTAATAAAAAAAATCAAAAGGACAAATTCTATAACAATAATAAAATAATGTAAAATTAGGTAGAAATTTTTTATTAATTTAAGTAATAATAAATAATAGAATAAAAATTTTACAAAATAATTCTCTATTTATAATTGAGCTTTTGGGGTTATTTTATACTATAATTATGTATATATTAATATTTATATATGTTTTAAAATTAATATGTAGACTTTAATGTTTAGTATTTATTATATTTTAATATTTATATATAATTTTTAGCTTAATATTTTTTATATTTTTTAATATATTTTATTTATATATATTAATATTTTTGGGTACTAACTAAAACAAACTAAACCGAACCAGTTTTGATTGGTTATGATTTTTATTTTATTTTATTGTTTACTTTTTAAACTTTTTTTTTGTTTTAAATGTTTTAACCATGAAAGGTAGCAAAGCTACCGTGTTCTTCGGGAAAGTTCAGGGGCGGGAGACCTAAACCAATAATTTTATTCTACATCAATTTATATTTTTATTATTAAAAAACAA
Organism: Sophora flavescens; assembly: GCA_030762895.1. Taxonomy (NCBI): domain Eukaryota; kingdom Viridiplantae; phylum Streptophyta; class Magnoliopsida; order Fabales; family Fabaceae; genus Sophora; species Sophora flavescens. The sequence goes on from CM061067.1 coordinate 149,731,701, forward strand.
AGTCCTATTTATTGTTGATTCCAATTCTACTGTTCCTCCATACATAACATACTATTCATTTAATCTTTACATATGTAAACAATGTCTGGGAGTGTGTGATGCTAATTTTTTTTTTTGGTAAAAAACATGTCCTGCTATCTGCAACTACATATTGTAGTATGGTATTTTTAAAATAAAACTTAAGATAAGATAAAAAATAATAAAATAAAATAATATAAAACTAAGTAAAAAAATTTGTTATTTTAATTAATAATAAAATACGAGGATATAAAATAGTAAAGTGTATCAGGTTGTAAACTCGTTTAATATTTATACATAGGTAGATATATATATATATATATATATATATATATATATATGTAGATATTAATATTTTAATATTTATATATGTTTTAAAATTAATATATACTTTAATTTTTAGTATTTATTATATTTAAATATTTATATATACTATATAGTTTAATATTTTTTTTATCTTTTTATATATGTGTTATATATATATATATTCGGGTACTAACTAAACCAAACCGAACTGAACCGGTTTTGATTGGTTCGGATTTTTATATTATTTTATTATTGTCTTTTTAACTTATATATATATATATATATATATATATTTTAAATGTTTTAACCATGAAAGGTAGTAAAGCTACCATTTTCTTTGAGAAAGTTTAGGTGCCTGACACCTAAACCAATAATTTGATGAACCCGAAAATCTCAACATAACCAATTAAATTGGTTTGTATTTTTTTCCAAACCCAACCAAATCAAACCCGATGATCGTTGGTTCGGTTATCATGTTCAAGGATTTTGGAACCAAACCAATTACTATATTTTAGTGTATATATATATATATGTGTGTGTGTGTGTGTGTATATATATATATATACTAATATTTATTATTTATTATATTCCTATTTTTATATAGAATTTAACAGTTTATTATTTTAATCTTTTTTACATTTTTAATTTATATATATTTATATTTATATATATTAATTAATATTTTCGGGATCTGAACCAATTTTGATTGGTTCGGCTTTTATTTTATTTTATTATTGAATTTTTAAAGGTTTTTTTTTAATGTTTTTAGCCATGAAAGGTAGCAAAGCTATCGTGTTCTTCGGGATGTTTGTGGCATAAAGTTACTATGTGATTCTTGGGAATTGATTCTAAAGCTTGAAAGAAACGTCAGGAAGTCATCACATGGGGCTAACAACATTTTTAACATACTACTCATTTACTCTTTACATACGTAAACACTGTTTGGGATTGCGTGATGCTAATTTTTTTTTTATAAAGAAAACATGTCCTCCTATCTACTACTACATAATATAGTATGGTATTTTTTAATAAAACTTAAGATAGTATAAAAAGTAATAAAATAATATAAACTAAGTAGAAAATTTTATTATTTTAAATAATAATAAAATACTAAGATATAAAATAGTAAAATGTGTCAGGTTGTTGACTCTTTTAATATTTATACATAGATATATGTATATATTAATATTTTAATAATTATATATGTTTTAAAATTAATATGTATTCTTTAATGTTTAGTATTTATTATATTTTAATATTTATATATAACTTATACTTTAATTTTTTTTTTCTTTTTATATATGTTATATATATATATATATATATATATATATATATTTGGGTACTAACTAAACCAAACCAAACCAGTCCAGTTTTCACTGGTTCGGAATTTTATATTATTTTATTATTGAATTTTTAAAGTTTATATATATTTTAAATGTTTTAACCATGAAAGGTAATAAAACTACCGTGTTCTTTGGGAAAGTTCAGGGACGTGAGACCTGAACCAATAATTTGATAAACCGAAAATACAAACATAAAAGTAGATTGTTATAAAAAAAAACCAAAAGATATACTTTAATGTTTAGTGTTTATTATATTTTAATATTACATATAATTTATAGTTTAATATTTCTTATAGTTTTATATTTTATATATATATATATATATATATATATATATATATATATATTCGGGTTAGTAAGTCGAACCGGTTTTGATTGATTCGGATTGTTATATTACTTTACTATTTACTTTTTAAAGTATAATTTTTTTTTTGTTTTTAAATGTTTTAACTGTAACATATAGTTTAATATTTTTTATAGTTTTATATTATATATATATATATATATATATATATATATATATATATGTCGCGACCGTCCAGTCCGGGAGGCGCGAAAAGAAGGGTAAAAAACAGAGGAGTCGCCACTAAGATTTTTATTGGGAAAATCTTAGAAAACCCAATTATTTAAAGGTTAACTGGTCTAAAAAGAAAAGAAAAAGAGAGATGAGTCCGGGAGTCGGTTACGAGTAGAGAAGGTATTAGCACCCTACATCGCCCGTTTAAAAAAACGGTACCTCAAGTTAATTGTGCAAAAACCATTTTAATAACCTTTTAAATATTTATTTTACCCCAAAAATTATTTATAAGAAAGAATTATTTTTTAACTTGTAATGTTTTAAATTTTATTAATTTTTTCATTTTTTAAATTTATTATTTATAAAAACTAAATGAGGTTGAACATGGCACATGAGTCCACAGGGCAACCTCAAATCTAAGGGACTGAGCATGGCACCGTGTCCATAGAGCATCCCTAAAAACAGACAAGTTTAATTACTTTGATTAATTATTTTAACATAAAAAGAGACAAAAAAAGGGAAAAATTAGTTTTGGCCCGACAAGATGATTTATCTTGCTCCTACGTATTCCCGGGTGCGATGGGAAACTCAAAGCCACGTAGTTCTTTAGAAAAGATTTGATTGGTTGATTTTACTTTTTTGATAAATATTTGATCTTTGATTCTTGTGTTAAAGAAGGGGATTTTATTTTTTTTTAAAATTCACTTTTGCTTAGAGTCCAAGATAGCAGTGCTATACGATAAACCCTTACAATTCACACGGCACTTGAGGATGAAAGTTCATACATCAACGTCGTAGATTGTTGCGTGAATTAAAAAGATTTTTTTTTAGGATGAGATTGGCTAAAACTGATTAAAAGTATAAATTAGAAAGAAAAAAAAAACATTTAATATTTCTTAAAGGGGGTTCACTCTTGCACAGGGTTAAAGATAGCAAGGCTATACGATGAACCCTTACAATTCATACAACCCTTGAGGATGAAAAATCATACATCAACATTGTAGATTGTTGCGTGAACTAAAAAAAGATTCTTATTTTATTTTTTTTATATAAAAAGAAATTGGGTAAAATCGATTAAAAGTATAAGTTAAAAAACGTTTGATATTTTTTTGAAGGGGAATTCACTCTTGCACAAGGTTAAAGATAGCAAAGCTATACGATGAACCCTTACAATTCATACAATATTTGAGGATGAAAAATCATACATCAACATTGTGGATTGTTACGTGAACTCAAGGGATTTTTTTTCTGTAAGAAAAGTAACAAATAAAATTGAATAAAAAGACAAGGTGTTTTCTTTTAATTATTTTTTACTAAACATTCTTTTTTTAAAAAGGCTGGCCTCAAATGGAAGGGCCAGATCAGTGGAAATAGAACATGGGCCAATGCTAGTCTGATACCCAAATAGGCAAATAAAATAATAAGACCATCAACTTTGGGCCAACATGCTGCCCAACAAAATATGACCAGGACCCAATATAAACCAGAATAAAGCAAAAAGAAGAAAGAATAAAACAAAAGGGGCAGAGAGAAACTTCTCTTTACCAACGTAACAGGGGACCAAGGAGATGGATGCAAGGGTGTGGATGACTGGTTCAAGCGCAGATCTGATATGGAGACGTGACGGCTGGCGAACGGCAAGACCGGCGAAGGCTGGGCGATGGTGGTGATGGGCGGAGCCGGCAGCGAGACCGAACTGAGATGGAAGCACACACAGATCTGCAGTTGCTGGATTTGCAGAGGCGGAGGTCGTGGCTGCAAAGGACGACGCGGGCGACGGCAAGACGGGGTGCGGCGGAAGCGGAGGGAGGCGGGTCGAGAGGCAACGGTGGTGGCTTCCTGGATCTACTTGCTGTTGCTGATAATTTGGGACTTTGTTTTATTTGTTTTTTTGTGTTTGAACTTGAGAGTTGAAAGTTGAATCAGAGAAGGAGAAGAAAATAGGGAGAGAAGAGAGGATGGAGATAGGCACTGTTTCTGGAATTATGAAGGCTCAAGGAAAGTGTAGAGAGTAGAGGAAAGACATGAGGGGAAAGAGAGGTGGAGGAAGAATGTGGAGGTGAATGCGGTTTGCTGAAGGTAACAGAGGCAAGGTGGTTAGTGGGGAAGGAGGTGTTGGGTGGTTTTGTTTGGTGTTCTTGAAGGTAACAGAGGCAAGGTGGTTAATAAGGAAGGAGATGTGAAGTGGGGAGTTGAAGGAGGAAGGAGATGTGAAGTTTGAATGATAGAAGAGGAGATGATGTTAAGATGAAAGAAAGAAAAAAAAGAAGTCTAGGACGTGAGAGAAGAGAGGAAGAAGAAAAGAGAAAGAGAATGAAAAAGAAAGAAAGAAAGAAAGTCAGGGGGTGGGGTTCTGATGTTGAAGAAGAGAGATGAGTTATTTTTTTTGCTCCCCCCCCTTTTATGCTCACATTGGTGCTTGGATTTATAGCCAAAATCATAGGAGAAAAATGACAAATCTCCCATGCCAGCTGTAAGGAGAGGACATGAGAGTGATGGTGGAGTGTTGCTACCACTATGTTTCGTGCTTGGGTGCCGGGGACGCAGAGCCACGAAGGAACAAGTCACCATTTTTGTGTAAAAAGTAGCAAAAGGCAAGAGACCAAAGGAAAGTGAAATGGACTGTAATGGAAAATGGTAAAAAGGACACTACATGAAGGAACCGTGAGGCAAAACAATATTTTTTATTATTATATTTTTTTTATAATTAACAACTAGAAACTTATTTTTTCTTTTGGATTTTTTTTAACTTCACCTCGTTTTTGTTTGCTTGGGTTTGGATTCAAAACAACTTGTAACACAAACAAGTTGGGCTAATAACATAAACACATCTTTTTATTTCTGTATTTTCCATTTTTATTTTGTAAATATTAATTAAAAGGATAAAATACCCAGGACAAAATTAGGTGTTCACAACTGCTGCCCTCTTTACTTGTTTCTTATTCGATAGTAGATGTAACCGTAGTTAACCTATTATCGTTATAAGAAACAGTAAAGACATGAACTCCAATTTTGTTCGGGGTACATTGACAAACAGAAAAGACCTGTGACTACAAAAATGATTTTCTGTAAAGGACCCGGTGGATTGGATTGCCCATTGGGATTACACATAAAAGCTTGAGGGTGGATCATCTGCCGAGCTTAAACAGAAAGAGAAAAGAGCTCACGGGGTGGATTGCCCGTCAGAAGCTCGAACTGAAAGATAAATGAGCTCACGGGGTGGATTGCCCGTCAGAAGCTCGAACTGAAAGATAAAAGAGCTTACGGGGTGGATTGCCCGTGAGAAGCTTGAACTGAAAGATAAAAGAGCCTACGGGGTGGATTGCCCGTTAGAAGCTCGAACTGAAGATAAAAGAGCCTACGGGGTGGATTGCCCGTTAGAAGCTCGAACTGAAGATAAAAGAGCCTACGAGGTGGATTGCCCGTGAGAAGCTCGAACTGAAAGATAAAAGAGCCTACGGGGTGGATTGCCCGTTAGAAGCTCGAACTGAAAGATAAAAGAGCCTACGGGGTGGATTGCCCGTTAGAAGCTCGAACTGAAAGATAAAAGAGCTTACGGGGTGGATTGCCCGTCAGAAGCTCGAACTGAAGATAAAAGAGCCTACGGGGGTGGATTGCCCGTCAGAAGCTCGAACTGAAAGATAAAAGAGCCTACGGGGTGGATTGCCCGTTAGAAGCTCGAACTGAAAGATAAAAGAGCCTACGGGGTGGATTGCCCGTGAGAAGCTCGAACTGAAGATAAAAGAGCCTACGGGGTGGATTGCCCGTGAGAAGCTCGAACTGAGAAGCTCGAACTGAAAGATAAAAGAGCCTACGGGGTGGATTGCCCGTTAGAAGCTCGAACTGAAAGATAAAAGAGCCTACGGGGTGGATTGCCCGTTAGAAGCTCGAACTGAAAGATAAAAAGAGCCTACGGGGTGGATTGCCCGTTAGAAGCTCCAACTGAAAGATAAAAGAGCCTACGGGGTGGATTGCCCGTTAGAAGCTCGAACTAAAAGATAAAAGAGCCTACGGGGTGGATTGCCCGTCTGAAGCTCGAACTGAAAGATAAAAGAGCTTACGAGACCCTATGCCTACAGAAGCCAACCAAGACATGACTTTTGGGGCCCTGTGCCCACTAAAGCCAAACTACAACAAAACAAAACTTAAGAGGCCCTATGCCTGCTAAAGCTGACAAGACATGACTTTTGGGGCCCTGTGCCCGGTAAAGCCAAACTACAACAAAACAAAACTTAAGAGGCCCTATGCCTGCTAAAGCTGACAAGACATGACTTTTGGGGCCCTGTGCCCACTAAAGTCAAACTACAACAAAGCAAAACTTAAGAGGCCCTATGCCTGCTAAAGCTGGAAAGACATGACTTTTGGGGCCCTGTGCCCACTAAAGCCAAACTACAACAAAACAAAACTTAAGAGGCCCTATGCCTGCTAAAGCTGACATGACATGACGGGGCCCTGTGCCCACTAAAGCCAAACAAAACAAAGCTTATGAGGCCCTATGCCTACTAAAGCTAACAATAACATGACTTTTGGGGCCCTGTGCCCGGTAAAGTCGAACAAAACAAAGCTTATGAGGCCCTATGCCTACTAGAGCTAACAGTAACATGACTTTTGGGGCCCTGTGCCCGCTAAAGTCGAATCAAAACAAAGCTTATGAGGCCCTATGCCTACTAAAGCTAACAGTAACATGACTTTTGGGGCCCTGTGCCCGCTAAAGTCGAACAAATGCAAAGCTTATGAGACCCTATGCCTACTAAAGCTAACAATAACATGACTTTTGGGGCCATGTGCCCGCTAAAGTCGAACAAATGCAAAGCTTATGAGACCCTATGCCTACTAAAGCTAACAATAACATGACTTTTGGGGCCATGTGCCCGCTAAAGTCGAACAAATGCAAAGCTTATGAGGTCCTATGCCTACTAAAGCTAACAATAACATGACTTTTGGGGCCCTATGCCCGCTAAAGTCGAACAAATGCAAGAAGTGATGTTGTCTTTGTTGATGCATGAAATGATGGGACAATGTATGATATGAGAGACGATTTTTTATGATTGGTGAAAACTGTGATAATTTTTAAATGATGCATGAGATGCTTTTTATGATCCTGATTATTTTTCATGCATGAGATCATTGATGGGAACTCTGATTTTATTTTATTTTTTATTTTTATTTTTTTGCGAAAAACTCTTTGATCATTGGCTCCTTAGAGTCCTGATTGCAGCCGAGATTGGGGATGAGCTAGAGGAAGACACCTTGATCACTAACTTGCTCAACTGATGCTTAGTTTCTTAGCTGAGATATGCTTCTTCGTAATGATTATCCCAATTGGATGAGATTGTCTGATCAATCCTTCAAGGATGTGACTTGCCCCAGCCTTCATGTATTGGGAGCTTTTCATGGCTTGTCCTCTTAAACTGCCCCGGTTTATCAGTTTGAGGAGACTTCTTGAAATTTGTTTGTATTTGACCCTAATTTTTGCGTAGGTCGCTCTTTGCGAGTTTTCAACCTACCGGGTCGCTCTAATTGTTGCCCAGACTGCCTTTTCAGGTTTTCATTCTAGCGAGCCTTTTTGTTTACTTTTTTATTTTCTTTTTCTTTTTTGATTTTGATTTTTTTCTCTTTTTTTTTTTGGGATGTGGACAACTTTGCCACCCTTATTTGTGAAGATCAAAGCTTCTTGCTTGATTGCCAACTGAGATGCCACTTTCCTCTTGTATCAAGAATTCTTCCGACCAGAGTTGGTCATCAAAGAATTGCCATAAATGGTTAAATTGTATCATTGAACTCATGTTTACCTTACCTGAAGCATCATGCAACAAACATGCGTGGATTCAAAAGTATGATAGGAAATGACATTATTGCCTGAACAGCCTCTCGATTGGTATTAGAAGTTTTTGACTCAAATAGTATTCAAAAGAACGAGAAATGAAGCAAGATGCACAAGAGGTGATATGAAGATCGAAGGGCCTTACCCCAGTTTGGATTGATTTGATCATGGCGATTGTCCCGATATTCATAAGAACAAAATTGCCCCAGAGTAGTTTCCTTGAGGATGAAGTGCCCCAATATAGGGTTCCCAGAATGAAACTGCTCCAATGTAGGGCACTTAATATGGAAAACTTGAGAATGATGTTGCCCCAGTGTAGGGCATCCAATAATGGAGATGCTTTAGAATAAGGCCCTTGAAAACAAAGTTTTGCCCCATGTAGATCCTGCCCAAGCTTTTGCCTAGACTGCCTATGAGGGTTTTCAGTCTAACAGGCTTTCTTTTTCTTTTTTCATTCTTTTTGGAATTTTTTTTTAGAGGAGCAATCAATTAAAAACTAGAAGAGCACAAACTTTTTGTCTTAAAATGAAGTTGATGAAAAAGTAGCAATCATTCATTGATCAGAGTGGACTTTTGAGGCTTGTAACGTGGCTAATGGTCGGGGGTCATGAAAAAAGGATATAAGGCTCAAACAAACGTTTTAAGGTTGAATAGGACCAAGGATCCATGATCTTTTCGATTTCCAAGAACATTTGTTTTCCTCTAACTTTCCCCTTTTTTTTGTTTTACATGAGGTTTTTTTTTTATCCTCTTTCTTTCTCTTCTTCTTCTTCTTCTTCTTTAATTCTTTTTTTTTTTTCAATGTTATGTTTCATGATCACCATTTCCTTCTTGCTTGCCCCTTGTTTAGTGGTGATCCTTGTCCAAGGTTCTTTGAAGAAAAATTTCAGGCTCAAAAGGGGTAACAAGGGATAATGATGATATTTTGCTAAGGGTAGAGAAAAAATGGCCAATCTTCATTTCAAATCATGATTGTTTATTTTTTAAAACTTTATTTTAGAGACACAGAGATGGTGCTCACTAAGTGTTTATTTATTTGCTCCTCTTTTATTTGTATTATTTTCTTTCTTTTTTTTTTTCTTTTTTTTTGAAAAGGTATGGGCACATGTGGGCTTCATTGTTGTCCACAAAGAACTTTCAAGAAAGTGGGCCTTATTAACCAAACCAAAGAAGGTACTTGGGGAAGAAAAAAAAGGGAATATGATATATGAGTATGACGAGAGAAACATTATGGTAGAGATGAAGATATAAAGAAAGGATGAGACAAGGTACGCATGCAAATCCATTACATTAATGCTTCAAGAAAGTGAACATGGTTCAATTATCTCATGATAGAATACAACATAACCATTGTGTCATGGTAAATCCCTCATAAACAAATCTTGCCTTAGTTGCTTAGAAATTCTCGAGATGGGGATCACAAAGTATTGGCTCTTTTCAATCACTAGGATTGAATCTTTGATGATGTTAGCATAGCCTTCATCTTGAACTCCTCCATAGTTGATTGGGACTGTCCTTATCATGATTTCTTTCTTCCTTAGCCAGGGCCCTGAGTTTGCATGATTTTCCATAGATCGCTCCATAAAAGCGTGAATATGTGCTACCTGACTCCAGTAGGACTATATAAAATCCTTCACATTGATATCCAAACATCCCTGATTAGGCAAAAGGTTGTGCCTACATTGTTCGGCCACTTGAGCAAATATTGTCTCCAGTTCCACCTCATGATCCAAGGTTTAGTTGACATTCTTTTTTATTGAAAGTGCGGTGGTTCCATTTTCTCCAAGGAGCACAATGCATGGAATGATTTTTTATTTATTTTTATTTTTTTAATAATAAACTTTTAACTTAAAAGGGAATGAGTATATGAAATGTATGAATTTTTTTTATCCAAAAGATATTAATGCATGATATGTATGAAAAAGGAATATTTATATTGACTCAAAATTTTAATGCATGTGATGCATGAAGGCACTTTTTATTCACCAAAACGACAATGCATGAGATGAGCTTCTTATTTTTTAGATGAATCAATTTTTTTTATGAATGCTTGAGATAAATGATTTTTTTTAATGAATGGCTGATATGACTTTTTTTTAATGATGAGATTGACATAAAAAGTAATTGATGCATGAAATGTATGAATTTTTATTTTATTGGTCTGAAAAGTTTTTAGTGATGCATGCATAAATGAAGGAGATGCACGACTTCTTATTTTTTTTTTTCTTATGAATGCTTGAGATAAATGATTTTTTTTGTAATGAACGCATGAGAGGGATGCATGAAAATGTTTTTTTTTATGAACCTAACAAAATATTTAATGCATAAGATACAAAATATACAAAGAATATGAATGAGTTACAGAAAGATGATTTACACAAATCCCTTTTTTACCATTTATGGAAATGCATGAGATATAAACGTGATTATTCATGTTGCAGAAAAAGGTGGAATGTGCTCCCTTTTGTCCTACATGGGTCATATCCTAAAGTTTGAATTTCTGAGGTCGAGACCCTATTTTGGTAGGCTACTACTGGCATTTTATGTGCATGACTTTAGGGACGGATCTAGACCCCTAAACATATGGTCCCCGGATTACCCTCACCTAAAAGATAAGGATCCGAATCCATGAACCTCACCACAGGGACTGAAAAGTCACAATATGGCGATCCATGTTTCGGTAGCAATCCGAGCGGGAGAATCAATGTCTGTCAGGGGCGCAAAAGCGTCACAATAACATCACTGAAGCCCCTTCTAATCCGATGGCATTCCAAGACTCGGGTATAGAGCCCAAAAGTGTGTGAGTATGAGATGGTGTTGTGTGTGCTGGGAGCAAGCAAACCTGCACAAAACCCAAAAAACTAACCCCAAGCCTGCAAAAGAACAACCAACATTTACAAGAGTTTTCTACCCTAAGGTTGCAAGAATGTACAAAGACATATATTAAAGCACATAACAATTTACAAAACAAATAAAACAAAGAGGGGTAAAACTAATATTTTCAAAGTTATTAAAAGAAATTGCACAACCAACTATGATAGGCCTGACTCTCTATATCCCCAGTGGAGTCGCCAGCTGTCGCGACCGTCCCGTCCGGGAGGCGCGAAAAGAAGGGTAAAAAACAGAGGAGTCGCCACTAAGATTTTTATTGGGAAAATCTTAGAAAACCCAATTATTTAAAGGTTAACTGGTCTAAAAAGAAAAGAAAAAGAGAGATGAGTCCGGGAGTCGGTTACGAGTAGAGAAGGTATTAGCACCCTACATCGCCTCGTTTAAAAACGGTACCTCAAGGTAATTGTGCAAAAACCATTTTAATAACCTTTTAAATATTTATTTTACCCCAAAAATTATTTATAAGAAAGAATTATTTTTTAACTTGTAATGTTTTAAATTTTATTAATTTTTTCATTTTTTAAATTTATTATTTATAAAAACTAAATGAGGTTGAACATGGCACATGAGTCCACAGGGCAACCTCAAATCTAAGGGACTGAACATGGTACCGTGTCCATAGAGCATCCCTAAAAACAGACAAGTTTAATTACTTTGATTAATTATTTTAACATAAAAAGAGACAAAAAAAGGGAAAAATTAGTTTTGGCCCGACAAGATGATTTATCTTGCTCCTACGTATTCCCGGGTGCGATGGGAAACTCAAAGCCACGTAGTTCTTTAGAAAAGATTTGATTGGTTGATTTTACTTTTTTGATAAATATTTGATCTTTGATTCTTGTGTTAAAGAAGGGGATTTTATTTTTTTTTAAAATTCACTTTTGCTTAGAGTCCAAGATAGCAGTGCTATACGATAAACCCTTACAATTCACACGGCACTTGAGGATGAAAGTTCATACATCAACGTCGTAGATTGTTGCGTGAATTAAAAAGATTTTTTTTTTAGGATGAGATTGGCTAAAACTGATTAAAAGTATAAATTAGAAAGAAAAAAAAACATTTAATATTTCTTAAAGGGGGTTCACTCTTGCACAGGGTTAAAGATAGCAAGGCTATACGATGAACCCTTACAATTCATACAACCCTTGAGGATGAAAAATCATACATCAACATTGTAGATTGTTGCGTGAACTAAAAAAAGATTCTTATTTTATTTTTTTTATATAAAAAGAAATTGGGTAAAATCGATTAAAAGTATAAGTTAAAAAACGTTTGATATTTTTTTGAAGGGGAATTCACTCTTGCACAAGGTTAAAGATAGCAAAGCTATACGATGAACCCTTACAATTCATACAATATTTGAGGATGAAAAATCATACATCAACATTGTGGATTGTTACGTGAACTCAAGGGATTTTTTTTCTGTAAGAAAAGTAACAAATAAAATTGAATAAAAAGACAAGGTGTTTTCTTTTAATTATTTTTTACTAAACATTCTTTTTTTAAAAAGGCTGGCCTCAAATGGAAGGGCCAGATCAGTGGAAATAGAACATGGGCCAATGCTAGTCTGATACCCAAATAGGCAAATAAAATAATAAGACCATCAACTTTGGGCCAACATGCTGCCCAACAAAATATGACCAGGACCCAATATAAACCAGAATAAAGCAAAAAGAAGAAAGAATAAAACAAAAGGGGCAGAGAGAAACTTCTCTTTACCAACGTAACAGGGGACCAAGGAGATGGATGCAAGGGTGTGGATGACTGGTTCAAGCGCAGATCTGATATGGAGACGTGACGGCTGGCGAACGGCGAGACCGGCGAAGGCTGGGCGATGGTGGTGATGGGCGGAGCCGGCAGCGAGACCGAACTGAGATGGAAGCACACACAGATCTGCAGTTGCTGGATTTGCAGAGGCGGAGGTCGTGGCTGCAAAGGACGACGCGGGCGACGGCAAGACGGGGTGCGGCGGAAGCGGAGGGAGGCGGGTCGAGAGGCAACGGTGGTGGCTTCCTGGATCTACTTGCTGTTGCTGATAATTTGGGACTTTGTTTTATTTGTTTTTTTGTGTTTGAACTTGAGAGTTGAAAGTTGAATCAGAGAAGGAGAAGAAAATAGGGAGAGAAGAGAGGATGGAGATAGGCACTGTTTCTGGAATTATGAAGGCTCAAGGAAAGTGTAGAGAGTAGAGGAAAGACATGAGGGGAAAGAGAGGTGGAGGAAGAATGTGGAGGTGAATGCGGTTTGCTGAAGGTAACAGAGGCAAGGTGGTTAGTGGGGAAGGAGGTGTTGGGTGGTTTTGTTTGGTGTTACTGAAGGTAACAGAGGCAAGGTGGTTAATAAGGAAGGAGATGTGAAGTGGGGAGTTGAAGGAGGAAGGAGATGTGAAGTTTGAATGATAGAAGAGGAGATGATGTTAAGATGAAAGAAAGAAAAAAAAGAAGTCTAGGACGTGAGAGAAGAGAGGAAGAAGAAAAGAGAAAGAGAATGAAAAAGAAAGAAAGAAAGAAAGTCAGGGGGTGGGGTTCTGATGTTGAAGAAGAGAGATGAGTTATTTTTTTTGCTCCCCCCAACGTTTTATGCTTCTGTTGGTGCTGGATTTATAGCCAAAATCATAGGAGAAAAATGACAAATCTCCCATGCCAGCTGTAAGGAGAGGACATGAGAGTGATGGTGGAGTGTTGCTACCACTATGTTCTGTGCTTGGGTGCCAGGGACGCAGAGCACAGAAGGAACAAGTCACCATTTTTGTGTAAAAAGTAGCAAAAGGCAAGAGACCAAAGGAAAGTGAAATGGACTGTAATGGAAAATGGTAAAAAGGACACTACATGAAGGAACCGTGAGGCAAAACAATATTTTTTATTATTATATTTTTTTTATAATTAACAACTAGAAACTTATTTTTTCTTTTGGATTTTTTTTAACTTCACCTCGTTTTTGTTTGCTTGGGTTTGGATTCAAAACAACTTGTAACACAAACAAGTTGGGCTAATAACATAAACACATCTTTTTATTTCTGTATTTTCCATTTTTATTTTGTAAATATTAATTAAAAGGATAAAATACCCGGACAAAATTAGGTGTTCACAATATATATATATATATATATATATATATTCCGGGTACTAACTAAACCGAACCAGTTTTGATAGGCTCGAATTGTTATATTATTTTACTATTGACTTTTTAAAGTATTTTTTTTTTGTTTTTAAATGTTTTAACTGTAACATCCCCAACTACTCTATGGATTGACGACTAACCCCACAGACCAACACGGGTCTTTTCAGCGTGCTTTGTCCTCACTCAAACGCTTCCTGGGAAAATTTCCCAAGAGGTCATCCATCCCAGAATCGCCCCAAGTCAAGCACGCTTAACTATGGAGTGCTTAAGTAATGGGCTCCCGAAAAGAAGATGCATCTTGTTAGTATAGGTAGTACCAATCAATTCATAAAAGCCTTCCTCAACTGTATAGTCTCATACCTACATCCCTCTCATTCGGGTGTGTAATCAGTTCATTCATGTGTCCCTCCGCCTAGAAGTCTGCCAATAGCCGCTCCTTATCCGTGCCTTCTTGCACCGGCGACCACTCCTCGCCCTCGTCGGCACCCGGGTGTTACATTAACCATGAAAGGTAGCAAAGCTACAATGTTCTTCGAGATAGTTTAGGGGCATGAGACCTGAACGAATAATTTGATGAACATGAAAATCTGAACAAAACCAATTAAATTGGTTTGTATTTTTTTGTGTTAGGGTCCGAACCAAACAAAACCATACTCGATGATCATTGGTTCAGTTATCAGGTTAAAGGATTTTGGAAACGAAACAATTACTATATTTTAATATTTATATATATACATACTAATATTTTATATTTATTATATTTCTATTTTTATATAGAATTTAATAGTTTATTATTTTAATACTTTTATAGTTTTTATGTATATATATATTTATATATATTAATTAATATTTTCGGGTTCGAACCGAACCAATTTTGATTGGTTTCATTTTTATATTATTTTATGATTGACATTTTAAAGGATATATATTTTTTAAAATGTTTTTAGCCACGAAAGATAGCAAAGCTACCGTGTTCTTCGGGAAGTTTGGGGCATAAAGCTACTATGTGATTCCTTTCATAGGAGTTAATTCTAAAGCTTGAAAGAAACGCTAGGAAGTCGTCATGTCGTTTTTTTTTTACTTTTTTTTAAAGTAACTTAATTTCTTAAATTGTTTACATATATTATTATTATTATTATTATTATTATTATTATCAATATTGATATTATAATATAATTGGGAACTCCACTTTTACTATTTTAGTATCAGTCAAAACTAAAAGCAGAGTTTGTCATGTTGTGGACTCTTTTAATATTTGTACATACATACATATATATATATATATATATATATATATATATATATATATATATATATATATATATTCTGGTACTAACTAGAGTGTGTCAGGTTGTGGACTGTTTTTTAAATGTTTTATCCATAAAAGATAGCAAGACTACTCTTCGGGAAAATTTATGGGTGTAAGATCTGAACCAATAATTTGACGAACCCGAAAATCTGAACTGAGCCAATTAAATTGGTTCGTATTTTTTTTTTGTAGGATCTGAACCGAACCGAATCAAACTTGATGGTCATTAGTTCCGTTATCAGGTTCAAGGATTTTGGAAACAAGTAATTACTAATATTAGTATAATATAATTATAGTATAAATAATTTAAATATTTTATTTTAATCAATAAAATATAATATAATTATATTTCATCATAAAAATAACAATTCCAATCGGATTTGAATTAAATACTGTAATAATTAGCAGTATCGTTTAGTTCCCAAATATATGCTCTAATGTTGGAACCATGCTACACTTGAGTCACGTTGTATTGCACCAGAAGCTTAATTGGATTAAAGAAAGAATCTCATGCCTACAGCACGTAATCATTAATTACCAAAAGCAATATACGGTTTCACTTTCTCTTGCACCGTGGGATAGCCATTGGACATGTCGTATGGTGTTGACTATACCTTGTCAGCCATTGTTCATCAATTTTTGGTTACCAAAATGGTAGACGAAGGCTTTAACTATCCTTATTTCTTCCATAAGGCCTAGTCCACAATCCACACACAATGGTCAGTGAGGGTGGCATAAACTCTCGGATTAATTTAAAAGAAAAATACCCATCAGTAATTTATCATGTGCTGCCATAAATGCCCTTTCCCACCCCCCACAATCCACGTAACGTTTTATAATTTTTATTCTCCATGTATTAATTCCTTTTTCTTTTTTTACAGAAATACTAATTCCTTGATCATGTATCAATTGCATTTTATTTAATAAAATTTTACATTTTGTGAAATGATCTAATAATAATATTATATTTATTAATTTAACAGGAAAAAGTATTACAAATTTTATTCAATTTTTTTATAAAATTAAAATAATAGATGATAAATATGAAAAAAATTACATATAAAAATGTTAAAATAATATCAAATATTTTTAATCTAAATAAATAATAACATGCCCTTTTTTGTAATTTATTACATAAAAGTGGTTATTTTTGCACCACCAAAATAAAATTAATTATCTTAAAATCATTTTTCAGTAAATATATCAAAATAAAAATAAATTCTGATTATAATCGATTATTCGAAAATAGATTATCAGCATAATTATTTTTTCCAGCTTTTTTAAACACATTCTAAGATTATTTTGATACCGATTATTTTTACATCTCAAACTTTCTTCCTGTCTTACCCTCCGGCCTCCAATGGTCTCTGTGCACAACGATTCCTTTTATCATCACTGTTCGGTGCTCTTTTTTCACGCAACTCGGACAGGACTCTCATCAGTCATCACCGCATGTGACCAAGAATGCACTTATTGATAGTGCAATTGAAATTTTAATGTTATAAAAACATCAATGTAAAAGTGAATAAATTAAGAGCACCAAAAAAAAAAAAAGTGAATAAATTAAAATCTCACCCCTGGACTCTCATCACCGGTTACTTTTTTAATTAATTTTTTTTAAGACTTTGAATTTTTAATTTGTAATTTATAATGTAAAAATTATTATTTTTGTACAACCTAAATAAAATAAATTATCTTAAAAACGTTTTTCAGCAAATATACCCAAACAAAAACAGATTCTGATTAAAATCGATTATCACAATAATAATCGATTATTTGAAAACAGATTATTAGCATAATCTTTTTTTTCAGCTTTCCCAAACACGCTCATATATATAAACAAAATTTATATTTTAGTAAGTAGAAAAATTATATGTAAAATAAAAAACATATATTTCAAATAAAATTAGAGTTTAATGATATACACTGTCAAGCAATCATAAGTTGTCACATCATTGAAAATCCTTGACTCTTATCGTAACTATCTTAAAAGTAATCAATGTCATGATTTGTAATTGGTTGAAAGTATAAAAAAATTTAGACCGATAGTATACAACTATTAAACTCATAAAATTATACCCTGATCAATAAATGAACTTTTTTTAAAAAATAAAATCACGTTAATCAAATTAATAAACCTTTTGAAAAAAATTCTTAAACTTTATATGTTTTTGCCTTCATTTATTCTCGAATCCTGGATTCTCTCCGGTCACGAACTCGACTACTTTTCCAAGTTTTTCTCCTTTCGACATGTTTAGATTCCATGCGTGTATTCATTCCTCTATGTTCCAGTATTTCATAAAAGGTTGTGCGGCCTAACTAGTGAAATTAAGGATATTCATATTATATCCTTGTTGAAAAGGTTATAAATTTAACTACAGATATCAGCAACATTCTTGTATCTGAATTATATAACAAAGACACAAAGTCGAAATGCGGATGAACTCAACTAGAGATTGTAAAATGGTCTAGCTTGACTGGGCCGGTTAGCCTCCATAACCCGCTATATTTCAATCTGTAAATTGAATGGTTAATTTGTATGAAAATAACAATAGAGACGTAGGTATTTAAAAAAAAGAAAAGAAAAAAGAAGCCGTATCCTTGTTTTGAATCATTAGAATTCGAAGTTTTACTTTCCTATTCTGTTGTGTTGATTGATATTCGTTCATATTATTTTTCATCACTCTTACGGCAGATGAGTCTTTAAATTGGAGCAGTGACGTGGAGACTACCAACACCACAGCATTATTGTGGCCTCAGTTACAATCTCATTATAAAACCATGATAATACGGATAGAATGGAGAATTAATCCGTTCACAACAATGTCTTTCAATGTTCCGGTAGTTCATGTCACAGAGAGCAGCTTGCCTAAGATGGTCAGCAATGCCAAGCTCTCTACAGAAAAAGAGAAGCAGAGAGAAGTCCAAAAGAACAATGGCCATATGAGCCTTGCCATCACCAACCCCATGGGCCATGGGGGAGAAACAGACCAATTTGGCTGAAGTGATTTCCCACTATGAAGTGACTCTAAACCAAAACAAACCGCGTTTTTTGGGTATGCTTTTGATGCCTTGTCATTAATTATTCCTTGTATCTTTTTTTCCTTTTCTTATTTTTTTCAATGGTGAGACTCTATCCTATTTATCTATAGATTAATTGTTGCAAGAAAATCACTAATGATTATTTATTGATTTCCTCTAAAACAGGTTACCCTACTAATCAGGACTTGGACTATGGCGCATTAGCACCATTGTTGAATTTTCACCTAAACAACGCTGGTGATCCATTTCTAGGTAGCAGCTATGGTCTAAATTCATCAGCGTTTGAAGTTTGCGTGCTTGATTGGTTTGCCAACCTGTGGGAGATAGAGAAGGATGAGTACTGGGGATACGTCACTACCGGTGGAACTGAAGGTAATCTTCACGGGATTTTAGTAGGGTAAGTTCTCTTGAACTCAATTCATTTCTATATACCTTAAAATATTTCCTACACATAATAATCAATTATTTAATTTATGTCTATGTATTGGATATATAGGAGAGAACAATTTCCAGATGGGATTCTATATACCTCACAAGATTCGCATTATTCGATATTCAAAATAGCAAGAATGTACAGAATGCAATGCGTGAAGGTTGCCACTTTGGTCTCTGGTGAGATTGATTGCTCTGATCTAAAGACTTCCCTTCTTGCTTACAAGGACAAGCCAGCCATCATCAATCTAAACATAGGTTTTTCCCTGGTCTTTGAAAACTAAAACACATTACAATTAACAAGCGGGTTGGGCTAAGGTGTACCACCCATATTTTGCACCATCTACTACATCACCCATATGTGGTAAATTTTGGACCAATCAAATTGTCACATGGGTTTGGTCAAAATTTCAAACTTTCTAGTTATATTTCTACTGTAGTCAAATATATGAATATAATATATTGTAGTATAATATATGTTCTCTTTGTATTCGCAAATTTAACCCATATTAAAGTAATGTTTTTTTATTAAAAAAGCTGATTATATTGTAAAATAATATTTTAATATGAATTAAAATAATGTTCGTTGTCAACAATATTTTGCAATATAATCAGTTTTTTTAATCAAAAAACAATATTTTAATATGAGTTAAATTTGCAAATACAAAAAACACATATATTATATTACAATATATTGTATTCATATATTTTGACTACAGTATAATACAACTAGAAAGTTTGAAATTTTGTCCAAACTATGTGGCAATTTGATTGATCCAAGATTTATCACATGGATGATGTAGTGAGTGGTGTAAAATATGGGTGGTGCACCATAGCACAACTCTTATCAAGCTTATGCACTCACACCCACAATAACAAGTGTATTGAATATATAGAATATAGACTACTTGTAACTTTGGTTGAGTACAACCGGTACTCTGTTTAATGATATATTTGCCATTTTTAAAAAAAATTTAAAAAAAAATAAAAGACACTTGGCTAACTTAAAGCCTTAAATGGTTTTCTTTTGTTTTTTGTTTTGCTTCTGGCAGGAACAACTATGAAAGGAGCTATTGATGACGTTGATATCGTAATACAGACACTTGAGAAAAGTGGTTTCCCCCGCGATCGATTCTATATTCATTGTGATGGAGCTCTATTTGGAATGATGCTACCACTTCTTAAACGAGTGAGTAGAAGTTATTAAACCAATTTATATTTAATAAAACTATTACTTTGGCAGAGTACTTAGAAAGAATAGTGTTTACACCCAAAAAAAAAAAAAAAAGAAGGTGAAAAACGCAACAAAAAAATATGAATGGTGGGGAATATTACATATGAAGCGACGGACTAGTGCATCTTTAACGAAAAAATTGGATTATGATAAGAAAATCAAGGAATTGAATCAATACACATAGTGGATAAGCTATAGGAGTGTATGTATTTTGTAAAATTCTAATCTCTTGATTTTATTATTAATGGCTAAAACTCCATACTTTTACTTTTTTAAGGATCTATAACATTTTAGAAAAGTCAAATTCTTATAAAGTATAGACTGATTATTACATCATTTTTAGATGCTTAATTCAATAGTTAATATATATATATATATATATATATATTTGTATATATATAAAAACTTTTCTATTTTTTTTTTACAATTGATACATTTTTTAACATAAATCTCATAACTTTATAGATATTTAATATTAATAAAGTGACTGTAGTTTTTGTAAAAGAAAAAAAAAAGTTACACAGCAGTTACTCCAAACCATAAGACAAATTTGAAAACTGCCATGTGCATGTATGCCACTTGTGGGTCCCACAATTGTGTTATTCGTACAATCTTTTATATCAAGTGTCACGGATGTTATTTAACTTAGATTGATCATTGACTCGATTAGAATACTTAGTCAATAGGTCATTGGTTGTGGTTGAACCGCATAATTAAACTGAATATCAAAATTGTAAATTGTGTAGTATATATATATATATATAATTTATGTCATGTATGTATCAAGTGAATGTTGTGGTGTAGTGACAAAATTCCTCTCCACTGGCTCCCAGGACCAAGTGTTGAATCCACACTCCAATGCTTTTGATGTATTCTCTCTTATTCAATTATCAGTAAAATTAATTAATTTCATATTTATTAAGGAAGTTATTTAATTTAATTTAGTTGTCTTGATTTATGTAAAAAAATGAGTTACAATTACTAAACTACCATTTAATTATCTTGGGAGTGTGTAATGCTCTTGAAATAAAAGGAGAATTGGTTGAATTGGTTGATTGTCCTGACTTTTGAAAGACTGACATTAAATAGAGTTGAATTGATTGACTTTTGCTCATATTTAAGTCCATAAAATATAGATACTTTTTATTTATAATTGAATCCAAATAAAGTATTTTATGTGGAAAAAAGAAGAAGCACGACTAGTCTAGTTTCTGGTTGACCTGTTCGGGTCTCCTGCTTTATCCAAAAATGGCCAAGTCGAACAATTCTTACCAGATTGATTGGAATATTCTTGATCCATTGAACAACTAGGGTAGTTAGGTGGCTAGTGACCGGGACAACTGGTTGAACCCGTTGGGATGAGCCGAGTTTAACAACACTTGATATTACACCTTCTTATTTAAGTGGGGGAAATTAAAAAAAATAAAAGAAACAAAAACACATATGGGATCGTTATTATCTCTCCTTTGAGTTTAATTGGGATATATTCTTAGTGTAAATATTTTTCTCACTATGAATCAATGGTACAATATCATGTTATAAAATGTATTCAACTCGTATAATAATTATCATAAAAACCACTATGAAGTGACTCTAAACCAAAACAAACCGCGTTTTTTGGGTATGCTTTTGATGCCTTGTCATTAATTATTCCTTGTATCTTTTTTTCCTTTTCTTATTTTTTTCAATGGTGAGACTCTATCCTATTTATCTATAGATTAATTGTTGCAAGAAAATCACTAATGATTATTTATTGATTTCCTCTAAAACAGGTTACCCTACTAATCAGGACTTGGACTATGGCGCATTAGCACCATTGTTGAATTTTCACCTAAACAACGCTGGTGATCCATTTCTAGGTAGCAGCTATGGTCTAAATTCATCAGCGTTTGAAGTTTGCGTGCTTGATTGGTTTGCCAACCTGTGGGAGATAGAGAAGGATGAGTACTGGGGATACGTCACTACTGGTGGAACTGAAGGTAATCTTCACGGTCTGGAACAACAGTTTTCTGGTTGCATCCCAAAAATGGTCTTAAGTGAGTGATTGAAAGGCTATAATATAAACAACAGGTTTTTCACGGCTACTGTATGTTAGTTTTAAAAGATGATTATTATATGTGCTGGTAAAGGGACTTTCAATGCAATATATGGTTTAGTTTGGATATTGTAATTGAGCAACTGCTGGTCAAATTTCTGGATGGCGCAGGTGGACACGGATATCTTGTGATGGCTTATACAGATTTGGATCCTCAAACAGCTTATAGTTTTCAACATATGTTCTTTTCCTTTCCTTTTTTGGTTTTTTTACAATTTCTATAGAGAGCAAAGGTATAGAGGGCTTTACTTCTGATGCAGATACCAACAGCAACTTTTAGGCACCAAATGCCTCTTCATGGGTGGTATTTTGCTATAGCTTTTAGGTGCTGAGGGATTAGGCTTATTGAGGATGAGTTGGTTTTTTCAACATTAATTTCTTGTCTACCTTTGACTTGGGTTGAATTTCTACATTTTCTTACTTATAACCTATTCTTATGTATACGGGTTTAGAGTATCCTTATATTCATTTAATACATTTTAGTTTATAAAAAAAAAAACCAAAATTAGTTTTAGCTCGTAAGGATACTTGTTCTTTTTTTTTTTTAGAATGCTAATGAGTGTCCCAAGAATATTGGTTAAGCAACCAATAAAAGAATATTTTCATTGGGATGATGCATTCAATATTTTAATAAGTGATATTTTTTAGTTTTTCAATGAAAACTTGCTTTTATTGGAATGCTTAACCAATATTCTTAGAACACTCATTAACAAGACCCTATTTTTTATAAGCAAAAATATGTTATAAAGAATACCGGGTACTCAAACTTATTTACAAAAGAAGCGAGAGTAACAAAGGGGGGAAAATGTTAGCGTTCAATCGAGAGAAAAATAAATTCAAGTGATTCCCGAAGAAGAAGGCTTAAATTCAACCAAGAAGGTTAGGGCCTGTTTAGTTTGTTAATTATAAAATTGTTATATTGTTTTCATTACATTTCATGTTTTCAAATATTTATACAGGAAACATTAAAAACAACTTTTGATCTGTTTTCACTGTTTCTTGTACAAATCCTTTAAAACATGAAATAAAATAAAAACAAAAAACTGTTTGGTAATTATTTTAGTTGAAATTATCTTTAAAATTAATAAATGAAAACAGGAGATTGGAAATAAACCAAACAGACCCTTAGCATGTTCAACAAATGAGGACACATCCACATATTCTAATATTTACTTCTTACCCATAATAAGTTAAAGTTTGATCAAGAGATTCCCGAAGCTACATACTCAATAAGCACTTCCATTCACCGTTTATCTTCAACTAACCCTTCTTCATCTTAACATTAAACTTTGGTCATAGAAGGCATGAAATGTAGAACATAAAGTATATGGACCTTGACATATTAACCTAAAAATGAATTAAGTTCATAATATATATTTTTTTTAATAAACTGACTTATATATTAATTAACAGTAAAAATGATAGTCTAACCCAATTACAAAGAAAACCAGATCACCAATATAAAATTGATAGTGCCCCTAGGAAGGAACGATAATCAATAATACAAAAGTTCACGACAACAACTAAACAAACCTAGCATAACCAAAATACCCTGAAACATTTTCAAAAGAACCACCAACATTACTGTTGAAAGCCCTTGACGCACCACAAGTAGATAAAAGAAACCTCCAACAAGACCTCACCACACTTATTCATTCCCATCCCGCCACTAACATTAAGCTCATGAAGCACCCAAGTAGATTAGAGAACCATGTAGCGAGAGCACTAAGTTCATAATGATATGCTATAGTTCAAGCCTTAAATTGTAAAACACGGATAACAAAATAAATGACTAAGGAGTAAGGACACTGAATTGCAGAATGGTATCCATCACAAGCATCCCCCAACATACATATATTTGAATAATATGTCACTTCTGATGATTATCCCCAATATCACGAACTAATTAAGCTGGTTGAAGTTTGAGAAGCTAGGGCCGCCATAAAACTCACTGAAAGGCTGATCAAAAGGAAGAGGAGGAGCAGGAATAGAGGGAGGAAGAGGAGGAAGACTGTAGGAGTCTTGATCAAATCCACTAAGCACTTGTTCATTGGTTCCATAAGATGGTCCAGGCAAGTAAGGCTGTGGTCCAGCTGTCGCGACCATTCCGTCCGGACCCCACGAAAGTTGCAAAGGGCCGTGAGGCTGGGGTGGAGGATTTGGAAGCTGATGCAAGGCTAACTGGGAAGAAAACTTAGATACCATCTCAGCATAATCAGGATCATCGCCCATTTCAGCAGCAAACTGGCTGGTTTTCATCCTATAGTAATGAATTTCTTTCTTCAACTCCTCGTTGCGAGCTGCAAGCACGAGACTGTATTCATGAGGATGTTTCTTTGTATACTAAATTTAAAAACCAGCAAGAAAATAATTTGGAAATAATGGTTACCTGAAGATTCATGATACTACTCATACAAACACTAGCTAGCAAAATAGTTGAATCTTTTATTTATTCAATTTAATATGATATGAAAGGAAAAACACAAAGCCCGTTATTTTAATTAGGCATATAAGAAAAATATATAGAAGCATGCATACCAAGTCTCTGTTGTAGTTCTTGCTGCTTAGCCTCTAATTGCATTCTGTGCTGGTTATTTCGAGCAGCCATAGCTGGAACGTTTCTCTGCATCATATGAGATATTAATATGCTTTGTTCTTTTTTCTTCTTTTTTCTCATTGCATATGTATATATAAATTGAGTATAACTCTTTTAAGTCTACAAAATTAACACAGTAATGTTTTGCTTGGTGGTTGGAGTGTGGGAGTAATTTTTTGCAAGTGCACTAAATCACCCCCACAACAGCATACTGTGGACCTTGCTACTTCACTATTCTCAAGACCACTAAAATGGCATAAGATAAATTGCTCCAAACTCTCCTGCAAATCACATTTTCTAGATATATACTAAAATTATATATATTTATTCGTATACACAAGATACTATATATGAAAAAGAAGACACCATGGAAGGAATAAAACATTTATACCTTTTGAGGTCTTTAGAACAAAGATCACAAACACATAAGTGACTCTTCTAGGTTAACATTAAGAGATCATGTGAACCATCTATGCATGTATTGAAATATATGTCATATAGGTAATGTCCAGACAAATGTTAATAAATTCAATTATATTTTTGCAAACATATATATATGGTGTTAAATCTTAAACCTTAACTAGACAATATGACAAGGAGAGAACTCTTACCGGATAGAGGAGGAGATAACCAAACCAACTTAATTGTTTATAATTAACAATGTGTTTGGATACACTGTTAAAATGATGGTGTTCAAATTCTAAAATCACGTTATACAAGAAGCAAAAAATTGTTGGTTTAATTTCAAGCAAATGTCCCTTTGGGAATACACCAATGAAAAAATAAACATGCCCCGAGTCATTTTGATCATGTACAAAGTATGGTGGATGTTTAGATACAATAGTGAATATTGTGAAAACTTATGCATAGGATATAACATATAAAACTTAGGACATAGGATATAACATATAAATTTAATTCTATAATATCATACAAATGCATGGCTTATTACGTGAACCAAAAGTAATAAGTTTTCCTGGATTCAAGTTTCCAAATACAATAAGTTTTTCTTCGTGGGAGGTTGACAAGTTTGTGTAGGTTTTTTCAAGGGAAGTATTAGTAGACGAAATAATGAAATTCATCACTTCTTTTTATGAAATGGAATGAAGTTGTTTATGAATTTCATGATTTCCTTCAATAAACTGGTGGAACACCTTTTTTTATCTTGTGCATGTGTCTCACAAGTTTGGATGAAGATTTATGCTTTGCTTGGGCAAGAAATGACGTCCTTGCCATCTTATGTAATTGACCTATACTTGCAGCATGGTGGTTGTTTTTTGGGTAGGAAGGGTAAGCAGAGAGGATATCTAATATGACATATTGTCATTTGGTCGATTTGGCTAGAAAGAAATGCTATCATTTTTAAGAACTCCTCTTTTGATATGTAAGATTATCGGATATGATAAAATGTCGTTCTTGGGAATGGTTTTCTACATCTTGTGGGTTGTTTTATTCCTTCTCAGATTGGTGCATTAACCGTATAGAATGTATTAAGGTGAAAATCTAGAGAGACTGTTGGTTGTTCTTGGAAATTTTGCTTCACAAAGAGAGCTTTATATTCTTTGCATCTGGCTTTAGCTGTGTAACAAGTCTCTATTTGGTTCTTAGTTGCTGTTTGGGATTACTTCTTAGTAAGGATGCTACTTGGTTTCGGTTCAGGGGCATTTTGCCGAAACTCTTAATACTGCCTCTTGGTTCTGGTTATAGTACATTATGTGAGTAACGCACCAAAAGGAGATTATAATTTATTGGGGATTTTGACAATTTATGATGGTGCAGGTATGGGGAGGCTAGATATCTTTCAATCTTACAGCAATTATTTTGTGCTTTAGGTTGAGTTTGTACCTTTTGTTCTTCCGCATTTGTACCTTTGCTTTTCATTCATTGTACATGGGTTAAGTACTTCTTGTACTCGATTCAATACAATTTTTGCTTATTAAAAAAAACAGTAAATTAAATAAATAGATCATCATTGTTAGCATAGGTAGGCCGAATAAATACTCGATCAGAACTTGATCCTTACCCAACTTACAACATTTTTTTTTTTTTGATAAGCTACCACGTTTATGTTTAATGTAAAGTCAAATGCCAAAGAAAAACACATACCTCATACATGGCAAGTTGTTCAGAGATGTTATCTGATTGAGCCTGAAGCTTACTCACCCTCTCTTTCAACTCATTTACATACATCATTTTCCTCTCTTTGGACTTTTTCGCAGATTTCCTATTAGCAAGAATTCTACAATACACAATATATTTCAACTATTTTTAGTGCACCGATTTCATAACCCAAAACAAAATAAATAAATAAAAAATAAAAATAGAAAAAGTTGAACCTTTTTGCCTTTTTTGGATCAACCTTGGCGAGTTGAGCGAGTTCTTCGGGGGACATGGCCCTTTTCAAAGATGAGTTACCCACTTCGACACCCTTGGCATTCGATTTGTTGACATCATTGGTGTTGGCATTATTAATAGCAATGGAAACGGAGTCCACAGACAAGGTTGGGGAATGCCCTAAGCAAGTTGATTCCTCAGAGGACAATGCCATGGCGATAGTATCATCAATTCCGATAGCAGGGACTGGGGGTGGTGACAAACTCAATGATGGAAGGACTGGGAGGTTGTACATGTTGAACTCTGAATCGTCAAATACCATAAGCTCATCAAAACTGCAAATACTGCCTTCAGCAACATTGTGGGACTCGCCATGTTCCATCACCAATGGTAAAGCTCCGATTCTGTTTGGTTCCATCATCATTGGTTCAATAGCTAGAAAGAAAGCTGAACTATTGCAGTCAAAGAAACTGAATTTTCAACATATTATATATAATGTTAACTCTGTAACTTTCAGTTACTTGAGAGTGGGCGTTACTTAATGAATTAATTTATTAAGTCTTTTTCTTTTCAATCTAATAAATGTATCAATTCTTGTTTTTTCTTCCTAATTAATATATTAATTAATTAAGTCTTGTTTTTTTCTTTCTTCTATATGTGGGGAGAAGTGGTCATTAATTGATGTATCATTAATAGTTTTTTTGAGTCTTAAATGAGAAAGAGAACACAGAGATTAT
Organism: Sophora flavescens; assembly: GCA_030762895.1. NCBI lineage: Eukaryota > Viridiplantae > Streptophyta > Magnoliopsida > Fabales > Fabaceae > Sophora > Sophora flavescens. The sequence continues at coordinate 149,759,503 of CM061067.1, forward strand.
TAGGAGGAAAGTTCTAGGTTGTTTCTTGTCTTGGTAAATTTGCTAAATTGGAGCTCTCCATCCAATTTTCAGATTTACTTTCTTTGATTGGTTATTGTGAAACTAACAAAATAGTAATAAAAAAACAATCCAATTTTTTGGGAACATAATTTTTTTGAATAAGATTTACTTGCCAAAATATGACTGAGGCTTAGGAGTACTTGTGATGAAAAATATCTTCTTCTTTTTTTTGTTTAATTGTGGTGAAAACAATCAAGTTACAAAATATAAGTTTGTTTGAATTGTTTACTTGCCAAAATTTTCCTTGCCCAGTCTTAACTTTTGCCTACTAAACAAAACGAAGTTACCTATTTGTACTAAATAAAAAAGGTCATTAAAAAGTCTTTTTTTGTTTAATTGTTATGAAAATAGATTTAGAAAATGCAATTTTGTTTAAATTGTTTGATTACCAAAAAGTGTTTACTTTAACCAGCCTTAAATACACAAAGAGGTTTTCAAGAAGGTAACATAAGGTTGATTGCTATAGTTGAGATTTTTTAACACTAAACTAAACAAAGTTACTTTTTGTAATATATAAATAATAAAGTCACTTTTATTTTAATGAGGAAGCTGTAATTATTTAGAAACAATGGCTTGGTCACTTCAACCAAGGCATTACTCAGAGAGCTGAAATGTGACCGAAATAGAGCGTAGCAGAGTTATCGGTCGCTATTTCAGTCGCTAAATAAAGGAAAGTAAAAGTCAAAACTTGCTAACTTTTTAGCGATCGAAATGGCGACCGAGTTAAATGCAACGGTTAAATTTTAATTATATTTGAGATCGATATTTATTCGGTCGCTAAACGACGCGTAAAAAAATTTAAATAGAGCGTGTTAGCGACCGATATTAAATCGGTCGCTAAATTAATGAATTCAAATTTCAAATTAACCCAGTTAGCGACCGATATTAAATCGGTCGCTAATCATAAAAACCCTAAAACGCACGCGGACTCCCCCTTCCTCCCCATTTTCCTTTTCCCTCTTGTTTCTTCCCTTCCCTGCTCAGCTCCTCTCCTCATCTCTTTGTCCGACAGCTCCTCCGGCGAGGTCACCACGAGCGACCCCCACCCCCACCACAAACCAACACGTGCCACCCCTCCTTGCCCCCCATTTCCCTTTCCCTCTTCTCTCCCTCTTTTATCTGTTACCCCCACCCCCCACCACTGCGAGCCGCCGCGGTCCGGCTACAACCACCCCGACCCCCACCCCCACCCCCACCACTGCGAGCCCAGGTATCCCTTTCCCTCTATCTCCCTGTCTCTCTTCCCCTCTATTGCTCTGTTTTTTTAATTTTCTTTTGCCTCCCTGCAGAGCCACCACCACCACCTGAGAGCCACCGTGCACCATCGGTCCACCACCACCTCCGGTAAGTTCCCTCTCTCTTCTCTCTGCCCTCTGCTCTCTGCTTTCTGGCTCTTTGAAGGCTCTGTTTTGTTTGTATTTTTGGAGCAAAAATTGCAACAATTGCTTCTTTTATTTTTATTTTGACAAATCCATTACCCTGTAAATCAGTAATGGTAAATAGTAGACCATATGTTAGTAATATGGGTGCACTTTTTAGAGAATGCATGAGTTGTATTGGTACTGTGATGAATATAACAAACTTGTGAATCTAGACAGAAGCATTGACTGTGTGTTCGAATACTGGATTTTCAACATGGAGTGTTGCCTTCATATGGTTTATTGTGTCAATCTGTTGTTATATCTCTTTTCTGTCATCATTTGTTTTTCATCTTAGGTTCATTTAATTATTCCTAATATTTATTCATGCTTGAAAACAAATTGATATGTATAACAGCAGTGTATCATGAAAGTGAAAATTTTGAATGGTTTTAATATAGGTGTAAGGTTCATTTAAATTGCTTTGTGTGGGTGCCCATTGTTCTTGACAACGAAAATGAAGAGTGATGTTGGAAAGTTTTTTATGTTGGTAGCACTATTTTAAAGAGGAATGTTAGATACCCTTAAATAGCAATTTGTTTCAAAATACGTTATATGATACCCTTTTAACCTACTTTAAGATTATGCTTGGTTGATGAAGCTTAATTTTTTTATGCTGTCACATGAAGGCCTAACAGCCATGAGCCATGATCTTTTTTTTTATTTATTTATTTGAATGCTCTAGTTTGATCAATTTCTTGTTTTACTTTATATGTATATGTGTGTGTACTGTTTGGCTTATCTGTCATACAGTATTTGTTACATTTTGTTATTATTTACCCATCTAGCATACAAGCTACAACTTACAAGTGAGCACAAGAGAAGCTCATTTTAGTTACTCTGTGCAATGAGTTTGTGCTGTAAACTTTTAATAGGATCAGTGGGTTTATATGTTGTTTCTCGATAGGATTTGTGAATATAGCTACTTGAAAATGTACTTGACTGAAACTAAAGAGATGGTGATGCTACTGTGAATGTAGCTAGTGTGCATTTTTTTATTTTCATTCTTTTTATTTTATGCAACATAACTGTATTCACTATTGACTAAAAATATGCTCAATTTTCAAGTATTATTATACTGGTTGAACCTTTTATCTATGTGATGTTGCCTGTTGATGATTGAAGCTGTTAAGCATTGAAAAATTAGATTTTCTGTTCTGTTACTTGCTAAACTGTTTGGTATTGATCAAATGGATGAAGTTTCTGTGGATTCTTGTCTTGTTTAAACAGTATGATAGGTGCTGAGGGTAATGATAGCAGGGTGTTTGATGAAAAGCCTGAATTACCATGATTTGTAAATTATATATTTTTGCTAGGTGGTGCAGGTGCTGATTGACTTTTAATTGTACTTTAAAATTGCTTGCTTTATGACTACTTGAGTTCTGGTATTTTAGTGTTTATAGGATCATTATACTTCTGCCACCTTTTCGCATATATCCAATTTGTTCTAATCTGGTTTTGTTTTTTACTTTTTAAATCCCTCTTTTGGTGTAGCTAAAGGTAAATAATATTTTTGTGATGTTAAAAATGAAAATAACTTAACTGAATGATCATTGTTTTAATTTGATTGACCTTTTATGATATTTATGCTATGGTCATTGCCTAAGAGGATTTTTGATTTCGTAAGTCATCTTGGTGAACATGCTATGCTGGTTTGTCTCATGTGCATTGCTCCATTTTACCACTTTTCTTTTTATTACTTTTGTTATTTTACCTCTCTGTTTAGGGTTCCTGCACTATCAGTTCCCCACACTCTCTTCCCTTCCATTCACGCCACCTGCACACAGCACACTTTGGGCACACTTACATAAGTTGTTGAAGTACATAACATACCATTTTTTTATTGCTTTGCCACTAAAACAATGCCCGGCTTAAACAAGCTATGGTACTGATATGTAATGAAAATGTTTTGCTTATACTTTCATGAGTGGCAAGTGTGCAAGTAGGTTAATGATTTCCAAGTTTATACTTTTATCACAAGAGCCTTTGTTGATGTTATTATTTTTTCTTACAGTTTTCTTTTTCTATTGACAACCGCTCTAGTCGTCACCCGTTTTCACTATTTGCTTGGAGTTGAGGTAGGTCAAATACTCTATCTTTTTCTTTGTTGCTAGTGGTTCTTGAAGACTTTGAATTGATTTGTTGATTGTTAGTAAAGAGCTGAGCTCAATAGGATTCTGGTTGTGTGCAGGTAAATTAGAAATGATGCACGTGGTTGCAATTGAATATGTTATTTGTTAGTGGAGAACTGAGCTCAATAGGATGCTGGTTGTGTGCTGGTAGATTAAAATTGATGCATGTGGTTTCAAACTTTATATGTTGTTTGTTAGTGGAGAGCAAAGCTCAATAGGATGGATGTGTCAATTCTATGCCTTGATTGCCATTTTTATGTCCTTATTAACCTTTTTGTCGCTAAAATTGTGCTTTGTATATAGAGTTAAATTTGTATCTTATGTTATGGTTAATGAGTTAGAATAGCCTTAGTGGAGAGCATAGTTCAATAGGATGTGATCCTATCAAAAAGGCGGGATGCTTGTTGTGTGTTGCTAATTTAGAAGTTACGCATGTGTCTGACAATTCACTAGTGGAAATAATGTAATATACGGGAACGTTGTACGTCAGTTGACCATATGTTTGACGTTAAAAATGAGGCGGTGGCAGTTTTGTAAATATTAAATCACTATTTGCGTCAGTTGTTTAATGAACTGACGTTAAAAGTGTTTTGCAAGAATTATTAACACTTTTAACGTCAGTTGTTTATAAAACTGACGTTAGAAGTGTGATTTTTACTTCAGTTAAATAAATAACTGACGTAAATAATCGAATCATTCCTATCTTTCTTTCGTTGTCATCTCCCTGTTGTCACTATTAACGCAGATCATCACTCCATATATAGTGCAGTTTATTTCTAATCTTTTTTAAAAAAAAAATTATTTTTAATCTTAATTAATTAGCTTGAATTAGTAAACAATTTCTTGTGCAAATCAAAATAAATAAACATTTAACATAAAACAAGTTATATATGTATAATCAAATCGTATCTCATTGAAGCGATTCATAAGTTACAATTACATGATTAAAAGATAAAAAATTTCCGTAAGATAGCACTAAAATATAAAAAAGTTTCTGCTTCAACATCATTTTCTTCTCAGTCCTGTCCTCAGAAACTCCAATATTGAATGCATCTCCTCCCTTACTTGAAGTCCTTGATGCTCCATCTGAATCCACAGTCAATTTGGAGCCAAAGCAGAGTGAAGGGTGCACTCGATCTGTTTCAGCAATATTCTTGGAACAGCCACTTGGTTCCAAAGCTGAGGTTATGGAACCGTAGTCGCGATTCTCCAGAAGGATGATGGTGTGTGCAATTCATATAATGCGATTTACACACCCTTATCACCCATGTAATGTGATTTACTCAAACTCAGAAGTTGTTTGACCATTAAGACAGAGACCTTTAAGTCTAGGTATAGGAAGAAAGAGTGATGAAGTTAATCAACATGGCAGAGCCACATTGTGAAGCAGAAAAATTAAAGAAAGGAAGGAAACTATTTATAGGAGTAGGGGATGAAGTTACTAGGCATTGTAAGTTGCTAAAAAATTAAATTGATCATTAAGAGCATTAGGTTCCAAGGCGCATTGGGAGTTGGCAATCATATATTATAAACGTGCAGAAAAGAAAACGCCCGAAGGAATAGGAAGAAATAGACCTTTAAGTCTAGCTAGGTATAAACTTAGTGCTCATAAAGAGGATTATAGGTTACAATGTGCATGGGTAAGTAGCACACAAAGAAGAATGAGTAATTTAGTATCAGAGTAGTCAAAGGAATGAATGCTTTAATTTTGCAGAAACTTATACACTTTTAACGTCAGTTGTTGAATAAAACTGACGTTAAAAGTGTTTTAAAATAAAAAATATTTATTTTTAACGTCAGTTGTTTATACAATTGACGTTAAAAGTGTGATTTTTACTTCAGTTAAATAAATAGCTGACGTAAATAATCCTATGTCCCTGTATGCCCTGTTGTCACTCTTAACACAAGTCTCAAAGCCATTTTGTGAAGGAATAGAAATATAGAGGAAAAGAAGAGGCAATATTACAGACTGATACAGAATAATGATACTTTATATAGAGAATGATTTTTACACAACACTTTTAACGTCAGTTGAATTCAACAACTGAGGTTAAAAGTATTTTTTTAAAAAAATATTAATATTTAACGTCAGTTGTTTAATACAACTGACATTAAACAATTACTTTTAACGTCAGTTGTTTAATAAAACTGACGTTAAATGTTGTTTTATTTTTTGCTTTTTGATTATAACGTTTACACCCGCGCGCCTTCTGCACTTCGCTCTGTACGTACGTCTCTTTTCTATTTTCATCACGCTCAACCCTAGATCACTCTCAACCCTCACTCTCACTCTCACCCAGCACAGAACCCTAATCGCGAGCTCATCTCCACCGCAACCACCGCGAGGGCTTCTTCGCCACCACCGAGAGGTACACTATTAACTCTAACTCTGTCTTTCCATTCATTCTTTGCAATAACTTGACATCTCTCTTTCCCCTTCCCGCGCACTAACTCTCCTTGTCCCTCTGCTCTCAGTAACCACATCGAACATTGGCCACCACTCGAGCGATTCCTCCCAACCACCACGCGAGCACCTATTTATGGTGAGTATTTAGGGCACATTTTTGTATTTTTGGTTTTGAGTGTATGTTGAAACTGTAGTCTCAGTAGTTGAAACTTGAAACCGTGAGTTTGAGTTGTTTGGAATGTACGTCTCTATTTTTGGTTTTGAATGCTTGTTGCTCTGCTGGTTGATCTGTCACGGCCGTGATGCTCATCACGGCTAGGCCGTGATTAGTTCTGCCTGTGATGGCATGGTCTAGTTCAGTTGGCACGTTACGGCCGTGATGGACATCGATCACTCCAAGACCGTGACCAGGGCTTGGAAATTTTCAAAAACTATAGTTTTCAATCTCCCGTATTGTCCTTATATTGGATATATGTTTTGTATGTCTACAGGACCTATCTAGTTATGGATCGTAGTTGGATGGTTTATAAGCGTACTAGTGCTGAGTATTTGAAGGGAGTGGGAGAATTTATAGAATTTGCTCAAAGGAATGTTCCTAATAGTAATGGAATGTTCTGTTGTCCTTGTGTCAAGTGTTTGAATACGAGGAAATTTACGGTGAAGGATATATGTACTCATTTGATTTGTGAAGGGATTTACTTGAGTTATACAAGATGGATATGGCATGGTGATGTGTTGTTGAGTAGTACGGCGAGTGTCTCCCAAAGTGAGGACGTTGACGTAGATATGGAGGATGATCGAGTAGAGGACATGATCCGTGATGTTGGACAAGAATCTTTGCATCGAGCTCATGTGTATGATAGGTTGTGCAGTGATGCGGATAAGCCTTTATATCCTGGGTGTACTACTCATACACGGTTGTCGGCCGTGTTAAAATTGGTTTGTGTGAAGGCGAGAAATGGTTGGACAGATAAAAGCTTCACGGAATTGCTTGAAGTGTTGAAAGACTTGCTTCCGGAGGACAACACATTGCCTGACCGTAACTATGAGGCCAAGAAGGTATTGTGTCCTATGGGTATGGAGTATAAGAAGATACACGCATGCCCCAATGATTGTATATTGTACACCGGTGTTCATGAAGACAATCACGATTGCCCCAAATGTGGGTTATCACGATACAAAGTGAAGGGTGGTGATGATGATGATGATCTTGATGATGTGAGAAAAAAGGGTCCTCCTGCGAAGGTGTTGTGGTATCTTCCAATAATTCCAAGGTTCAAGTGATTGTTTGCCAATGCGAAAGATGCGAAGAATCTTAGATGGCATAATGATGAGAGGAAATGTTATGGAAAGGTTCGTCATCCTGCTGATTCTATTCAATGGAAGAATATCGATACTATGTTTCCGGATTTCACCGATGAGCCAAGAAACCTAAGGCTTGGACTTGCTACGGATGGAATGAATCCTTATGGTAACATGAGTAGTATTCATAGTTCATGGCCTGTTCTGTTGGTAATTTACAACATGCCCCCTTGGTTGTGCATGAAGCGCAAATACATGATGTTGTCTATGATGATTTCGGACCCAAAGCAACCGGGAAATGACTTAGATGTTTATCTAGGTCCCTTGATTGAAGACTTGAAAACGCTGTGGGTGGAAGGTGTTGATGTAGTTGATGGGTATTCTCATGAGACTTTCAAGCTTCGTGCCATGTTATTTTGCACCATCAACGACTTTCCAGCATACGGTAACTTGTCCAAGATGCAGTGTCAAGGGGCATAAAGCATGCCCTATATGTGAAGAAGGCACATGCTACACTCAGTTGCATCATGGAAAGAAGACGGTTTACCTTGGGCATCGGAGATTTCTTAGACGTGATCACCCATATCGTAAGATGAAAAAAGCTTTTAATGGATGCCAAGAGACAGAAGAAGCGCCGGTGGCCTTAATTGGAGAGCAGGTTTATCAGAGGGTAAAGGACATCGATGTTATATTCGGCAAGTCCAAAAATAAAGGTAAAGCTGCTGAGAAAAACATATGGAAGAAGAGGTCGATATTCTTTGATCTTCCATACTGGCGCAAGCTTGATGTCAGACACTGCATTGATGTGATGCATGTGGAGAAAAATGTGTGTGATAGTGTGATCGGGACGCTTCTCAACATTTAGGGCAAGACAAAGGATGGTGTGAATGCTCGTCTCGACCTCGTTGCTATGGGTATACGAGAGCAGTTAGCTCCAGTTGTTGAGGATGGTAAGCGGACTTATTTGCCGCCAGCATGTCATACTTTGTCAAAAAAAAAAGAGACAAAGTTTCTGCGGGTGTCTTCAGGGCATCAAAGTTCCACATGGTTACTCTTCAAATATGAAGAGGCTTGTCTCTAGTGATCTTAAATTGGTTGGCTTGAAGTCTCATGATTGTCACATCTTGATGCAACAACTTCTTCCCGTTGCTATTCGTGGTATTGCTACAAAAAATGTGAGACATGCCATTACTCGGTTGTGCTCATTCTTCAATTCTATATGTAGCAAAGTCGTTGACCCCCGTATGTTGGATGACTTGGAAGTTGAGGCTGCTACAATCTTGTGCCAATTGGAGATGTATTTTCCTCCTTCCTTTTTCGACATAATGGTTCACTTAATTGTTCATTTGGTGAGGGAGATTAGATTATGTGGGCCGATTTTTCTAAGATGGATGTACCCAGTTGAGCGCTACATGAAGATCTTGAAAGGGTACGTGAAGAATCCTCATCGTCCGGAAGCATCTATTGTTCAAAGGTATGTTGCAGAAGAAGCTATTGAGTTTTGTTCGGACTACCTTCATAACACGGATCCTATAGGGGTTCCTAAGCCTCGGCATGATGAGTCAGATGTCAAGGTAAGGGTACACATGGCTTAAGAATTAATAGGAAGGATCGGGAGGAAGTGCTTCAAGCACATTTGTATGTATTGAACAACATCGAATGTGTTCAGCCTTTCTTATTTGAACATAAAAGAAAAGTCAATCAATAAAACCCTCGAATGAGCGAAAGGTGGTTGTTGAACAAGCATAACAAGACTTTCTTACCATGGTTCAAGGAAGAAATGCTTAAGGATGGTAGTACTGCTGCTGATGACGTAAAATGGCTAGCACGTGGGCCTAACTTCAACGTCATATATTGGAGCGGATACAACATAAATAACTTTTCCTTTTATACAAAGGAACAAGATAACAAGAGTACCATGCAAAATAGTGGGGTTATGATCGTGGCCGAAGCAATGCACTTCTATAGTGCAAAGGACACAAAACCCATTACAGCACCGAGACCTTACTTTGGATATATTGAAGATATTTGGGTTCTCGATTACACTAAGCTTACGGTGCCGGTATTTAAATGTAAGTGGGTTGATAGTAACGGTGGTGTACAAACCGACGAATTGGGGTTCACATTGGTAGACCTCAACAAGTTAGGTCATATAAATGAGCCTTTCATAATGACTTCCCAAGCAAAACAAGTGTTCTACATCACTGATCCTTCTAACAAAAGGTTGTCCGTGGTTCTCCAAGGAAAAAGCATGTATAATGGTAGTGATGAAAATGAAGATTCAAATCTTGATATTCCTGAGACTCCTTCTTTTTCAACAAACATGCCTACTATAATCGAGGAGACACAGGTGGATGATGCCACTCGTGATGATCATCACGAAGGGATATTGATATAGGTAGTTTAAACTTAGTATACATTTATTTTTATTTATATTTATGTATTTATTTTGAGTTATAACCTATGTTAATAAATATATAGTGTTTCTGAATACATATGGATCATTGTTCCATTTTTCCTTTGCAATTCTGTAATGTGTGTGATATTCTGTGTTACTGGGATATTTACTGAATGCAGGGATGGTTGAGGGGAGTGATATTTTAAAATTGAATTTTAAAAAAAAAGATACTATTAACGTCAGTTTTATCATACAACTGACGTTAATAGTATTTTATAAAATATACAGTACACTATGTTTATTACAACTGACGTTAACATTAAGACATTTAACGTCAGTTCTTGATAACAATTGACGTTAGTTTTAACAAAATTAACGTCAGTTTTTTTAAAGAACTGACGTTAATTTTGACAAAATTAACGTCAGTTGTGTTAAAGAACCGACGTTAATAGTGTTATATTTAACGTCAGTTCTCAACTGACGTTAAAAGTTTAAATTTTAACGTCAGTTGTATTTACGTCAGTCAGTATTCTGACGTAAAAAATCAATTTTAACTGAAGTAAAAAGCACTTATTGCACTAGTGATTATGTGTTACTTGTTAGTGGAGAGCGGAGCTCAATAGGATGTTTGCTACTATATTTTATCTAAGTTTGTATTGAATTATGCTTCAATATATATATTTGTTGAAGTATGCTGCAATCCTTATAAGTCAGGGTACGCATGCTCATTCAATATTTTGGATGTGCTTGAAGGATTCTTGAAGTTTGAGGTTTTTCTTTAATTCTGCCTTAAGGCCAAGGTCTTAGATAATGAAGGATTAAGTATAGGGTTAGATAAAATGAAGGGTGGGGCACAATTTACCAGGCACATGACGTGCCGTCATCATTCAAACATTATTCACATTAGAAAGCAGCTGTATACACAATATTATGAAAGCAACTCTAGTTTTCTACTCATTTGTTTCACTAGGCAATGGAGCTTTCCAGAAATAGTTGTTAATGACCATTCTTACTAGGTTATCTAGGCATTTCCAGTAGGAAAAGTCCTCTCTATGACCATCCTTCAAAACGACGTAAAAGCATCTGCTTTCCTGAAAACTACTATGTTTGCTAATCTGTAAAGTTGCATGTAAAGTTGCATTTCTTTGTTCTATTTTAACATGCTAGTATGCTACATGGATCTTTCCATCTTTTCTTATTATCACTTGATGAAGTTTAGGCATATGACTTGTTTTCCTTATCGTTTTATCAGAAAATGGATCCGAATAGCGATCGAAATAGCGACCGAATATCAGTCACCAAATTCGGTTTTCTGAGCATGCGACCAACTTTACGGCGACCGAAATATATAATTTTGTGACCGAAATACAAATTCAGTCGCTAAACATTTAGCCACCAGGGTTTCTGCTACCCCCTTAATTCGGTCGCTACACAATATAGCAACCGAATTATCATGTTTAGCAATCGAAATCTTCGGTCGCTAAACAGGTTTTTTTTTTGTAGTGAGCCTTGAGGCTTATTAGTTGAAGGATTAATTTTACTAATAGCATGCGTTTAAGGACTAATTGGGACAAAAAATTAGTTAAATGACTAATTTTACTAATAATATTAGTTTAAGGACCAATTAGGAAGAAAAAATAGTTGAAGATACCTATTTACAAATGGGCTAAAGTTTAGGGAGGTGTATGCACTTTTCCCTTTTCTTTTTAATATAAGAGGAAATAGAAAAGAATAATAGGAGATGATTTATTTTACGGTTGAGGAATGAAATCGGAAACATGATACTTGGGAGATGACCAAGCATGCACACATACAAGAATCAAATGTTTTTAATGAGATATCAATTTCTAATTGGTTGATAGTATAAAAAATCTTTACACTGTTAATGTGTATCAATTAAATTCTTATTTTAAAAATCACACATGCAATAATATATAATTAATTAATATTATAAAAACTTTATATCAATAATATAACAAAATTAAACTCAATTTTGAATCTTTTAATCCTTTTAGGACTCGTTTGGTGGTCAGGATAGGATAAGGGCGGATAGGATAAGAGAACAAGATAGGATATGAGTAGGATAAACGGTTATCCTATCCGACGTTTGGTGTCCACCAGATAACCAACTGGACAGCATTATAATTTAAGTATGAATTTTAAAATTTTTCGTTTTTATTCTAAATGTTTTCATCTTTTATTAGATTTACTTTTTTTTTATAATTTTCATTATTTAAATTTATATAAAAAAACAAAATTATCCTTGTGATAAAATTACATATAATGTTTTAAATTTTTTAAATATTGTCTAACTAAAATTATTTTTTTATATTTTTTAAATATTCATTTTTTGTTTTTACTTTACATATAGTTAAATTATTAGAATAATTTTTTATATTTTACAGTTTTTAAAAATAATATAAAATAACAAACTTAGCATTGTGATAAAATAAAAATAAATTTTAGAATTGATTATTAATATTTTTATAATTTTAAATATTTTATATTTTATTATACATTTTTTTGGTAATCATGTTAAATTTTATTATACTTTAAATTATTATTTTATTATACTTTAATTATTTTATATATTATATATTTTTATATTTTATTATACTTTAAATCACCCTATCCTACTTGTTACCGGAAAAAAAAAATCACTTTATCCTATCCTGTTGAGTTCTAACATAGCCCTCTCCTCAGGATAGAATTTTAACTAGATTGACAGGATAGGATAAGTGAAATGATTGACTTATCCTATCCTGCTGGCTCACCAAACAACAGTTTCAAATAGGATATGATAGCTTATCCTATCTTGTCTCTCTTATCCTAACCACCAAACGGGTCCTTACAGTTTTTTCAAACCGTACGTGATCACAAAATTATCAGCAACGGATGAACGTTTAATTTCTGACACTAGAAATATTAAATTATGAATAAATGTGTGACGACATCGGACACATGAAAGTGGTTTAATAACATGAATTGATGATGGAATTTTTTATGCTGCTTCTGATTACTAGTATTCTCTTCATTGACAATATATTATTTTACTTCAAACCATAAAACTCTTACTTTAATAGCTCATGTCATGTTATCATGTATAGTGAAATAATTGACTATACATGGCATGAGCTTTTATTTCACATTTGATGGAGCTGTCTTCTTAAAATTGAATCAGCCATCGACTCGATTAAGATACTGAGTTAATGAGTCATTAATCAAACCAGTAAATAATTGGATGAACAGATATATATTAAAATTTATAATAATGTTATATTATATATACTATATTGGTCACATGTATTACAAAAAAACAAATGTAGTTTGGTGGTTGAGTTCCTTGTTCGCAGCTAGGAGTACCTGGCTAGTATTGATTCCCATTAGGGTACTTTTTTAATTAGCACCCATCTTTTGATGATTGTAAAAATAAATTGTGTAATCTTTCATTTTTATTGTTTTGAATTTTAATTTTGATATTATCATTATATTATTTTTAATTTACAAAAAATTATTGTCTTTTCAAATTATACATAATTATATTCCTCACATATTATCAGCCCGTACATTGCATAAGTCCATGGTCTAGTTTTATTATATTTGTTTCGGGTTTGATTCAGTGACTTCTTTAAAATCTTGCATTCACTGAGAAGCCACTAAGCAAAAACCCATCTTCTCTATAGATCCGGCTTAAGGTTTTTAGTGATATTTATCGTATGCAGTTTTTTTTTAAACAAAATTTAGGGTGAGAGGATGGTGTCTTAGTTTAAAGTAGGGAAAAATTACAGGCTCTATAACAAAGAAATTTGCATTTACATTCCACCAAGGAGACCAGCGGGGACTATATGATAGATACGAGACCCGATCATACTCAACCAGACCAACCCTTGGAATTATTGTATGCAGTTCACTACAAAAAAAACCTATTTAGCGACCGAAGATTTCGGTCGCTAAACATAATAATTCGGTTGCTATACTGTATAGCGACCAAATTAGCGACCGAATTAAGGGGGTAGCAGAAACCCTGATGGCTAAATGTTTAGCGACCGAACTTGTATTTCGGTCGCAAATTTGCGACCGATATTTCGGTCACAAAATTATATATTTAGCGACCGAAGTATAGTTGGTCGCATGCTCAGCTAACCTAATTTGGTGCCCGATATTCGGTCGCTATTTCGGTCGCAAATTTTGAATTTTTTTTATAAAATTTTTCCTGTAACTGAATCCTACCGACCAAATTTTGTTTTTCAACTATTACTCCATTGATTTTTAATTTCTGATATAAACAAAATAGACCAATATTTTTTTTGAATAAATAGAAAACATAAATATGATGTACTAACGATCCAAAACACCACAGTCAATATGATCAAGAAAACATATACATTAATTAACGCAAGTTTAATAATTGTTTATAAAAAAAAGTTTAATAAGTACTAATTAACGATCAAAACATAAAAATACACCACAGTCAATAAATACTAATCAAAATATCAAAACTCATCAATCTTCCAAAGGGATGAACATGTAGAAGCGAGAACCCCCAAGGTACTTAAACTTTGCCAATGCACCAGTGGACAACAAATACAACTCCCTGATACCATTTGTATCTGTTGCAAAATATGGGCGATCCTCATGGATTACTATATTCCCATTGAACAGATTTTCGCTTTTGTCTTCAATAGTCACAACACGCGGTATTTCTTATCCCCAACGACGGTAGAATGATCGCGGGATTGAAATCAAATCCGGAAAATACACAAGAACAATTTAGTAAATGATTAGTTTATGCCTTAACCATCATTACGTGAATCCGATCGTTATTCTTAAGTTGATGAGATACTGTACCTGGTCTATATGGATGGCTGTCTCAAAACATTTAGTCGGATCCATTTTCTGATAAAACGATAAGGAAAATAAGTCATATGTCTAAACTTCATCAAGTGATAATAAGAAAAGATGGAAAGATCCATGTAGCATACTAGCATGTTAAAATAGAACAAAGAAATGCAACTTCACATGCAACTTTACAGATTAGCAAACATAGTAGTTTTCAGGAAGCAGATGCTTTTACGTCGTTTTGAAGGATGGTCATAGAAAAGACTTTTCCTACCGGAAGTGCCTAGATAACCTAGTAAGGATGGTCATCAACAACTATTTCTGGAAAGCTCCATTTCCTAGTGAAACAAATGAGTAGAAAACCAGAGTTGCTTTCATAATATTGTGTACAGAGATGCTTTCTAATGTGAATAATGTTTTAATGATGACGGCACGTCATGCATGTGCCTGGCAAACTGTGCCTAGCCCTTCATTTTATCTAACCCTATACTTAATCCTTCATTATCTAAGAGACTCGCTTTTGTTGGCTTCAAGAAGAGACTTTCTTAAGCTCATGGACTTTAAATTAGTAAATGAATATTAACAACAACAAAGTCATGCCATTTACGAACTAATAACACTTTATCAATTCATTCCAATGCTTACAATGTAAATATATACAAATATGATTCCATAATCATTTCCAAACAAGTTATCAATAAATACATATCAAATTATTCTAATTACATTGATTCATTGTTATTGAAAGATTTTTATTTTAAAGAGAATAAACTATTCTTCATAGCAATCCAAATGTATGAACATGCTCAGATATAAGTACTAGCCTTCAATAAATTTACATCATCAAACAGAAAAGAGATAAGTAGAATTACCAAATGAATCCGATTCAAAATGAGTGAAAAGCTCTCTTGGAATTACAGGCTACAATAATGTTTTTAGATCATTTCATACTCCAACAAAGAATATTTTTTTGTTTACAAAGAAGTGAACAAGAACTTGAAATCCCTAAAACCCTCTTTTGAAATTTTTGAAACAGATTCAGACAAGACCCAACAAATTCATGGATTCCAAACGAATCAAAATACAATACAATCAGACTGCATACACGTACAATACAATATGAAATTATTCACAACAAGTAAACAACTGCATCACAGAGGCTATAGATCATACTATTGTGAGATATTCCCTGAGGCAATATAACAGAACAATGAACAACCTTCAAAGACATAAATTCAACCAAGATATGGAAAGATAAACAGACCAGAAATTACAAATGCCATATTTAATAGAAAACACATCATTAACACAGGGACAATCTTGTTACTGGACATGTTAAACTAGAATGGTCTTCAAACAACTGCCTCAGTATTGGTCATTTGTTTGAACTATAGCTATGAACTATCCATGTTTGAAATTGTAGACACCTAGCACAAAACAAATTGAAAATCCATAGCACACATCCTCACTAACCAATTTAGATGCATTTCACAAAGCAGAACTGAATCTAAATCAAAGACTAAGATGCTGAAATGGAAGGGAATTTCACAGCTAAATCAACAAGAAGCAAACCAGAAGGGTTCTCAGATTAAATTTGAAACATTAAATTGGTACAATTACACTAATCCTAGTTCTCATTGTTATCTTCATCTCATCACTTAAATATGCTAATGGATTCAAGTTTCACGGCCAATGCAGGTGAGTGCTTTGAGGCTTTAAAGTTTAAATTATACAACACGTCAATAATCAACAAAAAACCAAAACCTGTTTATGTTTCGCAGTCTCACAGACAGCAATGGCATTCTGTGGCTCAAGTAAACATCAATTCTAATCTCACAGTCTTGACTTTTGATATTTCAATGCATTCAAAAAAAAGTTACAAAAACAGATTTCTGGTGCTTTCTCAATGAGAGCTTCCTAATCCTAATAGGAGTGATTAAATAATGACACATGAAAACAAATGATCATCACAACTCACAACTCACATGAAATACACAAGTAGCTCTTCTCAGTAGTAAGCAATAAAGCAATGAAATACATACAATCCACAAAATTTTTGAAATGAAACAATGAAGCAAAATAAAAAATGATACATAGAGAGTCCATGGTTACCTCAAGGCAGAGCAGGGAATGCACAAAATGAGGAGAGAATAGGGTAGGAGGAGCTCTGCGTGTGGTGACCGGAGGGCTGCGTGTTGGTAGCCGGAGTATTGGTCGAAGAACTGAAACGGAGGGGGGGGGGGGGGGGGGGAATTAAAAAGAGAGCAGGAAGAGGGGAAAGGAAGAGAGGAGAGGAAGAGAGGAGGAGGAGGACGGAGGCTTACCGGAGATGGCGGTGGTGGTGCGCACTGCAGTGGTGGCGATGGTGACTGGCGGCCTGACGACGCGAGGGAGAGAAAAGGGGTGAGGCTGGAAGAGATGGCAGAAATGAGGAAGAAGGAAAAGATTTCACGATTTTAGGGATTTATAATTTGGCGACCGAAATAATCGGTTGCTAAATCGGTCGCCAATCACTTAAATACAAAATCGGTCGCTATATTCGGTCGCGGGATGAGTTAATTTGAAATTTGAATTCATAAATTTAAAGACGGATTTTTAAATCGGTCGCTAACTAGCGCAGTTTTAATTTTTTTAGGCGCCGTTTAGCGACCGAATTAATATCGATCGCAAATGTAAATAAAATTTAACCATTGCATTTATTTCGGTCGCCATTTCGGTCGCTAAGAAGACATAAAATTTCTGACTTTTAAGTTCCTTTATTTAGTGACTGAAATAGCGACCGATAACCCTGCTACGCTCTATTTCGGTCGCTATTTCGGTCACAGTATTAACTCTAATCAGTCTTTCATGTAGATCCTACAATCGGTCGCTATTTCGGTCGTAAATAGCAACCGAAAAATTCGGTCACTATTTTCGGTCGCTAAACAACTTTTTTTTGTAGTGGTTTTGAATAGCTAAAATGAATGCCAACATCGAAAGTCAATCTAAGCAAACCAGCAAAACCAAACTTATTGGTGATCTTTTGGTCTCATTTAGCATTTGGGGAATTTTTTTTTTTTGAACAATTGTTTTTTTCTTTAAAAAAGTTGTTTTGTGTACTTTTTTTAGTTTTTGTTTGGGTATCCTTACAGACATAGTTGTGAGACTAATACTTAGGTAAAGAGTGGTGATTAAGTAAAATCCATCCCAAAGTGACGACTCCAACTCTCCAAGATTTGATCCCTAACCTTGCAGGTAAAACTTGTTCGGGGTTAGTTTACTTCAACTGCGACCAACCACCAATACATACATATTTTTTTTTTTAAAACTAATCCAAACATACTAATAGGAGAACAACTCTTAAATGATACATGTACCTACTAAACAAAGGGAATTATAACAATAATTGGTGGCAGACTGGCAGTATTCATCTTCTCTTGTCCTAACTTTGAAATTCAGCTTTTCTTGTTTCTACCGGAACTCAACACCTATTTAGTTCAACGTGGGATGCCCACTAGGATTTAACCCTTCTGATATTAGTAATAACTCATCCAAAGTCCGATGCTTCAACTGGGCCAATTCTCCATGAGTATCGTTGGCTGGAACTGTCGAGGCGAGGCTTGGGTAACCTGCATGTAGTTCAAGTCTACAAATAGGTGCCATTTCGGTATTTAGGATTGCCAGTGGGCACTAATCCAAGAAGGATGTCTACTTGGCAACCAATGATTGACTCCTTGGTCAAGAGGTTGGGGTCATGAAAGAACAAGTTTCTCTCTTTTGGAGGGAGAATTGTGCTAATTAATTCGGTCTTAAATAGCATTCCCATATATTTCTTATCCTTTATGAAAATGCCAATTAAGGTTAGAAATAAGGTGATTAGTATTCAAATGAAGTTTCTTTGGGGAGGGACCATGGAGGGGAATAAAATTTCATGGGTGAAATGGTCTATTGTATGTAAATCAAAAAAATTGGGGAGTTCGAGGATGAAGGATATAAATGTGTTTTATCGAAGTTTGTTAGGAAAGTGGTGTTGGAGGCTCTTGATGGAGAAAGATGCTCTTTGGGTTGTGGTTCTTAGAGCAAGGTATGGAAGTGGGGTGTGCGTTGACATTAAGTTAAGCAAGGTGGGTGATAATAGATTGTCTTCTATTTGGATGAAAGACCTGTGCAAAATAGGTTGCTATGGTGGGAACAGTGAATTGCTTGAGGAGGGTATAAGAAAGAAAATTGGTAATGGTAATGCGGTATTTTTTTGGCATGATATTTGGCTAGGTAGAGCACATTTGAAAGACTGTTTTCCTCATCTTTATGGTATTTCATCTTTGCAAAATAACGTGGTCTCTGAATTTGGAAATTTGTTGAATGAGGTTTGGGTGTGGGACTTCAAATGGAGGAGAAATTTCTCTGTGTGGGTGGAGAATTTGTTGCTGGAATTCCAGAGTGCAGTGGGATCGGTTGGTTTGCAGTTTAGAGATGACTGTTGGCTTTGGGTTCCTGATCAAACTGGTGTCTATTCGGTCAACACATGATATAATTTTTTGATGGAGAAATTATCTTTGTTGCCTGGCTTGTCTGAGTTGGAAGAGAAGGTTTTCAAGCTCCTATGGACTAGCTCGGCACTGAAGACTTTAGCATTTTCATGGCAATTGCTTTTGAAAAAACTACCAACAAGGAACAATCTTCTGCGCAGGAATGTGTTGAAGCAGGATGGTAATTTAAATTGTGTGCTTTGTGATGCTTTTGTGGAATGTCCTGATCATTTATTTGTGCAGTGTCCTTTTGGGGTTAATCTTTGATCATCACTTATGATATGGTTGGGGGTTTCCATACCTTCTCATGCGCAAGTTATTCCCTTTTTTGTTGGCTTTGGAGAAGCTGTCAGATTGAAAGGAAAATTGAATCATTGGGTGATGGTATGGAATGCAGTGTCTGGTGTATTTGGGAATTGAGGAATGGAACCATTTTTGATGATATGAAAGTGGACATTATTTTTATTTTGGATAGGATAAAAATATGTTATTGGAGATGGTTTAGTGTAAAATCACATGATAATTTTTTGCTCGTTTTCGGATTGATGTATAGACCCTATAAAATATATTGAACTGGTATAAATATAGAAGCTATTCCTTTTACTTTGTGGATCTAAAGGTCTCTTGTAAATGAGTTGTAAGTACCTCTGTACTTTTAGTAATATATTTTTTGCTTTTTCAAACAAAAAAAAGTCCACAAATATCTTTTTTGATGTTATTGGCCAGATATGTTTTATCGTTTTTTTTCTTTTGGAATTTTGCAGGTAACTCGAAATGTCGACTTCAGTCACGATTTATGTGATGAGAGAGGATGTTTCTTCAAAGCTAAACTTTATAGTTACTCTTCTAGACTCCAGGTACAAAAAGAGGAAATCATAGGTCTCATTCAAGAGGACCAAGTTAATTATAGTATTGTTATTTCAAATCGTAAGAATCTTTTATCATCTTATATTACCAACTTTGGTAGAGTTTGATAGGAGGAAAGTCTATGTAGTTGTTCACTCTTTATTAGGGGTGACTATATATATTACTATTTTCCAAATTTATAATAATTAATATTATTGGGTGTATTAAGTTCTCCATTATTAATGAAATTGCTTAACTTTTCCTTTATAAAAATAAAAAGGGCACAATTCTACACAAGTTTGCCTTACCATTTACTACAAATAGTGTACAGAGAAAACATATAGGTATTATAATCAATCTCATATATTAAATAAGATCCCTCACTTTTAAATTTGAGTCGTTCTTTATTATCTTTTTTTCTCTCGAAGTGCGACACATGATGTCACCTACATCAAGTAGATTTTGTTTATATATTTTTTTTATTTTTAAATCTGTTAATTAGTTTCTATAGTTATTAATTGTACTGACCGAAAATATAAGGTCGGTGACTTGTTAATAAACTGGACTAATCGAGCTTACTCTTATAAATTGGCCTTGATCCGAACTCCTCCAAAGCCGAGGACTCGTTAATACACTTATCAACCGAAAATAAATACTCGGATCTATCCTATAATAGACCACCGGTGAAGACACCTCGGTCCCGTGCAATCTAGTCACAACTGACTGGGCCAAATATCTCGCTGGTCCAAATATCCCTCTGTATAACTCGGAGCATCATCCTTATCTTTATCTAGTTATGATAACAATCTGATCCTAACAAATAGGATCTAAATAACAGTCCAACTCAAACTGTTACACCAAAACATCTTTATAAATAGGGGTCCAACCCCCTCACTCAGAACTACGTTTTGCTTTGATTCCCATTTGGATACGTAGGAGCAGAATTCTGATTCTGTCAAGCTATTCCAAAAACACTCCCACAAGAGTTTCTCCGGACGAGTATCTCTCACTTGAGGTATTTGGACGGAACATTTGGCGCCGTCTATGGGAATCGAAGTAAAATTTTCCCATACCATAAACAATGGTGAGGACAAGGAGCGGGAACTGCGGGAGAGAGGGGCCGGAGAATGCCAACAATGGGGACAATGAAGAACGATCCATAAACCCAGCGGTGACGACCGACAATCCCATTATTCAAGAACTTCTCGCACAAGTGGCAATGATGAGAAGGGAGAATGAGGAGATTCGTCGGCAGAACAGCCGTCGTGAACGAGAACAAAGCAGGGAAAGATCTGCCTCTTCTCCTCATGAGAGAGAGCGCCAGACAGCTGAGATGAAGGATCCAAAAACACGCGCAGAGAAGGAGGAATCCCACAACCCCGTGTTTCTCACCATGTTGACCAAAGAGGCGAGGAGGAATTTACTAGGCAAGCCCCTGAACTTTCACTTCAGGCAAATAGGCCTAATGAAAGGGCCGATGCACGGATGCCGAGACATCCCTTCACCGACGCCATCATGGAGGTTCCTCCACCAGCCAACTACAAACCAATAAACATTGGCAGGTATGATGGCACCACGGACCCGGAACAATATCTGGATGCTTTCACTACTCAAATTTATCTCTATACCAATGATGATGCTGTCATGTGTAAAGTCTTCCCTACTACTCTGAAAGATGCTGCGTTAAGCTGGTATACCCAGCTACCGCCAGCATCAGTTGACTCCTTCGACACGTTTATGATTAAATTCAATACTCAGTTTGCCACGAGCCGAGCTCATCAAAAAACCTCGGCCTCGTTGGTAAACTTTAAGCAAGAAAAAAACGAGTCTCTGCGTGACTTTATGGCCAGGTTCAGCAAAGAGACTGTCCTGATCCGGAATCTCAGTGCCGATGTTGCACTACATACTATCTTGACCGGATTACGGCCCGACCCTTTCGCCAGACACCTAGCTCGGAAGCCTCCATCCAGTATGGATGAGTTGAGGAGAAAAAATGTCGGATTCATTAATATGGAGGAAATAGAAGAGTCCAAGAAAAGAGAAAGAACCGATGATTCACATAGACGAGAAGGGAGAGAGAAGAGGAGGGCTGGAGGTGACAAGCAGAAATTCAGAAACACATCTGAGCATTTACATAGGGGGCCAAAGTATGAGCACTATACCCCCCTCAACACGAATCGAGTTCGGTTATTTGAGGAAGCTTACAACGCAGAACTTTTGCAGCTCCCCAACCGTGGCCACACGCCCCAGAATGTTGATCGACAGAAGCATTGTCGGTACCATCGTTACTACCGGCGTACCACCGAGGAGTGCTGGGTCCTGCGTGACAAGATTGAAGAGTTAGTGCAAGCTGGTCATCTGAATAATTTCGTTCGGAGAAATCACAACAATGGTGAAGGGCGTGGCAGAGGTAGAAGAAGAGGAGGTGGCCAAAGCCCTAGAAGGGGCGGCGGTCGGCAAAATAATGAAAGAGCAGAAAATAGGGAAGATCAGAATGAAAGGAGGGAGGAGGATAATACTGTCCGAGGTGTAATAAACACTATTTCAGGTGGATTTGCAGGAGGAGGCACAACGAGTTCAGCTCGGAGAAAACACCTGTGGGCTATTCGGGCTGTAAACTCGGTAGCTGGCAAACCCGCGAGGATTTCCTCACCGATTATTTTCTCTGATGAAGACTTCTTGGGTGTGGATCCTAATCAGGACGACCCAATGGTAATCACAGTGCAATTGGCCAACTTCTCGGTCAAGAGAACTCTCGTCAACCAGGGGAGCTCGACTGATATCCTATACTATTCAACATTTCAGAAGCTCGGGATCCCAGAAAATTCTATTCAGCCATACGACAGTAAACTCGTTGGCTTTGTTGGGGAACAGGTGGATACCCGAGGATACATAGACCTCTTAACTACTTTTGGAGATAGCAAAACATCCAAAACTATTCTGGTCAGGTACGTGTTGGTTAATGCAGTAACATCGTACAATATCTTGATCGGAAGACCATCTTTGAATGAGTTGGGAGCCGTGGTCTCTACCCCCCACCTCACTATGAAGTTTCCTTCCAACTCGGGAGACATAATTGCTATCCGGGCTGATCAAAAAATGGCCAGACAATGCTATGCCGATAGTTTGCGTGTAAGCAAACTCAAACCTACACCTGCAGAAACACTAGACAGAGGAAAAGACGAGTCTGTAAATTCAGTTAGTTTTGTTGAACTAGACCCGAGGATTGACATGCAAGAACAACGGCCACAACCCCTTGAGGAGTTGGAGAAGTTCTAGCTTGGATCATAGCCCGATCAGTGTACTAAGCTAGGCGGTCAACTTGAGCTGAATTTAAAAGAGAAAATAAAGGAAGTACTCCACAGCAACGCCGATTTGTTCGCCTAGACAACATCATAAATGCCAGGGATTGACCCCGATTTCTTATGCCACAAACTGGCAATTTGTCCTGAGGCAAAACCGGTAGCTCAGAGGAAAAGGAGACTTGGTGAGGAAAGGAGAAAAGTGGTGGAAGAAGAAACAACAAAGTTGGTTAAAGCCAACTTTATTCGAGAAATAGAATACACTACTTGGCTGGCCAACGTGGTTCTGGTTAAAAAAGAAAATGGCAAGTGGCGCATGTGCACAGATTATACAGACTTGAACAAGGCTTGCCCAAAGGACTCTTATCCTTTACCAAGTATTGACAGGTTGGTGGATGGTGCTTCCGGATACAGAATTTTGAGCTTCTTGGATGCATACTCGGGGTACAATCAGATACGAATGTATCCCCCAGACGAAAAGAAAACAACTTTTATAACCGAAGGCTCAAACTATTGTTACCGGGTAATGCCATTCGGATTGAAAAATGCTGGGGCAACCTATCAAAGGCTCATGGACAAAGTGTTTGAAAAACATATCGGGAGGAATATGGAGGTTTATGTGGATGATATGGTCGTAAAATCTGATGAGCACAACAACCACCCGAGGGATTTGGAGGAAATTTTTCGGCAGTTGAGAAAGTACAATATGAGACTGAATCTAGAAAAGTGTGTTTTTGGTGTCCAAGGTGGAAAATTCCTCGGTTTTATGTTGACACACCGGGGAATCGACGCCAATCCTGACAAATACCGAGATGTGATTGAGATGCGAATCCCACAAAATGTTAAAGAAGTGCAGCGACTTGCAGGGCGGCTGGCATCATTATCTCGGTTTCTCCCCAGATCTGTAGAGAAAGCTCGGCCTTTCTTTAGATTATTGAAGAGGCCTCAAACCTTCGCGTGGACTGTGGAATGCGAGAAGGCCTTTGTCGACTTCAAGACCTTTTTGTCTTCACCGCCCATATTAACTCGACCTATCCCAGGGAAAGAGTTATATTTATACCTGTCAGCCACCGAGTACGCCATCAGTGCGGTCATTGTGCAAGAAGTAGAGAAAACGCAAATGTCGGTGTATTTCATCAGCAGAGTCCTTCATGACGCCGAAACCCGGTATCAAGTCATAGAAAAGTTAGTTTTGGCTCTGGTAACTGCATCTCGACGATTGCGTCCATATTTTCAGAGTCACCAGGTGATTGTCAAAATTGATCACCCTATTAAGCATATTCTCAAAAAGCCCAAGTTGGCAGGCCGCATGATTGCTTGGTCGGTGGAGTTAACCGAGTTTGTCCTCAAGTACGAGTTGAGAGGTCCTCTAAAAGCTTAATGTATCTCCGACTTCGTAGCCGAGCTCAATCCACTACCGATTACTGAAGATTTATGGTGGAATTTGTATGTGGATGGATCCTCGAACGTCAAAGGCAGTGGAGCTGGGATAATACCGGAGGGTCCGGGAGAACTAATCCTAGAGCAATCATTAAAGTTTGAGTTCAAAAACTCAAACAACCAAGCTGAATACGAAGCCTTGATAGCAGGGTTAATGCTGGCTAGGGAAATGGGAGCAAAAACTGTTAGATGCAGAAGTAATTCACAGCTGGTCACAAGACAAATCTCTGGAGAGTACCAAACAAAAGAGCCTCAACTTACCAGGTATTTATGTAAAGTAAATCAGTTAATTTCCAATTTTGAGAAATTTACTATTGAACACATTCCCAGAGAAGAAAATACTCGGGCCAATCTGCTGTCAAAATTGGCCAGCACGAAGAGGTCAGGCAAGCATAAAACAGTTATTCAGGAAACTCTCAATGAACCGAGTATTACACTAGGAGAAGTGATGGCCAATGAATCAGCTGACCGATGAGCCTCTGGTTGACCGGTTTTATAACTAGTAAAGACCATGGCTTTGTGCTTATTTTATATCATTTTTCACCCAAATTAGACTTGATTGTCCTTAAGTAGTATTTTGAGTCTGTAAAGTGTTTTTATGTTAATTTAGTTGATTTAGAGTTAAATAAAACACTTATGTTATTTTCTGTTTTTCAGGTTAATAAAATAAAATAAAATAAATCTGGAACCACTCGCCTCGCGAAGGATATCTCGCCCCGCGAGTCACCCAAGCCTGAAAAGTCAGAGACGATCACGGTCTGCCCGTGATAAGCATCACGGCCGTGACGCGCGGCCCTCTTATAAAAACAGAAACGCAGGAGTCAGAACATGAAAGCTAAAAGGAAGCCCAACAACTTTCATGAAGAACTCAGATGCTGAATTGGATGTATAGTGGGTCACATTGGGCCTTGAAGTCAGAACATAATTGCTGTCACTGGAACCTGAACTGGTCATGAAGATTGGGCTATAACTTGGGCTGTAGATGTCGGTTGGAACTGAAACCGGTGGCAAATGAAAGATCAAACAAAGAGATTTAACTCTCATGAAGACCATTATTCCAAACAGAGCCGTTTTGAAGGACTTTAATCCATGTGAAGTCAGAGGCGTTTCAGTTGCCCTATGAGTTGAATGTGGACATAACTCCCTCATCTTAATTCATAATTAAGCAAATTAAGTGGCTTTGGAAAGCTAAGAGGCAGAGGTTGAAGTTAATAAAAGGAGCATTCAGATATTGAGAGAGGAGTTAGTCATAGTGTGGGCAAGCCAGAGTTAGCCAGTTTTGGCTAGTCTTTGGTAGACAGTAGTAGTAGTTTGCAGTAGTTTATTTCTTTACTTTTGTGTTAATTTTTGTAATGGAAAACTAGTCTCCTAGATTAATCTACTATGATTGGTTTTAATTACACTTGAGGTTCTGTATTTCCTGTTTTAATTGCTTTTCTCTTTTCAATACTATATTATGCATTTCTGTTTGTTTAATTCAGGAGTGTGTAGTGTAGTGTTGATTCATTTCAGTGATGCTATGTTCCTATACTTAATCGCGTTTGTTTAATTCGCGTGTGTTCATTCATGTTCGTTTAGTTCATGAGGGCTTAACCCCGTTTGTTTAATTCGGGAATAGGAACCGGTATCCGTAGTAGCGATTTCGTTTGTTAATTGTTTCTACAACTGAAAGGGGATTAGAATCCGCTTAGGGCTTGGATTTATTTGAACCAATGATAGTGGGAAACCAAGAACAGTAGGTTAATCGTTCTTTAGGTTATTTGTTAATCTTTTAACTGCTTTGTTTTTTTATTGCTTTGTTTTCTTTATTTTAATTGCACTCAATCCAAAACCCCCAAAACTAACTTTTGATTTTCTGTTAATAATAACAACAACTAAAGAGTCCTTGAGAGACGATATCCGAGTTGTCACTCTATACTACATTATTTTAATAATCGCTCGTTCTTTTTGGCGCGTGGCGACAGCGCGTTCACTGACCAAGAATGGATGACCCCCATATGGGAGTATTTATCCTCAGGTACTTTGCCCCTAGATCACGCCGAGGCCAGAAAAATCAGGCTTAGAGCAAGCCATTTTGCTATTATTTACGGGGAATCGTATAAAAGGGGATTCTCGGCACCAATGTTGAAATGTCTGACTAGTGCTCAGTCAAAATATGTAATGGAAGAGGTTCATAGAGGAATCTGTGGTTTTCACTGCGGGGGCAGGTCGATGGCCTCCAAGGTAGTCCGAGCAGGGTACTATTGGCCTACCATCCGAGCAGATTGTATCCAATGGACGAAACAATGTGACGATTGTCAAAGATTTGCCAATATAAGTCATACCCCGCCCGAAGAACTTCACACATTGAACTCGCCTTGGTCCTTTACTATGTGGGGGATGGATATACTTGGACCATTCCCCATAGCTAAAGGTCAAGTCAAATTTCTTTTGGTAGGGGTAGACTACTTTACAAAGTGGATTGAAGCAGAACCTTTGGCAAAAATTACTGCCCAGAAGGTACAAAAGTTCGTCTGGAAAAATATCATCTGCAGGAACGGAATTCCCTTCGCAATTGTCACCGATAATGGAAGGCAGTTTATAGACAAATCATTGCGATAATTCTATGCCAATCTCGGTATTAAGCATCAGGTCACCTCGGTGGAACATCCCCAAACCAATGGACAAGCCGAAGCAGCCAACAAAGTCATTCTCGGAGAGCTGAAGAAGAGAGTGGGAAGAGCTAAAGGAGCTTGGGCAGAAGAATTGCCGAGTATTCTTTGGGCCTACCACTGCACGCCACAATCCACTACCCAAGAAACACCCTTCAGGCTGACATACGGAACGGATACCATGATCCCAGTTGAGGTCGGTGAGCCGTCTCTTCGGTGAATGTAATATGAGCAGAGTGAGAATGAAAGCAACTTAAGGGTCGAACTTGACTTGGTGGAGGAGATCAGAGAGGAGGCTAAAATCAGGGAGGAAGCCTGCAAACGAAGATCTACTCAGAGGTATAATTCAAAGCTGAAACCGAGGAGTTTCGTGCGCGGAGACTTGGTGCTAAGAATGAAAGGAGAAGCAAGAAGAGATCATACGGAGGGCAAGCTAGCAGCAAATTGGGGAGGACCATTCCGAGTGGTAGAAAACTTAGGAAACGGAGCATACAGGTTAGAAGAATTGTCAGGGAAGCCTATCCCGAGAACTTGGAATGCTTCCCATTTGAAATTTTATTACATTTGATGTATATAGTCAGGTGATTACTCTTTTTCCTACCTCGGTATTTTATCCCAAAAAAGGGTTTTGACCGAGAAGGTTTTAACGAGGCACACCGCAGACTTTCTTTTCTATCCAATAAAAGAATTTATTATGAACATTATTCTATTTTCTTATTTTGCCGATGCATTTATTCTGCGAATATTTAAATTGTTAAGGCCAATTTTGAGCCTGAAGGTCGAGTTCGAGCCATTTAAATTTTTAAGGCCAAGTTTGAGCCTGAAGGCCGAGTTCGAGCCATTTAAATTGTTAAGGCCAAGTTTGAGCCTGAAGACCGAGTTCGAGCCATTTAAATTTTTAAGGCTAAGTTTGATCCTGAAGGTCGAGTTCGAGCCATTTAAATTGTTAAGGCCGAGTTCGAGCCTAAATGCCGAGTTCGAGCCATTTAAATTGTAAAGGCCGAGTTCGAGCCATTTAAATTATTAAGGCTGAGTTCGAGCCATTTAAATTATTATGGCCGAGTACGAGCCATTAAATTGTTAAGGCCAAGTTTGAGCCTAAAGGCCGAGTTCGAGCCATTTAAATCGTTAGAGGCCAAGTTTGAGCCTACAAGCCGAGTTCGAGCTATTGAATTATTAAGGCCGGGTTCGAGCCTGGAAATTGTTAAGAGAAATCGAATACAAGCATCAATTAAAAAACAAAGTTTGAATTTAAAGGCCAAATATGAGCCATGATTTTATTAAGGAAACCGAGTACAGTGCTGAAATTGAAAATAAGGTTAAGCCGACCTCAAAATCCTCGGAACTGGAGCAAGACCAAGTGGCCAGAACATTCTGGGCCAAGGAGTGGGAACCCAGGTATTGCTAGTAGCCCCCCCACTCGGATGCCTCGATGGACGAAGTAGTCACTGCCCCCCTGAGAAAGCTGGATGGTGAGGCACTCGGCCAGCTTCGGGAGAAGAGGGTTACTACCCCTTTCTCCACTCCCGGAAACTGCTATTCTCCCAGTTAACATCCTTTTTAAAAGGGATTACATCATGAAAGAGATTCTGGATCCCACCTCCCAATTACACCCTATTTGGCAGCTTAAAAGCTCTAAAAAGGATGTTAACTGGGAGAGAGGAACGTAAACCCCTAGCAATATTATGAATAGAACTACTCGGGTCAAAAGAGGACGAATTTTGCTGGTCAAAAAGATGAATAATGAAGAAGTGAAGCAAAGAAACAACCCTATTTATAAGGGGGAGAGGCGTTGGAAAGGGGGAATATGCACTGGGAAAACGTTTATTGAAAAAATAAATCTCGAAACTCAGCAAAAAGCAGTAATTGCATGAACCCACTGGGATTTCCAAGGCACATAACGTGTGAGCACATATATAACACGTGAATCGTGCATTTCACATTTGACAACAACTATTCGTTTTTGATACGGATGACAAAATATCTCGGCCTTATTCGAGGCCTTGTTTAAACAGCCGAGAATGCAATACAAACAACGTCGGAATATAAAAATATTTCGAAGAATATCTCGGCCAAACAAACGCTACAAGAGGAACATGAAGTCATCAAAACAGTGGAAGAGTTCTCATTAAATCAACCAAAGTTACAAAAGCAAAGCCCATTACAAGGGATATAGAAAACAAAAAACAAAGAATACAGCTACTCGTCCCTATGGCCATCTTCAGCACCGACGTAGTCCTCGGGAGAATCTTCTCCCCCTTCCTCCTCCTCCTCCTCATCTTCAGGAATAATGGGAATAAGTTCCCCATTTTGTACCTCCTTATTCACGTCGGCACCCGAGATATCAACCCCCGGAGCAAGAATTTGAACCTGAGCGATGGCCTTGGCAAAACCAGCCCGATGCTCCTCAAGGATGAAATTGGTGGCCTCTTTCAAATCCTCCTGAATCTCCAGCTTCGCCTTAGTCTCAGCATTTAAGTCGGCTTTAAGTTGTTCAATTACAACTCGAGCCTCCTTGAGCTCCTGTTCAATTCCCAGCTCATCACGCTCCGTGGAAATCCGGGCGAAATCCTCCTTCAGCTTCTCAATCGAAGCAAACTCAGCCTCCAAGTGCTGAGACTTTCTCTCAGTCTCTGTCAATTCTCGGCTACAGAAACGGGCCAGAGCAGCAGCTCGGAGACAGTAGACTGAGAGGGCCTCCATGCTAGACCGAGCCCCATGCTGCTTAATCAAGCGGAGATCGGCAAGCTTCAGGAAATTCGAGTCAAAAGAAGGGAAGGGGTTGAAGTCTTCGCCCCAGAGAGACGAGGTTCCTGCTTTCAAAGAAGTGTTATACCACTTCACGTCGGCAGAAGGAGGAAGTTGCTCCTCTCGCCCCGAAGTACCCGTATCATGCGTGGTAGGACGTTGGGGACTCGAACGAGGAGGGGAAGGATCTTCGGCGTCGACTACTATCTCTACCCTTTTTCTTTTGTGAGGGGCGGAGGATGAAGCCCCCTTGGCAGTGGCCTTAGCAACGACCGAAGGAATTCTTTTCTTTTTCTTCTCGGTCACTGAGGGACCCTCCTTCGCTGCAGATTTCAAAAGCTTAGAGAAGTCGAATTTCCCCATGATAACTGCCGGAAAGAAAAGCTGTTAGTACGAGAACACATACAAAAAAGATATAAAAACTAAAAAGTCGAACACTTACTTTTAAAATCGGCTTTCGGAGTGGATGAAAAGGGGAGTTTCAGAAGACGTCCACAATGGAGAGGCCGAGTAAGTTTCTCTAAGATATCTATATCCCGTTTATCCTCGGCAGGAAGGGATTCGTATTCAAAACCAACGAATTTGGTAAGGGATGATTGCCAGTACAAAGGAAACCTGGCACATCTGTCTTCATCAAAAAAGAAGGAAAGATGAGTGCCCGAGGGGCGAACTCGGAAGAAGCCGACTTTGAAGTCTTTATACGATGACGTGTATAAACTAATCAACCCTCTTCGGTTCAGCCCATTGAGGGAAATCTACCCAGTTTTATCACCAAATCTGGTTTGGTAAAAGTACAGAAATTTGGGAGTAGTGGGCTCCGTCCCAATGTATTTACACAGAATTTGAAAGGCTTTTAGAAAAGCCCAACTGTTGGGATGAAGCTGAGTAGGTGCGACATTCATGGTTCTCAGAACGTCACACTCAAACTCAATAAAAGGAAGAGACACGTGCATCTGAGAAAATAGTGTTTTATACATATATGTAAAAGGGGGCTCAGAAGGATGAGCCCTGAGGATAACATACTTGGTACCCGAGCATGGAGAACAAATAAACTCGGATTCGTCTCCGGAGGCCGAGATAGTAATCTGGGACCGAAGACGAGCAATTGAATCTGAAGACTGATAGTTGGAAAAATAAACCCCAACTTCGCCCTTAACCCAGGTGTACCCAGGTAGGGTAATATCGGGAACAGGGTCTTTTGGAACCCTTTGGCGTCATTTGCGAGCGGTGGGTTTGGAAATTTGGGGGGAGGGAGAACCAGACCTAGAAGGATCGGACCCAGAAGAACCAGACTCAGAAAAAGACGACCCGGAGGAGGACGGTCTTACCTGACCGACGTTTAGTTCCTGTGAAGGAACAGAAGAAGTGGAAGGAGAACCCCCAATGGGGGAAACCTCGCGCTCCACCAGAGGTGAAGTGTTCGACTCAGTGGACTCGGATGAACTCATGACCGGAACCCAGAAATAAACTTAGAAATATGAAAGAAGGAAGAAGGCTGGGCGTACCTGGAGAGCGAAAGGCAGGAAAACAAGTGCAGAAACTTGAAAGACAGAGCGGAGGAAGGTAGTGGGCAAGGGGGAATAAGGTGAAGTTAGAGGAGATATTTATAGCTGCTACGGTTGGTGATGAGATATGATCAACGATCCGTATTCCTTCAAATAAAAAAAGGAAAATGGGCACGACTTTTAATTTTCCCCCTCATTAAATAAGCGCGGAATTCTAGGGTTACTCACCCATAACGTGCAGCAGAAGATTGAAGGGAAATGATAACTTTCTCTGACAAGAGGAAAATTCAGTTGAAATGATGGTTTGAAATGACGGTTTGGAACACGGAAGGAAGAAAGTCCCGCAGCCGAAGCATAAGCTCGGTTTGATACTTGTCAGCTCTTTCTCTTATTTAAGCTCGGAGCTCGGGGGGCTTGTGTACTGACCGAAAATATAAGGCCGAGGACTTGTTAATAAACTGGACTAACCGAGCTTACTCTTATAAATGGGCATTGACCCAAACTCCTCCAAAGCCGAGGACTCGTTAATACAGTTATCAGCTGAGAATAAATACTCGGATCTATCCCATAATAGACCACCGGTGAAGACACCTCGGTCCCGTGCAATCCAGTCACAACTGACTGGGCCAAATATCTCGCTGGTCCAAATATCCCTCCGTATAACTCGGAGCCTCATCCTTATCTTTATCTAGTTATGATAACAATCCGATCCTAACAAATAGGATCTCAATAACAGTCCAACTCAAATTGTTACATCAAAACATCTCTATAAATAGGGGTCCAACCCCCTCACTCAGAACTACGTTTTGCTTTGATTCCCATTTGGATACGTAGGAGTAGAATTCCGATTCTGTCAAGCTATTCCAAAAACACTCCCACAAGAGTTTCTCCGGACAAGTATCTCTCACTTGAGGTATTTGGACGGAACATTAATATTTAATTTTTTTTTCATTTCATTCTTTTAATTTTTCAGGACAAATAGCAAAAATGACTAATACTATAAGGGATGTAAATTTTATCCGAACCTGCGGATAATATCCACAACGGATAGAAAATGTGTATCTTAATATGTATCCGCGGGTAAAATAAACAATATTTTCTCTACACGCTTATTAATGGTTAGTGTACTACCCATACCTACGAATGCATGCTAAAGTAAAATTAATAAAATATCACTTTAGATATATATAAACCAAATTTTTTATTTTTTTAAGTACCCTTATTTTGTTTTTGAAATTTGGCCGCTGCAGCAAACAAACCCTATCATTCCCAAGCCCCTTTCTCCTTTCATCACCCTTTCATGACATGTATGATTATACTTTTTACATATCATATTGTTTAGTATATTTACTATAACAATTTTCAAGCACATAAGAATTTCTCGTAAATGTAAGGAACTCAAATCAAGTCTAATTGACAGGATTAGTTTGAATTTCATGTGTGAATAAAAAAATTATGAGGTGTTTGAATATCCATGGATACCACAAATATTGATAAATTTATTTAAAACTCATAAGATAGATACCCACGTGAATATGGGGCGAGTACAGTTACAAAATTCATCGGATGAGGAGAGTAGTGAGAGGCTACTTGGATTGATGCATTATTTCCTGCCACATATTATTCAAATTATTATCTTTTAAAAATTAATTCAAATACTAGTTATTCACTATTATATTTATTAACAGATTTTTTTTAAAATTTGGTTCAAATACTAATCATTTGATATTACATCTTATTCAAATTATTTTTAAAAAACTAATATTGTAATATTTATATTGGTCATCAAACATTTTTTAACAACTATATAAATATTAACAAATCCAACGGGCGAATTTTTATCATATTACATATGTATAATATGATAATTTTTTATAAAAAAGTATAATATTTAATTAATAAATAATAATTAAATGAAAATTTTAATTTAAAAAATCTGTACAATTCTTATAATATTTTCTAATTACATAAAACAGAAAAATACAAATAATAAGGAATCTATCATATACAGAGATATTTTATGGTTTTCTTTCTTAAAAAGAAAACTGGCTTTTTCGAAGAATTATTACATTCTTTTGGAGTAGAATGCAATACATATGTGTTTAGGGAAAGCCTTTTACCATTATGTCGATCCATTTATTTAAATTAATAATAAAGATGTTTTCTGAAACACATTTATTAAGCTTTAAGAATATATTAATTTTTTAAGAGAAAAACGCGTACATTCACTCTAAACTTTAGCCTGATTACAAACAAATACTTTCAACTACTATTCTTCTTAATTAATCTTCAAAATTAACTATTAGTAATATCAGTCCTTAAGTTAATCCAAATTTAGATCACTAATGATCAAATCTAACCATTCATGGATTGTATTTATTTCAATTATTTTCATAAAAAGAAAAACAAAACAGCTCCCTCACGTGCGTTCACTTCGTTTTCTTCTCCAGTTTGTTCAAATATTTAATTTTTTAAGATGTGGTCGATCCCTTCCTCCGATCGTGAATTTCTTCTGATCAGCTGTCTTTAATTTATGCTTTTTTTGAATACCTTCACTTGGATAGTTGGATATACTGATAATGTTTGTGTTCCGTCCAAATACCTCAAATGAGAGATACTCGGCCGAAGAAAGTTTAGTGGGAGTGTTTTGGAATGTGCTTGACAATGTGAATTCTGCTCCTACGTATCCAAATGGGAATCAAAGCAAACGTAGTTCTCAATGGAGGGGTTGGACCCCTATTTATAGAGATGTTTAGAATCAGGTTCCGAGTTATACGGAGAGATATTAGGATCAGGCTCCTGATTATGCGGAGAGATATCAGGCTCCTGATTATGCGGAGAGATATTAAGATCAACGAGATATTCGGCCCAGTTAGCTGTGATTGGATGATTCGGGGCCGAGATATCTTTGTTCGTGATCTGGTGTGGAATAGGGCCGAGTACTTGTCCTCGGGTGTTGAGTGTATTAACAGGTCTTCGGCTTTATGGGAGTTCGGGTGAATGGCCACCTACGAGACTGAACTCGGTCGTATTGACAATCCTCGACCTTATATCTTCGGCCGGTACACAAGCCCCCCGAGCTCCGAGCTTAAATAAGCGAAAGAGTTGATAAGTATGAGACCGAGCTTATCCTTCGGCCACACAAACTTCTGCATTCCCAGCTGTCATTTCAATCAAATCTTTCCTCCTCGTCAGAGAAGGCAATCATTCCCCCTAATACTTCTGCGGCACGCTTTAGGTAAGAAACCCTAGAGTTCCGCGCCCATTTAATGAGGGGAAAATCAAAAGTCGCGCCTTTTGGGCTTGATGGAACGTGGGCCGTCGGTCATGCAGCTACAAATATCTTTTCCGACTCCAACTCCATTCTACCATGTTTATCCTCCTTCGCCTTTCACCTTCGTCTTCCAAGTTTACGCCATCACTCTTACGCTTGTCATTTTTCAGTGCACGCCTGAGTCTCCTTCTTCCCCTCGTACTTCTCAATTTAATTTCTGCTTACCAGATGAGTTCATCCATGTCCTCTGAGTCAAATACCTCGCCTCTAATTGAGCGCGAGGTTTCCCCCATTGGGGGTTCTCCCTCCACCTCTTCGATTCCTTCACAGGAGTTGAACGTCGGAGAAGGGGAAGCGTCCTCCTCCGGGTCATCTTCCCCTGGGTCTGACTCCAAGTCCGGCTCTCCCTCTCCTCCGGTGTCCAAACCCGCCGCTCGTAAACAACGCCTAAGGGTTCCAAAAGACCCTATTCCGGATATCACTCTTCCTGGGTATACCTGGGTTAAAGGCGAAGTTGGGACCTTTTTCTGACTTCCAAACCCCAGAATCAATTGATCAACTTCGGTCCCAAATTAATATCTCGGCGTCAGGGGACGAGTCCGAGTTCATTTGCTCCCCATGCTCGGGTACCGAGTGTGTCTTTCTCAGGGCTCGTCCTTCCGAGCCCCCCTTTACATACATGTACAAAACATTATTTGATAAGCTGCATGTGTCTCTTCCTTTTACCGAGTTTGAGTGCGATGTTCTGAGATCCATGAACGTCGCTCCTACTCAACTTCACCCCAACAGTTGGGATTTTATGAAAGCCTTTCAGATTCTATGTAAATACATCGGGATGGAGCCCACCACTCCAAAATTTTTGTATTTCTACCAAACAAGGTTTGGTGAGAAAATGGGATGGATTTCCTTAAGGATTTGAACAGGAGGAGAGGACTGCTTAGTTTGTACACATCATCGTACAAAGATTTCAAAGTTGGCTTCTTCCGAGTTCGCCCCTCGGGCTCTCATTCCTCCCACTTTTTTGATGATGATAACTGTGCCAAGTTTCCCCTATATTGGCAATCCTCCAAGAAGGATGTTAACTGGGAGAATAGCAGACTTCGGGAGTCACGAAAGGGGTAGAGGCCGTCTACTCCCTGAGCGGGCCGAGCACCTCATCATCCAGCTTTCTCAGGGGGAAGTGACTACATCCTCCCTTAAGAGAGGGTCATGGCGTTGGATTGGGGGGACTGGGGGCCGACTGGACTTGCCCCTGCTCTAATTGGGGGAACTACTGTCCCGCCGAGCGGCCCTTATTTTCAATTTCAGCGCTGTGCTCGGTTCCCTTAATATCTTCACCTGTTTGTACTTTTCAAGAGTCAAACTCGGCCTTATTTTTGCTTTACGCATTGTACTCGGTTTCCTTAATAAAATCATGGCTCATATTCGGCCTTTAAATTCGAACTTTGTTCTTTTTTAATTGCAACTCGTATTCGATTTCAACAATTTCGCGGCTCGAACTCGGCCTTAATAACCCGATAGCTCGAACTTGGCTAATAGGCTCAAACTTGGCCTTAATAACTCAATAGCTCGAACTTGGCTAATAGGCTCAAACTTGGCCTCAATAACTCAATAGCTCAAACTCGGCTAGGAGGCTCATACTTGACCTTTAAAATTTAACGGCTCGAACTCGGTCTTCAGGCTCAAACTTGGCCTAAAACGGCTCGAACTCGGCCTTCAGGCTCAGACTTGGCCTTAAATGTTTAATCGGCTCGAACTCGGCCTTCAGGCTCAAACTTGGCCTTTAAGAATTTAATGGCTCGTACTCAGCCTTCAGGCTCAAACTTGGCCTTTAAAAATTTAATGGCTCGTACTCGGCCTTCAGGCTCAAACATGGCCTTAAGCATTTAATCGGCTCGAACTCGGCCTTCAGGCTCAAACATGGCCTTAAGCATTTAATCGGCTCGAACTCGGCCTTCCGAATAAGATGTTTGCAGAGTAAATACATCGGAAAAATAAGAGAACATAACAATGTTCATAATAAATTCTTTTATTGAGTAAAAAGAAAGTCTGCGGTGTGCCTCGTTAAAACCTTCTCGGTCAAAACCCTTTTTGGGACAAAATACCGATGTAGGAAAAAGAGTACATCACCTGACTATATACATCAACTATAATAAAATTTTAAATGCGAAGCATTCCAAGTCCTCGGGATAGGCTTTCCGGACAACTCTTCTAACCTATATGCCCCGTTTCCCAGGTTTTCTGCTACCCGGAATGGCCCTCTCCAGTTTGCTGCCAACTTGCCTTCCGTATGATCCTTCCTTGCTTCTCCTTTTATTCTCAGCACCAAGTCTCCACGCAGGAAACTCCTCGGCTTTACTCTTGAATTATGCCTTCTGGTTGCTCTCTGTTTGCAAGCTTCTTCTCTGATTTTGGCCTCCTCCCTGATTTCCTCTACCAAGTCAAGTTCGACCCTTAAATCGCTTTCATTATCATTCGGCTCCCCAACCTCCACGGGGATCATGGCGTCTGTTCCATATGTCAGCCTGAAGGGCGTTTCTTGGGTGGTAGATTGAGGCGTGCAGTGGTAGGCCCAGAGGATACTTGGTAATTCCTCTGCCCAAGCTCCTTTGGATCTTCCCACCCTCTTCTTCAGTTCTCCGAGAATGACCTTGTTGGCTGCTTCGGCTTGCCCATTGGTCTGGGGATGTTCAACCGATGTAACGTGGTGTTTAACACCGAGGTTGTCATAAAATTCCCGTAATGTCTTATCTACAAACTGTCTTCCGTTGTCTGTGACGATTGCAAAAGGAATTCCGTGCCTACAGATGAGGCTTTTCCATACAAATTTTTGCACTTTCTCGGCGGTAATCTTCGCCAAAGGCTCTGCTTCAATCCATTTCGTGAAGTAGTCTACTGCTACCAGGAGAAATTTGACTTGTCCTTTGGCCATAGGGAATGGCCCCAGTATGTCCATTCCCCACATAGCAAAAGGCCAAGGCGAGTTTAATGTGTGAAGTCCTTCCGGAGGGGTACGACTTATATTGGAGAATCTTTGGCATTCATCACATTGCTTCGTCCACTCAATGCAATCTGCTCGGAGGGTAGGCCAATAGTACCCTGCTCGGACTACCTTGGAGGCCATTGATCTTCCCCCACAATGAAAACCACAGATTCCTCGGTGAACCTCTTCCATGACGTACTTTGATTGTGCCTTCGTCAGACATTTTAGTAATGGTACCGAGAACCCCCGTTTAAACAATTCTCCCGAAATAATAGCAAAGTGACTTGCTCTGAGCCTAATCTTCCTGGCCTCAGCATGATCTGGGGGCAGAGTTTCCGAGGATAAATACTCCCAAATGGGTGTCATCCATTCTCGGTCGACCGGTTCGCTGGCCATCACCTCCCCAAACGTGACACTCGGTTCATTTATGGTTTCTTGAATAACCGTTCTATGGTGGCCTTGACTTCTTGTATCTGGCCAATTTGGACAAAGAGTTTGCCCGAGTGTTTTCTTCTCGGGGAATGTGCTCAATAGCAAATTTCTCGAAGTTGGAAATTAATTGGTTGACCTTGCATAAATACTTGGCGAGCTGAGGCTCTTTCGTTTGATACCCTCCAGATATTTGCTCTGTGACTAACTGTGAATCGTTCCGGCATCTAATAGCCTTCGCCCCCATTTCTTTTGCCAGCATTAATCCTGCAATCAAAGCTTCATATTCGGCTTGATTATTTGAGGTCTTGAACTCAAACTTTAGTGACTGCTCCAGGATCAGATCTCCCGGGCCTTCGAGAATCACCCCAGCTCCACTGCCCCTGACATTCGAGGATCCATCCACATACAAATTCCACCATACATCCTCGGATATCGGCTGCGGGTGGAGCTCGGTTATAAAGTCAGAGAGACATTGAGCTTTCAGAGGGCCTCTCAACTCGTATCTTAGTCCGAACTCTGATAACCCTACCGACCACGCAATCATACGTCCTGCCAATTCGGGCTTCTTGAGGATCTGCTTAATCGGGTGATCAGTCTTGATAATCACCTGGTGACTTTGGAAGTACGGACGCAATCGCCGAGCTGCGGTTACCAGGGCCAAAACCAGCTTTTCAATGACTCGATACCGAGTTTCGGCATCATGAAGGACCCTGCTGATGAAGTACACCAGCATTTGAACTTTGTTTATTTCCTGCACAATGACTGCGCTGATGGCATTCTCGGAGGCTGACAGGTATAAGTATAACTCTTTCCCTGGGATGGGTTGAGTTAATATCGGCGGTGAAGACAAAAAGACCTTGAAATCGACGAAGGCCTTCTCGCATTCCTCGGTCCACGTGAAGGTTTGGGTCCTCTTTAGTAATCTAAAGAAAGGCCGAGCTTTCTCTGCAGATTTGGGTAGGAACCGAGATAATGATGCCAGTAAATCTGCAAGTCTTTGCACTTCTTTAATATTTTGTGGGCTTCGCATCTCAATCACAGCCCGACATTTATCAGGATTGGCCTCAATTCCCCGGTGTGTCAGCATGAAGCCGAGGAATTTTCCACCCTGGACACCGAAAACACACTTCTCCGGATTCAACCTCATATTATACTTTCTCAGCTGCTGAAAAATTTCCTCCAGATCTTTTGGGTGGCTTTTGGGGTCATCGGATTTTACGACCATGTCATCCACATAAACTTCCATAGTTCTTCCGATTTGTTTTTCAAATACCCGGTCCATGAGCCTTTGGTATGTAGCTCCAGCATTTTTCAGTCCAAAGGGCATCACCCAGTAACAGTAATTCGAGCCCTCAGTAATGAAAGCTGTTTTCTTCTCATCTGGGGGGTACATTCGGATCTGATTGTACCCCGAGTATGCGTCCACGAAACTCAGAATTCTGTACCCGGAAGCTCCATCCACCAGTCTGTCAATACTCGGCAAAGGATAGGAATCCTTTGGGCAAGCTTTATTTAAATCTGTGTAATTGGTGCACATGCGCCACTTGCCATTTTCTTTTTTGACCAGAACAACGTTGGCCAGCCAGGTAGTGTATTCTACTTCTCGGATAAAATTGGCCTTGACCAACTTCGCTGTTTCCTCTTCCACAACTTTTCTCCTTTCTTCCCCAAGTCTCCTTTTCCTCTGGGCCACTGGTTTCGCTTCGGGACAAATTGACAGTTTATGGCATAAGAAGTCGGGATCAATTCCCGGCATATCAGATGTGGTCCAGGCGAACAAATCGGCGTTGCTGCGTAGCACTTGCTTTATTTCCTCTTTCAAATTCGGCTCAAGGTGACCGCCGAGTTTGGTGCACTGATCGGGCTGTGAACCGAGCTGAAACTTTTCTAACTCCTCAATAGGTTGTGGACGTTGTTCCTGCATGTCCATTCTCGGATCCAGTTCAACAGAGTTAACGGAATTCACCGACTTGTCTTTCCCCCTGTCTAGGGTTTCTGCAGGTGTAGGTTTAAGTTTGCTCACACGCAAACTATCGCATAAAGACTGTCATTCGGCCATTTTCTGATAAGCCCGGACAGCAACTATGTCCCCCGAGTTGGAAGGGAACTTCATCGTGAGGTGGGGAGTAGAGACCACAGCTCCCAGCTCGTTCAAAGATGGTCTTCCGATCAGGATATTGTATGATGTTACTGCATTGACTAACATATACCTGACCATGATAGTCTTGGATGCTTTGCTATCCCCAAAAGTAGTCAGGAGGTCAATGTATCCCCGTGTATCAACTTGTTCCCCTGTAAAGCCGACGAGCTTACTGTCGTACGGTTGAATAGATTTCTCTGGGATACCGAGCTTCTGAAATGTTGAGTAATATAAGATATCTGCCGAGCTCCCCTGGTCGACAAGGGTTCTTTTGACCGAGAAATTAGCCAACTGCACAATGATTACCATGGGGTCATCTTGATTAGGATCCACCCCTACAAAGTCTTCATCGGAAAAGATAATAGGTGGGGAATTTCTCGGGGGTTTGCTTGGGATCACAGGGAGTTGACTCGAATAGCCCGCAGGTGCTTTCTCCGAGCTGAACTTGTCGTGCCTCCCCCTGCGAATCCACCTAAAATAGTGTTTATCACTCCTCGGACCTTTTTATCCTCCTCTCGCCTTTCATTCTGGCCCTCTCTGGTTTCTGTTCTTTCATTATTTCGTTGACCGCCGCCCCTTCTCGGGCTTTGGTCACCTCCTCTCCTTCTGCTTTTGCCACTTCCCTCACCATTGTTGTGGTTTCTCCGAACAAAATTATTGAGGTGGCCAGCTTGCACCAACTCTTCAATCTTATCTCGTAGGACCCAGCACTCCTCGGTGGTATGGCCATAATTACGATGATACCGACAATGTTTCTGTCGGTCAGCATTCTGGGGGGTGTGGCCACGATTAGGGAGCTGCAAAAGTTCCGCATTGTATGCTTCCTCAAACACCCGAGCTCGGTTTGTGTTGAGGGGAGTATAATGCTCATACTTCGGTCCCCTATGCAAATGCTCGGGTGGGCCTTTGAATTTCGGCTTATCGCCTCCAGCCCTCCTCTTGTCTCTCCCGTCTCGCCTGTCAGCATCATCAGTTCTCTCCCTTTTCTTAGACTCCTCAACCTCCTCCATATTAATGAACCCCGCAGCTTTTCTCCTCAATTCATCCATACTGGTTGGTGGCTTCCGAGCCAAGTGTCTGGCAAAAGGGCCAGGCCTTAACCCGGTCAAGATGGTATGTAGCGCGACATCGGCACTGAGATTCCGGATGAGGACCGCCTCCTTGCTGAATCTGGCCATGAAATCATGCAGGGACTCATTATTTTCTTGCCTGAAGTTTACTAGTGAGGCCGAGGTTTTTTGATGAGCCCGAATCGTGGCAAACTGAGCATTGAACTTAGCCATGAATGTATCAAAGGAGTCTACTGACGCTAGCGGTAGCTGGGTGTACCAGGTCAACGCAGCATCCTTCAGAGTGGTCGGAAAGACCTTACACATGACAGCGTCGTCGTCGGTAAAGAGGTACATCTGAGTGGTGAAAGCGTCCAAGTGGCGCTCGGGGTCTGAGGTGCCATCGTATTTGTCAATGCTAATTGGCTTGTAGTTGGCTGGTAGGGGAACCTCCATGATAGCGTTTGTGAAGGGATGTCTCGGCTTCCGCACGCTGGCCCTTTCATTAAGTCTATTTGCCCGCAGTGACAGTTCGGGGGCCTGCCTAGGAAATTCCTCCTCATCTACCCGGTCCATATGATGAGAAGCCCGGAGTTGTGGGCCTCCTTCTCTGTGCGAGTTTCTGGACCCCTCATTCTCAGGTGTCCGACGCTCTCTCTCAGGAGGAGACGAGACGGACCTTTCTCTGCTCTGTCCCGGTTCGCGACGGCTGTTCTGCCGCCTAATCTCCTCATTCTCCCTTCTCAGCGTGGCAATCTGTGCAAGAAGTTCTTGGATAAGGGGGTTGTCGGTCGTTACAGCCAGGTTTATCGACCGTTCCCCATTACCCCCGTTGTTACTATTCTCTGGCTCCTCTCTCCTGCAGTTCCCGCTCCTTGTTCTCACCATGGTTTGTGGTATGGGAAAGTTTTGCTTCGATTCCCACAGACGGCGCCAAATGTTCCGTCCAAATACCTCAGATGAGAGATACTCGGTCGAAGAAAGTTTAGTGGGAGTGTTTTGGAATGTGCTTGATAGAATGTGAATTCTACTCCTACGTATCCAAATGGGAATCAAAGCAAACGTAGTTCTCAATGGAGGGGTTGGACCCCTATTTATAGAGATGTTTAGAATCAGGTTCCGAGTTATACGGAGAGATATTAGGATCAGGCTCCTGATTATGCGGAGAGATATCAGGCTCCTGATTATGCGGAGAGATATTAGGATCAGCGAGATATTCGGCCCAGTTAGCTGTGATTGGATGATTCGGGGCCGAGATATCTTTGTTCGTGATCTGGTGTGGAATAGGGCCGAGTACTTGTCCTCGGGTATTGAGTGTATTAACAGGTATTCGGCTTTATGGGAGTTCGGGTGAATGGCCACCTACGAGACTGAGCTCGATCGTATTGACAATCCTCGACCTTATATCTTCGGCCGGTACAGTTTGAAGAAACTAACAAGGGAAAGAAACGTCTTTCTCTTGTTACAAATGAGCAAAATCCCATAAAAGATTCTTTTCAAGGAACAAAAGACGGAGCAAATTACTATTCATGGCATGAGAATAGAAAGTATAATTTTCAGAGGAAAGCTTACTCATGTTACCACCATTGTTAAATATTTTTCAAAAGAAACATCAATAAGAATAAAACCACGGGAGGCGAGAACCAAAGAGAAGAAGAGGGAAGAATGAGAGATAAAGGTGAACCAGGAGGGAATTGTCTCTCTAGCTCTTTCTTTTTTTTAAAATAAAATAAAAAAAATATAAGTAACGGTTCAGATTATATGGAAATGAACGGTTAGATTCAATCACTATTAGTGACCTAACGTCGAATTAACAGAGGATTAATTTCATAAATAGTTGAAATTTGATGATTAATCGAGAAGAATCGATATTTAAAAGTGCTTGTTTGCAAACAGATTAAAGTGTAGGAGATGTGTATACACTTTTCCAATTTTTAATTTCTCATCATTTTCTTGAATAAAAGGAGAAACTTTCGAACTCTTTATCGAAGTACCATCATATGTTCAGGGTGCCTCTCCCAATTGTAACCTTTAAGGTGCGTTTGATTTATATTAAGGTACTGGAAAAAGGAGATTAACAAAGGACAAACCTGTAAATTATTAGACAACTTTTTATCTTGTACAGTGTT
The DNA here is from genome assembly GCA_030762895.1 of Sophora flavescens. Lineage (NCBI taxonomy): Eukaryota > Viridiplantae > Streptophyta > Magnoliopsida > Fabales > Fabaceae > Sophora > Sophora flavescens. Next base: position 149,803,066 of record CM061067.1, read on the forward strand.
TGATAAACAATGGACATGATAAGTAAAATAATATTAAATTTACTACCGTACCTTTTGTAACAATATATATATATAATATAAAATTAGTTTATATAATATATTTTATAGTGTAATATAACATTATAAATTATTTTATTATATATTATAAATATTATATAATATAATATTATCTATTATGATATCATATAATATATATATATATATATATATATATATATATATATAATTATTATAAATATTATATATATATATATATGTGTGTGTGTGTGAGGATAATTTTGTCTTTTTGCGTATATGTCTATGAGACAATTAAAAAATTGTCCCATGATTTAACGAAGGACAAATTTTTTTGGGTTTTATCTGGCTTCTTACTCTCTTTTTTTGTCGTGACTCATAACCAATTTTCAAATCAATTATGGAACAAAAAATTTTGTATTGTGTTCCTCAATTTTTTGCAAACAAACCCACCTTTTGTTTAAAAAAGAAAAATTGTAGCCTAATATGCTATGGGCACGCATATATATGAGCCCATTAACATGTCATCTACAACAATAAAGAGGAAAGAGAAATCGAGAATAAAAATAAAATGGATAAAATTAAGGGTCATACTAACGAGTGCTCTAAGGATACTCTTTAAGAAATCATAAGAAACAAGTTTTCACGAAGAAATTAAGTATTTAATTTTTTCAAACATTAAATACATCAATTCCCAATACAAAATTTCTTTTTTTGGTTTCTTAACAAGTGCTCTTATCACATTTGTTAGCATTTCCCTCAAATTAATGGTCATTATACTTTATTGTTAGTTAATTTTCATTCCTCTTGTACCTTAATTAAGCACGGAAACTCTTTTTATTTTTTTTGTGCTAAGCACTGAAATTCTTTTTAATATCAATTATATCATTATATGTATCTGTATGTGAGCCGATGGTATTTATATGACAAAACAATTTTTAAAATAGGGAAATTTCATCTTTCACCATCACATTCTCTTTATCTTTTTTTTTCGTTTGGAGCTTTCCTATCTATATTAATTTTTGCATCTTTAAAAAGTGTAGAATGATTAGGGTTGCATTCATAGCGATGTTAATGCATTTCATTGAAAAAGAGAGAAGGAGATATGAAACTCAAACCATGTACTGACCCATAATATCTTGTCATGCATTCCTCTTTTTCAACATTAAATAAAATTTTAATCTACTTGATAAGATATTATTGATTGAGACATGATGTAGCTCACCAAAATGGGTCACGAGATCCTTAATCCAATCTCTTTTGTGGTATTTAAGGCAATGCAGTAGCCGGTAAATGATCTAAGATATATCAATCACATTCTTTCTTTTTTAAGCAAAAATAACACGTATTCTATATTTAGATTTATATGGTGGTCCGTGTCTAATCTTATATTTAGATTTATTTTTTGGTAGTAGCAAGAAAGATAAGGAATATCAAACTTATTTCAGGTGCATGGTAATCATTTGAAGGGTGTTTACAATGTCCGAAACAAATGTTGAAAGGTTTTCCATTAGCATTTGACAAACTATTTGTAGAACTTTGAAATTTAATCATTTTTTTTATAAGCATATATTAATACAAGCACATGGGGTGCTTCAACCCAATTACGTTCACCTTCACGTTCTCATCATTTGAGCTTTTCCCACATGCACGTTGTCTATTTTAACTTTCCTCCTCTAGTTTTATCTAACCTTTTTTATTTTACCAACAAAAATAGCAGAAGTGTTTTTAAGTGCGGATTTGAGATCGTAGTTTCTTATAGTGTGCACAAAGTGATATGTATTGGTTAAATTTTATATTTTTCTCTTTAACTTTATCTTTTTTTACCTATGGATGATTTCTATTAAACCTAACTGATTATATATTATTTCTTAATAATTCACATGCTTCTTCTTCTTACTGTATAACATTGCTCTAAAAATAGTTGGAACTAAATGATAGAATCCATTATTAATCATGTTAATCTCATTTATTTGATCAAAACAAGACATAATATGATATTCTCAAATCTTGAGGAAGTAGAGATCCTCTCCATTTTGTTATTTCTATTCCGTTTTCATTTAGGAGAGAGATAGATACAACTATTTTTTAATGATTTAATTTTATTTAAATGATAAAAAAAGTTTGAAATACAAATCTTTTCTTTATATCTATCTCTGTTCTGAATGAAAGAAAAATGGAAAAAACAAAATGGAGAGGATGAAAATATATTTTTAGGAACTAATGACCATTTTAACGCCTGTACGCTTCGGTGTTTAATTCCATGAAATAACTAGAGGAAATAAGATTTTTTCACTAAAATTTCGGTGTTTAATGCATCTTACATTTTAAAGATGTATTTTCTGCTGTTTTTATTATCAATTTCGCGGTTATTGTAAGTCTTGACATCGATATCCAATGTTATAGATATGTGTCACATCCACTTGATTCCATAACACGAGTTTAATTAACACCAAATCTTCTTCTAACTAAACAAACAGTTTTTATACATATACTTCCTCCGGTTCAATATATAAGCAAAAAAAATCTCAAGGTTTTTTTGTAATGACCCAAAATATGGCAAGTAGACCAAGTTTCTCCAATACACTCAAGTAGTTTTAACCCTCTTAGGTATGACAATGCACCCAGATTAGAAGAGTCTAGAATAATGATGAGTCACATCATTTAGGAAGAGTCTAGAATAATGGTGAGTCACTATGATGAGTCACTACCAAGTTTGTTATTAAGAATGTTATATATGTAATGAATGAATGTAATGAGAAACAAGAAGAATATTGAAGAAAAAGCATTTGCTTTTAGGAGGTTGCTCCCCCTCGAATGGGAGTGTTTCTATTTTTCTTTTACACTTTCATACAGTTTTCTGTTAGGTATATAATTTTATACCTTACATTGGTGCTGTCGTTGATCCTCTCATGACTCCATTTTTGTACCCCACCTTCAACTTCATCACCATTACCACACCTTTAATAAAAGGTTCATGGTTAGAAAGGTCCCACATGAACAAGTTCACAAACGCGGAAAAATAAAAACCAAGTTTAAAATAAATAAACCAAAAGATAAACAACATAACCCAACTCGATGTCACAACAGAGCTGGTATAACCGTTCAGGAATGAAATTCTTGGAATACAACTGAACTAACTAAACATAAGGAAAAGTCCTAACTATGAGTGGTGGCACCTCGGAGTCACTCCTCTCTTGACTTCCCGCCATCCTCTGCAAGGTGTCAATCAGGCCAAACAAATAAACAGAGAACGGGGAGTAAGAATCATGTAAACATATGCGGCATGGAGATAGGAAGCAAGGTAAAAGAAACAGTATGGCATTATCATAACATATGTCAACATATATGTCAACATACATCAACATCAACAATATCAAGTATGCTATGCGGTGCAATGCAACACTACTCCGCTACTCTATTATGCATGTGGATCCAAACTAACTTGGGATGAACGACCTCGGAGTTACATATCCGTATTGGCCATAAAAGCACCAACACCAGCAGTCCACCAAACCATCGGGTGAACTCCATGGAAAGCCAACGCATCAAACCGTGGATGCCTCATCACGGGGGGCCGCGGTCACCAAACCATCGGGTGACCTACCGTGGATGGCCAGATCACCGTACTCTCAGGCGATCTCCCATATGTTGAACCTCCCCCTCAACCATCAACTTCAATGCTCTATGCATGGCAAACAACAACAAACAACAACCACCTCCTTTGCTTAGGCCCAAAAGCCCCCAAGACTTCAACATCAACTCAACATGCTTGGGCCAATAAGCACCCAAGACTTCAACATCATCAATACCTTAGAACCAAACCGTGGGGACAAGGCCCCCTTGGCCAAAAAGCACCAAGGTACAACGTACGATATCCCAACGGATACCGACTTAACCATCTTATCGTCTTTCAACGTCTTGATTATTATATAATTAAGTTATCTAGTCTTGTCATTATGTTATCATCATTTCATTGGGAAAGATTGGGGGTTTAAACCCCTTTAAATCCTTGATCTCAGATTCTGCCCAGAGGGGTGAGCACGGGCGTGCTGCCACTTAGGTGGAGCACGGTCGTGCTTCCTATATATTAGGCACGGCCGTGCTTAGCTGCACGGTCGTACTCCTCTATTGCACGGCCGTACTTAACGCGCGACCATTTTTCAGAATTCAAACTGGGAGCACGGGCGTGCTCCCTGTTCAGTACGACCGTGCTCAATGCACGACAGTACTGTTCTGAGCAGAATTCAAATACAGATTATAACCAATTTTTAGGGTCCATTAATCAGTTATTATCAACTCGTTTTTAATCCTAATTAATCAGTTGGTACATTAGTCTCAAGGCTCCAACACAACAGTCATAACAGCAACAGCATCATCAAATCATAACATCAACCAATGGTAAAACACATCACCATACTCATACCAATAGCCAACATGTCCATAACATACCTATAAAGACATAATCAACCAAAAGAGCATGTTATTGATAGAAATAACATTTAACATATTAATCATACAACATAAGACAACACTGGGGTCATGGGGAACCCCTTTACCTTACATCACCCCTACTGCCTATGATTACACTACCCTTCTCCCCATACCTGGATTGAAGGTTTCGACCGTTAGCTCCTTAAACAGCGAAAGATCACGTCCGCCACGAGCGGCTAAGTCCGATGCTAAGCCTTGGTTAAACCAACTGATCAGTTTCTCACACCATAAACGAAAAGAAACCGAAAAGGGGAAGGGACCATTACCTCTAACACTGGCACAGATCAACCAAGCTTACCAAAAGGCCTCCAAAACTCTACTGTAGCAATGGATAAAGAGGAAATACGGAAAAAAGCATAGGTAGCCGCAATATGGTGGCTGCTGCTACTGAAAATAGGGTTTCACGTAAACCCTCGGTTTCTGTGCCAACTTATAAAGGCTGCACACAAAGCACGACCGTGCACCCCCTTGAGTACGATCGTGCTGGACTTAGCGTCAGCGAGGCCCGGTCCGCACTTGAGCACGGGCGTGCTCAACTTAAAACTTGTAACACGTTACAGGCTTTAAGAATGAGCGTGTTGGCTAATGCGCAGGGGCGTGCTCATGCACCAAAAATGGACTTTTAAGCCAAAAATCTCACTAAGCCCTTAGCCAACTATTTAACTTAACAAAACTAACTTAAATAACCAAACGAGCTTTAGAAAATCTCTTAATGAAAAACAAGGTGTTACATCCGATCACCTGGAGGAATCCATCAATAGATCTAAAGCTTCTTTTGAAGCTTACAATGAATCTATCCTTCAAGCTATTCAACTTCTACAATCCCAACCCCAAACCCATGATTCTAAGCCACTGCCCTTCGATCCAACACGGACGAACGAAGTAGACACGGAAAAATTGCAGGAGTTCACAACCGAGAATCATTCATCTATCACCAACAAATTTTCCACCCCACTTCCAACCAAAACCCCATTCACCTCTTATTTGGATGACCCATAGAAATCACACGTTGGCAGCCTTGTAGCTCTGAATTTCATTAGAGCCACAAAACCATCGCCCTTGGAATTTGCAGCAAAAACCACCACCAACCCAGTATCGGAGTTCGTTGTTGCACACAAGGGACTGAACCCGGTTCGTTCGCTTTCTGCCGCCGCCGTACAACAGCTTCCGATCACCGTACCCAACAACAAACAATCAGTTTTTGTATACGAGCATGGCAGAGCTCTCACGGCGGAGCTTCGACGGCAATCTTAGAGGCTTCATTCTCGGTTGGAGCTCTCGACCTTGACCCCGCATGATATGGTGTCCTCGCCGGAGAAGGTGGCTAAGAACATCTCCTTAGCCACCCCGCAACCACACTCCATCTTCGTGTTCGACCCCGGAGATTTCAACTCGATCGTGCGTCGCCATCTCCGAGTCAGAAGCTTCAAGTCTTCCGATCTCGGTTCCCTCGTCTTCATCTCCAGCAAGTATGTTTCTGTCTTTCTCGGCTTGGTCACGCTCGTCCCCGTCGTTGGGTTCCCTTCTCGCGACGGTGTCGCCCTCAGATCCGCATCTGGTTGGCCATGGGTGCCATGGAAACTGGTCAAGCTTGTAACACCCGGGTGCCGACGAGGGCGGGGAGTGATCGCCGGTGCAAGAAGGCATGGACAAGGAGCGGCTCCTGGTAGGCTTCTAGGCAGAGGGACACATGAATGAACCAATTACACACCCGAATGAGAGGGATCCTAAGACTGTGTAGGTATGGGACTATACATTTGAGGAAGGCTTATATGAATTGATTGGTACTACCTATACTAACAAGATGCATCTTCTTTTCGGTAGCCCATCACTTAAGAACTCCACAGTTAAGCGTGCTTGACTTAGAGCAATTTTGTGATGGGTGACCTCCTGGGAAGTTTTCCCAGGAAGCGTGTGAGTGAGGACAAAGCACGCTGAAAAGACCCGTGTTGGTCTGTGGGGACAGTCGTCAATCCATAGAGCAGCCAGGGATGTTACAAAGCTCATTAGGCTTGAGCCTCTCATGAAGCTGTTCCTAGGCTTCAGCTTTGCAATAGAGTGGAACACTAGGGTTTGGGCCTGATGTGCGTTTTTTTTTTCAGGCTGCTTCTATTATTTTGTCTTGGGCCTTGCTATCAGAATATTTGGGTAGTATTTTTTATTTTAGTTTTGGTCCTTTTCTAGTAGGATCAATATTTTTTGGGCTGAAGTTATGGACTTCAATACACCTTGAGGACAATGTGTGTTTGCAAGACTGGTGGGATGTAATGACCCAAAATATGACAAGTAGACCCAATTTCCCCAATACTAAGCCCAAGTAGTTTTAACCCTCTTAGGTGTGACAATGCACCTAGATTATAAGAGTCTATAATAATGATGAGTCACATAATTTAGGAAGAGTCTAGAATAATGGCGAGTCACTATGATGAGTCACTACTAAATTTGTTAGGTTTGTTATTAAAAATGCTATATATGTAATGAATGAATACAATGAGAAACAAGAAGAACATTGAAGGAAAAGCATTTGCTTTTAGGAGGTTACTCCCCCTCGAATCGGAGTGTTTCTATTTTCTTTTACACTTTCATACAGTTTATGTTAGGTATATAATTTTATACCTTATATTTTTTGTCCAATATATAAGTAAATTTTGTTTTCCAGTGACTCATTTAATGACATTATTCTCAAAATATCCTTCATTTAATACAAATTCCAATGACTCATTTAATGAAGATTGAAGTTTTAGATGAAGGGTAATTTAGGTAACAAACCTAATTTTTTACAAGATTCAATGAGATTAATTAACCACCTTAATATATGTGTTACATTAATTTTTTGTTTATAATATGGACCGGAGGGAGTATTTCTTTTGATATAGCTTAGGGCTTCCGATATTCCCTAATATCTTTATTAATTGATCTAAACAGAAGTCTTTCAGTAAATAAAACAAACAAAAATAATATTTTAAATATTTTTTTTATAAAATAAATAAATATGTGTGTACACTACCGCCGGGGGGATAGCCTAATTAATCAGTTCATTGTTGAAATCATTATATAAGTATAACCGAAAACCTTCCCTCTATTCTTTTGTATCTCTTTGACAGGAATTTCAATTTAACCACACCATTTGTTAATGGGTGTCACCATTCAAGTAAAGCAACCTTTATTTCTAGGGACTTACTTTAGCATATTGGGCTTTATTGAGACAAAGTATTGTGGTCCTTCTTGATTTTCCCCATCATCCACAAAGCAAGTTGGTGACCCAAATAATGCAAGTACGTTGGACACCAAAACAATGAAGACTACAGTTTGTGTCTGATTGGAAGAGATAATGCGCATTGGTGATCTTCGTGTGGGATGTACACCGTGTTCCATTATATTCATTATCCAATTGCACTTGGTGGTTTCCTCTTCAGCAATCCATTCTTCCTTAGCTTTTGACCCTTTTTCGTTCCACATATACTTGTTTCTTAGGTTGGATTATGATGGGTAACTAGAATAATTAACCTTGTAATTGATTATGAAGGTATGGATTGCAAATTTAACTTTTGTATTTAGTTAACAAGAATTCCATCTAATTGCATGATCAAAAGTTATATAGGGTTTAGGGTGGAAAGTGGTGTGTGTCTAATCTGATGTTTTTTTGGGCTTTGCTTTGGTGGTGTAGTTTCAGATGTATAAGTTGCGGTTTTTGTAGGTGAACCTTGGTGCCTTGCTTCTTTTGGTGATCTTATGTATAATTGCTTCTGGTCTCTGTCTAGGGGTAGTATCAATTCTACATAGATGACTTGCATATCTTTTTAATTGGGTCAGAGTACCCTTTGTACTCAATACAATTTGCTTATAATATATATATATATATATATAAACATGATCAAAAAAAGTTAACAAGAATTCCATCTACGGGGCGTTTAATATAAAGATTTTTGTTTTTTGGTTCCCAGGAATCATGATATCCAGAAATCATCATTAATTTATAGGAATCACCATTAATGGGAATACTAAAAATGTGTTTGCTAGGTCTTAAACATTCTTGAGAGTATGTTACGAGTAATCTTTGACTCACCTGTTTGATTTAAGGATATATTTTTTAGGAACATGAGTATTATTTTTAAGAATATGGATTAATTGAAAATTAAAAATATTATAATTTTTTAAAATTAAAATAATTTAAAAACTAGTACATACTAATATTTGTTTATACTTTGATTTTATATCAGAGTCCTCTTCTCTCAAATAAAAATATATCTTAATTAACATAATATTAATATTATTAATGGAAAACTAAGGCATAATAGTCTTTTTTTTATTAAAAAAAAAAAAAGTTCCCATGTCCATAGAAAACTTTGATTCTCACCCCTTCCATGAGAATTAATGTTTTTGGGGGAAAGCCTAAAAACATTCCTAGTTCAGAATGTTAGTATTTTAAGAATGTTTTTTTATTTTAAAAAAAAAGCATACCAAATGAAACGCACTAGCGGTAACTCTCAAAACCCTAACATAACAACTGAAATTGCAACTACGCATTGTAATTAAATTAAAACCTTTTGAAATTGATTTCTTAATATAATATAAAAATATTGCCTCCAAATGTTGCCTTTTAAAGAAAAAACAATTTGAGACTAAATCTTCATACCTACCTAAAACTACTCGTAGTGCTTTGTTTGTTAGAGTAGAAAATGGAAATAGAGAAAATAAGAAGAGAAAAAAGAAGGAAAAATATATTTTTCTCTTGTTTGGTGGGCGAGAGAAATAAGGAAGAGACGATACGATTGGTGGGACCCACCTCAAATTTTTTTCTCTCCCCAAATGAGAAGAAAATGGAAGAGAGGGAGTGTTCATCTAAAATGACTTTTGTATGCTAAATGGAATTAAATTAATCATTTATTTAATTAAATTAAATTAAATAATTATATAAAACTAATAAATTTTATTATTTAAAATAAAATAAAATAAAATAAAATAAATCAATTACATTAGTTTAAATTATTTGATTATTTAAATTAACTTAATTAATAAAATTAAAATATTTGTATATTGATTTTTAAGTTAAGGGTATTTTTATCTTTTTAAAAAAAATTATATTTCTCTCTTCTCACTTTATATCTAACCAAATAAAAGGGAGAGAGAGAACATACTTTTTTCTCTCTTATTTCTCATATACCAAACAACACATAAATTTATTTTATTTATTATCATTTTCTCTCTTCTCAATTTTTTTTTTTTCACACCACCCAGTAAAGCATACATGCGTCTAGTATGTTAGTGTACGGAATGCACTATTATGTGTTATCATTACCCAAATTGGAAGAGAGTATATCTTATATCTCTTAAATGTGTGTTGTTTTCAACTAACAGGTGCTAAAATCTCTTTCATAACACAGATTGTTCAGTTTTTTTAACTGTTTGGGGATGCCGTTAATAGGACTGAAAAGTTAGGAAGCTGGATAATGCGGTGGCATATCGTGATTTGATGCATTTGAGATATGTTTTATAACTAGATTACATGATGTGAGTGTTTTTGAAAGATGGATTATTTTCATTTTAGCTGTTTTACACATAAAAAGTTGTTTTTTCAATAATACTATGTGTCTGGTATTTGGATTAAATTTGAGAAAAAAGCTTTTTTATTGAAAAAAAAGCTGTTGGGGTTGCATCCATGATAAAGGACCGGTAGATTATTCATATTTCATTATTTTCCACCTCAAATCTAGCTTTCCAATCTTACCCTTACCAACTACGTAGTCCTCTCTGCAAAACAAATAACTTTATATTCTTTTTTTCGTAATTTACTATATAAAAGTAAAAAATTTTTCACCGTTCAAACGAAAAAAATTATCTTAAAATTACTTTTCAGCAAATAGACCCACACAAAAACAGATTCTGATTATAATCGATTATCACAATAATTATTTATATAAAATTGATTATCAATATAATTTTTTTTTTGTCCAATTTCCCCAAACACACTCGTCTATTATATTCTTTTCTGGTGAATTGAACTATTGATCCAGCAAAGTATATTGCTTGTTAGTTTGCGGTTGTTTTCTTTTTTCTTTTTTGCTGTAGCTAGAGGGTGTTCTTGGTCTTTTGAAAATGGGTTTTTGAGTACCCTTATATCCTTTATAAATATACACTTTTGCTTTTTCAAAAAACCAAAAAAAAATGGAAATTTTCATTCCGTGGATTGCATATATATAGGATGGGAATATCTAAGGTCGGGATAGGGTAATATATACTACTTTTTCCTATACTCGTGTTTAAAAAAAATATCCGTACTCGAATCATATCCACGGGATAGCAGCTTTAGTATCCTTACCTATATCCTCTAGGTACTTAATATCCACACTCGCACCCTTACCCAAACTTTGACTATAAAATAGCAATAAATAACATAAAGATCATTATAACTTAATTAAAAAACATCCAAAGATCTTTTAAACATTATCATGAAACATTACAAACCAAAATATTAAACAAAATAAAAATATCTAAAACATCCAAAACGAGTAAATATCATAATGAACATTCAAAATAATAAATTTATACACTTGTAAGTCCTGAAAGGGAAAAACACTAATGAGTCATAGGTTTAGAACTTTTATATTAATTTTATTCTTAAAAATTGATATATATATATATATATATATATATATATATATATATATATATATATATATATAAAAGCAAAAAGATGCTAGAACTTCTCAGGGAGGAGAGTAGAATAATAATAATGTTGTTGAAGATGGTTTCACGGTGGTTACTTCCAAATCTCAGAAGAAGTATAACCTGAGATTTGATAAAAAAACCTAATTCTTTGTATGCTTGATTCTCGTTTATTTTGCATGGGTTTTGGTTTTTTGTCATCCCCCCATATTCTTGTTTTCTTTTTTATTTTATTAATAAATTTATGGTTACTTGTCACATTGTTTTAATATATATATATATATATATATATATATATATTTATATATATATATATATATATATATGCAATGCAGGGTAGAGTGGGTACTAGAGTACCCGTACCCACACTCATATCATATCTTGTTTGTGGGTAATTATTCAGTCCCAAACTCATACCCATAAAACAGATATTTACCATATCCGTTGCGGGTATTTTTTACGGGTATCAATGGGGTAGGGTCTAAATTACCATTTCTATGCATATATATGCTTGTTTTGCCAGGTCGAATAACCTGTAGTTTCTTAATTTAATATCCAGATCTGTTATATTCTTAAATTTCAAAAATAATATGTGCTTGGTTTGAGCTGCACTTTTTTGTAACTAATTTGAGGGTGTGGCTATGGTGCACCATCCATATTTTACATCACCCACTATATCATCCATGTGACAAATTTTGGGCCAATCAAATTGCCACATAGGTTGGTCAAAATTTCAAAGTTTCTAGTTGTATTATATTGTAGTCAAACTATATGAATACAATATATTGTAGTATATTATATGTACTCTTTGTATTCGCAAATTTAACCCATATTAAAATAATGTTTTTTGATTAAAAAAACTGATTATATTGCAAAATATTATTGACAACGAACATTATTTTAATTCATATTAAAATATTATTTTTTAATATAATCAGTTTTTTTAATCAAAAAACATTATTTTAATATGGGTTAAATTTGCGAATACAAAGAGTACATATACTATACTACAATATATTGTATTCATATATTTAACTACAGTAGAAATACAACTAGAAAGTTTGAAATTTTGACTAAACCCATGTGGCAATTTGATTGGTCCAAAATTTGTCACATATAGATGATGTAGTGGGTGGTGCAAAATATGGGTGGTGCATCTTAGCCCAACCCACTAATTTGAATGTGTAATTCTTTTTTACAAATGAATTATATATTTAGCATTCAAATGGCTCACAGTCCCTTCAAGCCAAAGCTATATATATAATCCGATCAGCATCCAGATCTTCACTGCCATCGTATTTTAAGTTTATATGTAATTTTGATTGGGAAATAAATTTAACTAATTAAATTAATTACTCGGATCATGGCTGGCATTGATCTTTCTACACATATTTTTGCATAGGAATCTTTGGTCCCTGCACAGTTTCCACACACATGTGATGGTATTCTAGTGCTGGAATTGTATCAATTCCTTATACTATAGAGATGAACACTACACCAATATGTATGCTTATAAAAAACAAAAAAAACTACACCAATGTAAAAGTATCATTTCCCTTAACATTTAACATGTCACCCTCCCTATTCCAAATTCTCGTGCTAATAATTTAGAGTTGCCATTCTCAATGACACACGCATCTATACAACTAAAAATCTGAAAATGATCATCACTTTTTTATATCAACTACATAAAGTAAGAACAAATATAATATTGATTGACATATATGTTAGAAAATAGGGTATGGATCTGCAACAAAGAAGAAGAAAATAATGGTAACGCGCAATCTCCAAGGCGTGTGAGGACACTAGGCTTTAGGTTCGATTCGCCCCCACCAATCTCTCCTCGTAGATTGGATGCAACAGGTGTAACTGGCGAATCCCCTTCGGGATACAATGGAGAACCTTGGTTTGGTTTGCACACCCTAAACCAAGCGTATCAACAATGACAGTTTACAGAACAATAGTCTCCTTAACTCTCTTTGCGCATAAGGGAGAAAAGAAGGTGATTTGGAGTAAAGAATGGTTGATAGATTCTGAGTTTTTCGTGTCAATTACTGCATGCAGATGGTCCTATTTATAGACCAACTCATGTCACTTGGTGAAAGAAAAAAACTCTTCAAAAGTTCCCCAAACAGTCAAATTCGATACATAAGTAGTATTAACGTTCATTAACTGACACAAGACATCAGTTGGCCTAGCAGCCAACGGACGCGTCCCTTCCCTTACAAACCCGAGTTCGAATCTGTGCTCCTACCGTTTTTGTACTGTTAAGGTTTAAAATAAAATGGTTACATTTAAAACTCAAAAATTACCGCATAAAAGGTTCGAACTCACACCCTTGAGGAATAATACAAGTGTGGCAACCGCTGTGCTGTACAACAAACTTGTACTAAATTAACAACATGATATGTATTTATTTGATCGTTGATAACATTTAATATTTTATGAATTTTGAAAATCTCTCACAATCCCCCACCATTTTCAAAATGAATCCAAATCCCATTATTCCGGAAATCACATGCTTTCAGACAAAGGTATCTTAGGGATTTGAACCTTTACTTAGTAAGCCATGGGTTTCACTCATCCCCGAATAAAATGGTAGACAAGCTTTGAAGCAAATATTCATTAGAACAAGCGTGCATGACTTACACATGAAATCTCGGTACCATTGAACGACGTGGTAGTATGACACATTTGGTAAGGCCTTGTGTCATGTATCCTTTTCATGAGAGCTTACAGAGTCAAGCCCAACTCTAAGAAGCGGCCACACTTCACTCTCATATAGGTGGACTTTACCAGAAGCACCCCCATAAGTTGGGCACCTCAGCACATATATGCTATAGGTCCATTAAGAGCAAAAGCTCACCCTTTTCTTTTATGTCCTTATGGTTTCCAAGTACTTTTAAACCTTGGGATGCATCTATTTGTCAAGTACTTGAAATCACTCTCATAGTGTACTTTGGCCACATTGAACTCAAGACTTGATGCTACTCAAGTGTGAGTTGGGTTTCCATCATTGGTGATCATGTAGATATGGGCTTGATTCCCATCCCTAATGATGTTTTTCCACATCATATCACTTGTCAGTCCTTTCGTCAAAGAATGCAAGATTTCTTTTCGTCTTATAAAGACCTTGGATATTACTCCATTTGTAATTAGTTCCAAGACATAACTATGTCTTAGCCCAATGTTCCTGGACTTTCCATTATAAACCTGACTATATGCATGATAGTGTTTACTGACTATCCCATTGTATGGATACTGACGTCATTAAAATTGGTATCTCATACAACATGTTTCTAAGCCATTTAATCTCAATGTTAAATGCTGCCGATGCTATGAATTCTATAGTCATGGTGGAACCGGCAATGCCGACTTATTTCTTGAAACCCCAATAAATAGCACCCCCACCAATTGTCAAAACTCAACTGCTTGTTAAAGCATGATCTTCTTGTATAAGTCACCCAACTGGCATCCGTGTAACCTTCTAATACCGAAGGATACCCATTATAGTTTAAACTATAGTTCTTGTCCCCCACAAGTATTTCAATACTCTTGGACAACATGCTAATGGTATTTTCTTGGATTACTTGTATACCTACTTAGTCTCCTATAACATATGCAATGTTTGACCGGGTACATGTCATGACATACATTAGACATCCAATTACTTTTGAGTATTCAAGTTGTGCTACTAGACTACCTTTGTTTGGTACTAAATTAATGATATGATCATAGGGAGTAGTGATAGGTTGACAATCAAAGTGATTAAATTTCTTTAATACCTTTTCTATATAGTGAGGTTGGGGTAAACCTACATTCTCACCATCTCTTATTATTCTAATCCCTAGAATCACATCAGTTACTCCTAAGCATTTCATATCAAAATTTCTAGATAATAACCTCTCGGTTTCTTCTACCTAATCTAGATCAGTACCAAATATTAATATATCATCAACATATAGGCAAATCATGTCCTATTTTCCTGCATGGAATTTACTATAAATACCCTTGTTAGATTTATTTATTTTATATCCATTAGCTAGCACAACTTGATCAAACTTTTCATGTCATTGTTTAGGAACTTGTTTTAGTCCATACAATGACTTCTTCAATTTACACACTTTCTTTTGTTGACTATTAAACACAAGCCCTTCATGTTGCCACAGGTGCATATGTATCAAAATAGTCAATACCCTCCTTTGTGTAAATTCCTTAGCAGCTAATCTTGCCTTAAACTTATCCATGGTTCCGTTAACCTTGGTTTTCCTTTGAAAATCCACTTTCAACCTATTGGTTTGGAACCAGGTGGGAGGTCTACTTGTTTTTCACATTTTATTCCCCATTATTGAGTCCATTTCCTCTTGTATAGCTTTCATCCAGAAAGCGGGATCTTGAGACTTATTGCCTCTTTAAATGTGTCTGGATCACTTTCTGTATTCTAACAGATTGGCCTATAACTGTCTATGGACTCTCTTATTCCTTCAACAAGGAACATGAAAAACCTTGGTCTGTAAGTTTTCTCTTTTCTAGCTCTCTAACTTCCCCTAAGTTCTAAACCCACCAAAGTATCTTTATTAGATACATTGCTTTCCGGATCATGTGCATTACTAAGAACATTATCCTTGTGACTTGAAATTGAGTTAAACCTATCTTCTTGAAGGATTACATCTCTAGACTCAGTCACTATATTTACAGGATGAGTCATTAGATTCCATAACCATGAATCTATATGCTTTGCTAATTTTAGCATAGCCCGAGAAAACACATTCAATTCCCCTTTCACATAATTTATTTCTTCTGGTTCAAGAACTTTTACTATTGCCCTACAACCTCAAACTTTGAAAATTTTGAGAATGATTTTCCTATTTTCCAGAGCTAATATGGGGTTATCTTGTTCCTTCTTTTGGAACCCAATTTACTATGTAAAAAGCCTTCAACATGACCTCTCTCCAATATCATTTTGTTAGACCAACCTAGGATACCATGGCTTTTACAATTTCTTCTTATATCCTAATTTTCTTTTCAATTCTACTAATTTGTTATGGGGAATAAGGTGCAGTTGTTTGGTCAACCATTCTAGTAGACTCAAAGTAATAATTAGGATAATAAACTTTTCCTATTCCATTACACTTAAGACATTTAATAAATATCCAATAGCAACCAACTTCAATTTGCCCACCACTATATAATTACATATATAATCATCAAAACTCCTGGGTAATTGAAAATACTTTTAAATTTTTCTTAAATTTGTTAACTAACAAACCATTCATAACATGTTATAAATATAGCATTCAAAATGTAATCATGAGATAAATAACTCCAAATGACAACAAATTTCAACTACAATGATTGGCCTGATGGTAAATTCCCTTGTTCGTTAATCATTGGCCGAGTTCGAATCCCATGGTAGCAATTTTCCATATGTTTTGTCAATTCCGTTTTATTCAAAAACAGTTGAAAAAATGTTCAATATATCAAAATACAGATTCGAACCCGCAACCTAACTGTGTAAGAACAAGTGCGTCTGCCACCAGACCAACACAACTATTAATGTAAACTAACAACCGTTATTACTAATTGAATCAAATAAACGTTTGGCACCACACCTGCATGGATCACCCAGACCCGTTTTGCAGGAAACCGGGTTTCCACAACCCATTCGTGAACCACATCCATTTTTGGCACTCATATTCCATCCTATAATTATTTTAGTTGTCTCTACATTTTTATTCATATCTAAACACGTTCAAGGATAAATCTAGATGACATTCGTCATAGAAAATAAACAAAACAATGATCCATCATTTTCAATTTTCTATAACATTTCTTCATGAACATACATGTTCATTCTAACAACTTAGAACACTCCAAAACATTTTTAATTTCTAAATAAACAAGAAACAATTCTCATCTTATATTCACAAAGTCATGCACTCGTAATATAAGATTTCCTACTCTAAAATTAATTGGTTCTTACATGGATCGGATCAAATCCACTAATGCATGCACATGATATAATCATTCATATATTAGACTATTTTATCAAAATAGAGCAACATACTTGCATGCATAATAAACCAAACATATTCATGTTCATCAAAATTCACATACTTGATTTTATTCTAAATCATGCATATAAGGCTCTAGTACCACATGTTAATTTTAACATAAATAAAGAATGCCTTTATGATTGTACACACATGTATTTAGAATACCAAGTATAACATAGCCATGAAAGTAATTGTGTACCTTTCACCATGGTCAGAAATAAACATTTTTGATGAAGTATGTGAGTACTCATCTCTCCTTGCTTGTAAAAAGACCATGCATCACTTTCTCCCAACGAGCGGAGTTTTCACCCTTGAACCTCTCCACTTTGACAATGTCAAAATATCATCTCCCTCAATGTTGCAACCATTTTTATTAAACGAAAATCGAACCTAAAGATTGTTAGAAAATGGGGTATGGATCTGCAACAAAGAAGAAGAAAATAATGGTAACGCGCAATCTCCAAGGCGTGTGAGGACACTAGGCTTTATGTTCGATTCGCCCCCACCAATCTCTCCTCGTAGATTGGATACAACAGGTGTAACTGGCGAATCCCCTTCAGGATACAATGGAGAACCTTGGTTTGGTTTGCACACCCTAAACCAAGCGTATCAACAATGGCAGTTTACAGAACAATAGTCTCCTTAACTCTCTTTGTGCATAAGGGAGAAAAAAAAGTGATTTGGAGTGAAGAATGGTTGAGAGATTCTGAGTTTTTCGTGTCAATTACTGCATGCAGATGGTTCTATTTATAGACCAACTCATGTCACTTGGTGAAAGAAAACAACTCTTCAAAAGTTCCACAAACAGTCAAATTCGATACATAAATAGTATTAACGTTCATTAACTGACACAATACATCAGTTGGCCTAGCGGCCAACGGATGCATCCCTTCCCTTACAGACCCGAGTTCGAATCTGTGCTCCTACCATTTTTGCACTGTTAAGGTTTAAAATAAAATGGTTACATTTAAAACTCAAAAATTGCCCCATAAAAGGTTCAAACTCGCACCCTTGAGGAATAATACAAGTGTGGCAAATTTGTCTTGTCAGACAAAGAAACTTGTACTAAATTAACAACATGATATGTATTTATTTGACCGTTGATAACATTTAATATTTTATGAATTTTGAAAATCTCTCACAATATATTGAGTAAAGATCCAATTTGGTCTCTGAAATTATGAAGTAGTATCAACTTAGTCCCTGAAATTATCAAAATTCCAAATTAATCCCTGAAATTGTAAAACGGTAATCAACTTAATACCTCTGTTGAAAATCGTATGGACTATGTTGATTTTAAGTGTGCAATGTTAATGACTTAATTGATATTAAGTGAGTAAAATAAGGGACCAAATTGATACTAACTTATTATTCAGGGACGATTTTGGAATTTCGATAATTTCAATGACCAAATTGATACCACTTCATAATTTCATGATCAAATTGGGGATTTACTCGACATATATTACTTTCATCAATGCAACACGAAAACTCTTTGGTGGATTCTACCATGGAGCTATTATTTTATGGGTATACTCATGTAGACAATATTGCACAAATTTCCACCTACACCAACCGGTTTTCTCGCATTTGTCAGGTAAATTTAATATGTCACCTAATTACAAGGTATTTGCAGTTAAGGGTCTGTCTTTTTAAAGAAATCAACAAATGCTTCCCTATGTCGAAGACTGTCTATGCTCATTGCCAACGAAGGAGGGGGGTTGAAAATAAGTGCGTCCATCTTACCACGTCAGCAGATGGAAATACTAAAGCACAAAGTAACCAAGTAGACGAGCTCCATATGCCACGTCATTGGACGAAGCTTCTCATTAAGGACTTAGCATGCCCAAAGACTTGTGTGGGGGAGCACTTCTGTCACTTGTGTGGATGAGCGCTTCTGTCACTTGTGTGGACGAGTGCAATTACCTCAATAATCTGTGCGGTAGACATATATTAAGGCATCGCATTCAGCCAAAAGACTTGAAAATAAGCGTGTCGATCTTGCCACGTCAGCAGACAGAAGTACTAAAACACAAAGTAACCTAGTAGACGAGCTCCATATGCCACATCATTGGACGAAGCTTCTCATTAAGGACTTAGCAAGGCCAAAGACTTGTGTGGACGAGCGTTTCTGTCACTTGTGTGGACGAGCGCTTCTGTCACTTATGTGGACGAACACTTTTATCACTGAAGTGGTAGAAACGCTCGTGCAAAGACTTGTGTGGACGAGCGCTTCTGTCACTTGTGTGAACGAGCGCTTCAGTTACTTGTGAGATCTAGACAGGGACCCGTACTCAAAAAACTAGGGACTAAATTACAATTACTGACAAAAAATCACCTTCAGTTAGCCAGTTCACAATTTTTTAATTTAAATATCAAATCTAGAACGTTCATTAAAATATGATTATATCTAAAGATCAACATCACTTATAATATTATCTACATGAGTATATCCATAAAATAATAACTTTATCCTATAATCCACCATATTATTAGTTATATGGCTTCTGGATCTGTGATTCATTGAATCTATAACAGACTATTTATTATTTGTCAGGGAAGCTTTTTATCTGATCAACATATCCTCCTATTAGACTTGCAAGTGAAAGAGAAAGAGAGAGAATTCCATCAATGAATTATTCACAAGTCTTTGAAAAAATGTACAAGTCTGAGTTCTCATCACTCTATACAAAGCTATATATCTGTTAAAATTAAGACTAACTAATCTAACTAATCTAACAACCAATTAACAACTAATCAAGGATTAACTAACTTATTAACTAACTTAAAACTAATTCCTAACCGTAATACTCCCCCTCAAGTTTGGAGCATAGATGTCTAACGCTCCTAACTTGGAAATCAGAACAGAAAACTTGCAGTGTGGGAGTGCTTTAGTGAAGACATCAGCCCATTCGTTGTTGAGTTGGGAGATAAATTAAGTTCAGAAAACCAGAATTGACATATTGTCTGATGAAGTGGCAATCAATGTCTATGTGCTTCGATCTCTCATTGGAGGTGGGATTGGCAGCAAGCTGGATTGCTGATTTATTATCACACATAACCATGGTAGAAGAAACATCAATCTGAAACGCTCTAAGAAGTTGCTGCAACCAAAGAAGTTCACTGGTGAGGCATGCCAGTGCTCTATATTCTGCTTCTGCAGAAGATCGTGCAACTGTAGGTTGTTTTTTAGATTTCCATGAAATCAAAGAAGATCCCAGATAGACACGTAAACCGGTGGTGGATCTTCTAGTAACACCGCAGCATTGCCCCAATCGGAATCAACATATGCTGATACTTTGGTATTTGCCTGAGAAGGAAAGAAAATTCCTTGGCCTGGTGCAATTTTTAGGTACTGCAGAATATGATGTAAGGCTTTGAGATGTGGTGTCCGAGGTTTGGACATGAACTGGCTCAGTTTGTTGACTGAAAAGATGATGTTAGGCCTTGAAATAGTCAGGTACATGAGTCTGCCAAGCAGTCTTCTATACAAGGATGGGTCAGGAAGAAGATCACCATCTCTGTCATCAAGCTGCAGGTTTGCTTCCATAGGAATTTTAGCAGGTTTTGATTCACTGAATCCAGTGTCTTCAAGCAGTTCCAGAGTGTATTTTCTCTGACTCAAGTGAATTCCTTTTGATGATTTGGCAATTTCCAAGCCCAAAAAATACTTCAAATTACCAAGAACTTTCAGTTTAAACTGAGATTGTAAGTCTGTGATGATGCAGTCAACAAGAGACTTACTTGGGCTGGCAATGATGATATCATCCACATAAACAAGGAGGATGATGAGAGAGTCATTGGATCCTTTGTGGAACAGTGAATAGTCAGCAGTGGACTGGTGGAAACCAAGATGTGAGAGTGCTGCAGAAAATTTCTGGAACCATTGCCTTGAGGCTTGCTTCAAGCCATAAAGAGACTTATGCAATTTACACACTGAACTGACTCCTTGTTTTGGATACCCTTGAGGCAAATCCATGTATACTTCTTCAAAAAGATCACCATTCAAGAAGGCATTGTTGATGTCCAATTGAGCCAAGTGCCAATGCTTTTGGGCTGCCACAGCAAGCAAGACTCTAACTGTGGTTAACTTAGCCACTGGAGAGAAGGTTTCCAAAAATCAATTCCCATCTCCTGTGTGAAACCTTTAGCAACTAATCTGGCCTTGTGTCTTTCCACTGAGCCATCCGACTTGAATTTCGTCTTGTAGATCCATCTACAACCAATGGTTTGCTTTCCGGAGGTAGAGGAACCACAGACCATGTTTTATTGGTTTCTAGAGCCTCTATTTCATTTGCCATTCTTTGCTCTCCATTGAGGAAATTTCTTGCTGATGATAGAATTGTGGTTCATAGTGAGAGTCAACATTGGAAATGAATGTGTGATATGGTTGGGAAAGATTTGTGTAGGTAATGTGTTTTGTTAAAGGATATTTGGTATGGTGAACATAATCCTGTAAATACTGAGGTGGATTATGAGCACGAGTAGACCTTCTGGGTTGCCTTGATGCATGATCGAGTGCAAGGCTGTCTTGAACAGGTTCGGGAGAATTTGGTGCAGTTTCAGGAATATTTGGCTCATGTTCAAGACTTGGTGTATCTGGGGCATGCTGTAATTCAGGTATGATAGGTAAGAGATTTGGCACAATGTCTTTAACAGGAACAGGGAGAACAGTGGATTGAAAAGGGTCAGGAGCAGAGTGTGGCTGTTTTGTTTCAAAGGGAAACTTGTCTTCAAAGAAGGTGACATCTCTGGACACCACAAACTTTCTGGTGGTCAGATCATAAATTCTGTAACCTTTATAGCCAGGAGGATATCCCATGAAAACAGCTGGGAATGTCCTTGGTGAGAACTTGTTTCTCTGTGAAACTGGAACAATGACAAAACACAAGCAGCCAAAAACTCGAATGATGCATAACTTGGTAGTTTGTTGTATAACAACTCATAAGGAGAGCAATTTTTTAGTGAGGGTGAAGGAACTCGTTTATCGGGAAGGTGGCAGCATTGACACACTCCCCCAAAAGGTTATAGGAACCTTGGATTGAAACAAGCAGGTGCTCTTGCAACATTCAAGAGGTGTTGATGCTTCCTTTCAACCACAAAGATTCTCGCTCAGTCCTGTAAGGACAGCTGAACTGATGCACAATGCCATGTTCTTGAAGAAAATCAGTCATTTGAAGTTCCTTGGCATTGTCAGACCGAAGCTGTTTAATAGTCCTGCCAAAATTAGTCTTGACATAGCTAAAGAAATTTTTAATCAACACAGGTGCCTCAGATTTATGTTGTAACAGGTACAACCAGGTGAATCTAGTACAATCATCAACTATAGTTAGAAAAAACCTCTTGCCATCATAAGTAGGTTGATGATAAGGGCCCCATATGTCTACATGAACAAGATCAAAGGGACTCTCAGAGTAATTGTTATTTGAAATGAATGACAAACGCCTAAATTTGGACAAAGGACATATCAAGCATTTATTGCATGAAGTGAGTTGCAATTGCAAATCAAGTTTATTACGTAAAAGTTTTAAGACTTTTTTTGAAACATGACCTAAACGTGCATGCCAAAGAATACAATCAGATGTTGAACTTGACCTATGTGTAACATTGTATATTTGTGAACCAGACTGGGATTTATTTCCTAACTGTGCATTGTTATCATAATGAGAATGAAGAACATATAGGCCTTGAGAGAGATCACCCCTGCCAATCGTCTTCTGGTGTAATGTGTCCTGAATGACAAAAGAAGATTTTATAAAGGAGACATTAAAAGGAATATGTGAAAGTAAACTACTGATAGAGAGTAGATTAACATGAAAGGAGGGTATGAACAATACTTCATGTATGACTAACTGAGAATTGAGTTGTACTGAACCAATTCCTACAACTTTAACTAAAGACTTATTTGGTAAAGTGACAAACCTATTATGTAATTCTTGAAAGTTAAGAAAAACATGTTTATGACAGGTTATATGGGAAGTAGCCCCAGAGTCAAGAATCCAACAATTGGAATTCTTGAATGGAGAATTTAGGATTGACAAGGTGATACCTACAGACGACTCACCTACAAAGGAATCAGGTTGATCTTGGACAGTAGCCAAAGGGACTTTTGCTAGTTGAGCTTGTAATTGAGCAAGAAGATGTTGACACTGCTGAGGTGACCAGTTTGTATCTTCAGTGCCATCAGTGATTGCTAAAACTTGATTCACAGAAGCAGAGGTTGAATGCCTCTTGTGACCAGGAGGGTAACCATGCAGCTTGAAGCATTTGTCTTTGGTATGCCCTGTTATGCCACAGTGAGTGCAAATTGGCCTATCCTTCTTTCGATTCTTGTTCTTGCTCGACCAACAACATATATCTTGCTTGATGGATCGGGACAATTTGAAGTCCAACTTCTCTTTGGGTCTCATCTTGAAGAAGTATTGAAAAAACTTGAGAAATTGGAGGAATAGGATTCATCATTAAAATTTGGCCTCTTGCATGCGAGAAAGATTCATTGAGTCCCATCAAGAAATTCATAACAAACTCATCCTGAAGGAAATCAATTAAGGGTTGAACACCCCCACAATTACAATTATGAACAGGTCGATACTCACCAAGTTCTTCCCACAGTGACTTGAAACGAGTGAAGTAGGCACTGATGGAGCTAGAATCCTGAGTACAATGAAGTAAAGCCTTTTTCAACTGAAAGATCCTAGGTCCATTTTTCTGCTTGAAGCGATCTTCAAGATCCTTCCAAATTGCCGAAGAAGAGGTGCCATAGATCACACTGGTGCTGATTTCTTTGATGATCGAGTTTAAGAGCCAAGACGCAACAATGCTATCATTGCGTTTCCACAGCCGAAAATTCGGATCATTGGGAAGGGGTTGAGGAACAGAGCCATCAACAAACCCTAGCTTGTTCTTCCCATCAAGAGCTAACATCATTGAACGACGCCATGTGAGGTAATTTGTACCATCGAGCCGAGAAACGAGTACCAAGCCAGGCAAATCCGAGGCGTGGATGAAGAGAGGGTTTTGCTCTTCCATCGGAACCACAAGTTACAGCAAGAATCAAGAAAGGAGTTGGAACCAGAAGAAGGGAGAAGAGAAGTGCATGCAGAAGGGATCGAAGGAGATGAAAAATAATCGGAAGCTTTAGAAAGAAACTACTGATACCATATTAGACTTGCAAGTGAAAGAGAAAGAGAGAGAATTCCATCAATGAATTATTCACAAGTCTTTGAAAAAATGTACAAGTCTGAGTTCTCATCACTCTATACAAAGCTATATATCTGTTAAAATTAAGACTAACTAATCTAACTAATCTAACAACCAATTAACAACTAATCAAGGATTAACTAACTTATTAACTAACTTAAAACTAATTCCTAACCGTAATACCTCCCCCTCTCTCCGTGTGATTTAGGAACTGCATAAAAGAGGTGCTCTTCTTTTTGTTGAACAAAAGCAGTGTGATATTACATTTTCATGAATGCTATTTTGCATGCCGCCACCTGATTAATATTGTCTGCTTAATATACTGTGATGTTCGTTAACATTTGGTGCGGTTTACTAATTGCCTCTTTTTCATACATTCTTTCATAAATGAGGTAAAATTTGCTTTACTTTAGGCTTATAAAAAAAAAATTAAGGATCTCAATATTTGATGCTTTTAAGGCACAAGTTAAAAAAATTAATAAAATTTTTTTTTATTAAAAAACTAAATATATCATTTCTTAACACCATGGATACAGTATTTTTCAATAATTTTTTGTATTGACACTAGTTAACATTCTCTTTACTTTTAAAAAGCCGTTTGCATGGGCGGACATGAAATTTGTCTTTTAATTAGTGGACTTGCCTCACTTTTGCCTCCAACATATGCAATTTTCAATTTCATCCATAAATACCCTTCTTTGGTAGTGTGTCCTCCACACTTTCTCCATACCCTCTAATCCATCATCCCTCCATTGATTATCTTTTCCTCAAGTGTCTCACTCTTTCTGATCATGGCATCCAACAATTCCTCACCCCTCAACAAAACCAAATTTGTCATTCCAAACAATGACCTTGAGCAACAAGCAACACTAGAGATTGAAACCAAGGACGATTTTGATTACTCAAAAAGATCCCAATGGCTACGTGCAGCAGTGTTAGGAGCAAATGATGGGTTGGTCTCTACAGCATCTCTAATGATGGGTGTGGGAGCAGTGAAGCAAGACATCAAGGCCATGATCCTATCAGGGTTCGCAGGGCTTGTAGCAGGTGCATGCAGCATGGCCATAGGGGAGTTTGTCTCTGTGTACTCACAGTTGGACATAGAGGTTGCTCAGTTGAAAAGAGACAACAAGGAAAGGGGCAATGAAGATAATGAAGAGAAAGAGAGTTTACCAAACCCTTTACAAGCAGCTGCAGCCTCAGCTTTAGCATTTTCAGTTGGTGCAATTGTCCCATTGCTTGCAGCTTCTTTTATAAAGGAGTATAAGATGAGGTTAGGAGTTGTTTTGGGAGCAGTGAGCTTTGCTTTAGTGGTCTTTGGTTGGTTGGGGTCATTGCTGGGTAAGGCTCCAGCATTGAAGTCATGTGTGAGGGTCTTGGTTGGGGGTTGGCTAGCCATGGTCATTACTTTTGGGCTAACCAAGTTGATTGGCTCAAGTGGGCTTTAGGTTCTGTTGTCAGTTGAGTTTTGCTAATTGGATATATCATGTGATTGTTAATTAAGTAAACTTGTGACTTGAGTGCTCCAGGTCACTTCTCTCCTGGAAGTCCCTCATTTTTTGCATTTTACAAGAAATTAAGAGATGAGACTTGCATTGAAGAAAGTTGGTCTTGGTAATAAGTACTAAAGGAGGTAAGGTCTATGAAAGCAATTATATACGTGATCAAAGCTTTTTATATGCTTGTAAGCTCTTTTATGTATGATAAAACTTGGGGGTTTTCATTGATAAAGTGAGTGGAATATGGTCAAAACTTTGTTTGAGCTCATCTCGAGGGGAAAACATGTGATTTTTTAGAACAATCTGCTTAAAAAAAAAAAAAGAGTCAATTATTTGGTACGAGATAGCCAAGTACGAAATAGATGAAGCATTTGAAAAACAACACTTACAATGTTGCACATTTTTTTGATCTATTTTGAGGAGTATCCCAGTGTCAACCTGAGACGATGACTAATCTCCCACGGGAGTTTATTCGGCACCTCCATGGGTGGCATCCCTCCCAGCTGAGGTTTTTTCAATATCCAAGGCTCGAACCCGAGACCTTGGTTAAGGAACGAGAAGCCTTTAACCACACACGTCAACCTCAGTTGGTACAATGCTGCACGTTTAAAAATGCAAGAAACAATATTAATAATGAACAGTGCATAACCTTCATACATGTTTACCTTAAAAAAAAAAAAACCTTCATACATGTTTTGTCAGAAAGTTTTTCGCACCATCCAACGTTTCCCTAGATAAAAGTAATGAAATTTGTTAAATAGAAGGTATTAAATAAGAATAATGTTTAATATATATTGGAAATTTTAAAAAAAATGCCTGGTTTTTTACTTTTAAATAAGTAGAAGCATTATAAAAATATGCATCATAGCTATAAACATGTAAACATTTACATAATTTTTTTGCATCATCCAGCGTATTATTTTTTATGAGCAATTTTTTTTCCTATATTAGGAGTAGTTAGGGTACCCCAACCCATTTACACTAAACCCAAAAGACTTTACTGCTCAAGTTGTGTTATATACTCATCATCAATACATCTTAGGATTCAGTATGACAGGAGTATTTGCTCATGGAACTATCTTTTTTAATTGAAGATTACAGTCCAGAACCCCTTCTTTTTTTTAATGTTTCCAAACATAGATGTCTTTTTATTCTATATATGGAAAATAATAAAATCAATTAGTTAATTTTTGAACTAATATTTCTGAATAATAAACAAAAATTATTATTTTATTGGTTCTTCCCTAGATAAGAGTAATGAAATTTGTCAAGTGGAAGGTATTATATGAATTATATTTATGTTAAAAAAATTAAAAATGTCTATTTTTACTTTTAACTAAATAGAAGTATTTATAAAATATGTTTCATAGCTCAAGACATGTAAGCATTTACATAAATGCTAATACATGATTTTAGAACATGTCATTTGGAGGATTATTTCCAAGGTCTTAATCGATTATTCTATCTTTTAATTTTAACAATTTAATTATCCTTTTATTAAATAAATTATTTCAAAACGTTTATTAATGAACTGAATGAATACCGTAGTTGAATGGCCTCCCTCAAGAGTTAAGAGCATTACTCTGTCAACCCATTTCCTTTTCCGGGATATGATAATCATCAAGCTTCCTGAATACCATCATTGTCGTACCATAACATCTATCATCTCTAAATAATTATTTGAATTCTGGCTGATCTAATTGACTAAGATCTTGGAATGTCACCAATCACCATTCAATCATATATCCAAATTTTTGGTATCAAGGCCAAGCCCCAGCTAACCACACAGAAGGGGGATACCTACTAAGTCATCCATCAGAATCCTTCCACCCCCGGTTGGTGGAGTTTCTAGCATATTCAAACCCAAGCCCAAAAAGTGGATAACGTTGGCGGGTCAATCTAACAACCTGAATTATATCAACCCAAAAAATTGCCGAGTAGAAAGAGTTGTGGATCTATGTTGAGTATTCTTGACAGATTCAAATACATGTTTCAGGCACCACATACTGATTTCTGGTACCAAAATGGTCCCGCAGAATTGCTTTTCCTCAGTGAACAATTGCAAATGTGTATACCCTTAATTGCTTCCATGTAAACCACACCACAAATATATAGTAATTCACAAAATTTGATCCTCGCCAGTTTCCCTTTTCCACCCTTTTGATCTGAGCTTCCCAGTTGACAGAGCATCGAAGCAGAAGAAACGTACAAGTGTAACTGTGCCTCTCCTTGACATACAATTTGCAGTCCCTGAATCATTGCATCTTTTTTTTATATTAAAACCGACAGCATCCCCAAACGACTCTTTCAGAGTTTTGTATAAAAACCAAACATTTCAATGCAATTTTGTTTTTCTGCAACGAATACTGAGTCTCCCCACTGTATCTTGAAAACAGCCTTCAATTTCACAACCAACCTCCATTCTTTATTGGACAGATCATCCTATATCAATCAATAATGTAACTTTTAAGAGACTGTTCAACAAAATCCATAAATAGTTAAATAACCGTTGATACTTGCTCCTTATGCTTATTATGAATAACTTACCCGATAGTTACTTTTGAGTATATCAATAGATCTCCGTCAAATAAAGTTCATCGTCAATCTCGAAATGCCTCCCATACATTATTTGTTGCTCTTCCGAATTACTGCCAACAATCTGTAAACCAAATTGGACACAGTAACAGTAAGACAGACACCAACAGTACTTCAAAACAACCATAAAAGCATGACCCTTTTCTCCTATTGCTCACATATTCACTTTTGTTTCTCCTTTTTTATCAATAACAAGACTAAAAATTGAACACATAAAATTGGCCTAACGGATCATGACGTTTTCTATCATTGCAATAAAACTATTACTTCAAATAATTTAAAACGGAAATTTATTATCTTCTTTATCAACATTCAACCTCATGCAACTCAGATATCAACTTTTCCTTCTTGTTAAGTAAAAGGGATGTTTTTAATACATATTTCCAATTCCATTATGGGAGACAACTCCAAGGCTCCTGAGAAGTCCATGAAAAAGAATCTAGTTTAAGTCCAAGCACGTACCTTGATGGCTACTTTCTGCCCCTTCTTTGCATAATCAACAGGTTTATGGTTATTCTCAATGAATGCGACTAGACCAATATCAATGAACTCTCTAGAAGGAATACAAATTGGAGTCCCAACCTATAAAGTAGACAATGTCAGATGCAAACGCATTTAAAGAAACCAAAACAATTAATTTTGTGCACAACATACTTCACAGCACGGTCCTCAATAAAACCATAACCCAAAGAGATAAAATGGTGAACAGAAATTCTTTCTTTTACGGGCTAGGGAACGAGGTTTCAATCACAGTAACACTCAGAACCTGGGGCTCAATGAGACCACGCAAAAAAGTTATGATACACAAGAAATATAAAACAAACAATGGGGGTAAATCAACTTAACTAGGTGAGCAAGCAACAAATGAACACAGAACAAAATAAATAAATAAACCATAGACACAAATTCAAATTCAGAATAACAAAAAAAAATTAATAAAAAAACAGCTGGTAAATTATGCAGGTGAATGAGAGGAAAGCACAACATTTGGTTCTATATATTTGAGGACCAGATTTTCAAATGTGTCATGGCTAATGGCTTAAGACAGACAATTCTAATAGCTGAAGATCTCCCCCAAACTCTAAGTGGAACCAATTGCTTGATTAATTTTTTTTGGTTTCTTGGTGTATCCTCCCACCCGATACCTGAGAGACAAATCTCCCAGGGTGTGGTCAGGTGCTTAAGTGAAGACCTCTCCAAATAAATTTATTCTCATACACATGAATCCAGAGATCGAACCCAAGACCACATATTGGGAACGGAAACTAAGCTAAAATTGTAAGTGTTTATTTTATAGCCTTTTCAGTGTGATCAACAGACAAAGGCTATGATTATTTGAAAAGGTGGAAAGAAAATGAGGATGTAAGTGGCGATGGAGTGGGATGCAAAGGCTTTAATTTTCACTCCTTGTTGCATGGTAGTGGATCTCAGCTCACTTTTGTAAAAAAGGGCCAAATTTGGCGGGTTAGAGTGTAAATGAGTTGCATCCACCAACATTTTTTGTTGTATAACAAGCAAGTGTGGAATTATTTCAATTCCAAAATTTTCACCTGTTTCCAACTACTCAAAAAATGTAGCCTAAAGTTATCCATGGGACAACGAAAAATAACTGCTAATTCTTTTGTCAAACATAGATCCAAAACAAATAAAATCGTTGGGTTTACTCCAGTCAAAAGCACCTCATAAAAAAAACTGCTATTCATCAGACATTGCAGCAATATAAAAAAAGTTATCGAACTAAAAAAATAATACCTTTGCAATGCCTTCAAGGATATCAACTCCCAAAACGATTGGATCCTTCTTGTTGAAAATGCAATTTGGTAAGATTTTCAAAACACGTGGGAAGACTGCCTCATCAGCAGCTTCTCTCTTTTTCTCCTCCTTAATGTTGTCAATATAGGCTTTAAATTGATTAAACAGATGATAAATGATATCAGCAATAAAAATTTCCACACACAGTTCATCTGCAAGTTCCCTGGCCTCAGGAGGAGTGACTTTGACATCAAATGCCAATATAGTAGCACACTCTTATTTCTTTTAAAGCATTACACTGGCCTTCATTACATCCTTTTTATGTACAGGACCTATTATTATGCCACTAACAGGAATATTCACTTCTGGTGTTTTCATAAACTCCAGTAATGCTTCCAATGAACCAAGGGTAGATGCCTGTACACAAACTCCTTCACCACTCCTGTCAATCCTGCTCATGACTGACCGCATATCTTCCATAGCTGATTCTTTAACATCTTCCAAATCATCACCAGGCTTCACCACATATAACCCAGTGCCAGCAATAGCATGGTCAAGCCCCTAAAAAATAATACAAAATAGAACTAAACAGCAGCAAAAAGTAAACTATATATGTAAATAACAACTAAGTATAGGTTGATCTTTTCATTAAGTTCATCACTAGGGTAGGGACATTGCCTCATAAGCAGGTCACTGTTGTCCTGTCTTTTATAGGTATCAGATAAAGAGCCAAACCAAGTGACATCCACCTGATAAATATATATATATATATATATATATATATATATATATATATATATATATATATATACATACATATATAGAAATATAGAAAAACACGGATACCTTGAACTGCTGCCATGAATCTTCCCCTAACCTCTCTAGACCTCCAACAAAGGACAAATGAATGAATAAGCAATATATTGCAGGCCATTAAAGTCTTGAAAGCATCGCATTTACCTAGATTAAACTTTGAATATTATTCTGCCTCACATCTCTTTTGTCAGAGAAACCTATCACATCTTTCAGGAATGTGGTATGCAATCAACTTTTTGGAAATGGGAAGGGGAGACTTGATTTCTAGATTATGTAGATTGAATACACAATCTATACAACAAGGTAGAGTTTCAGGATGCATCATCATCAAAAAGAACTTTATAAAACCGTTTTCTTTCTTCTGGGTCAAGCAACCCTCCCAGCTTATTGCCTCCATCATCATCATCATCAGAGTCGGAATTTTCAAGGTTTCTTCTTCTTCTACCCTTTACTTCATCTACTCTAACCAAAGGAACACCTTTCTTTCTCCTCTTCTCCAAATTCAAAAGGTGCCGCCTCTGATTGTACTCATGAAGACCCTCCTGCATCAATTCCCCAAATTTCTCCTTCACAACAACGAGAGGATCTTTGTCCACAAGTTCAGACCCAACATACCCCTCTCTAAGAAGAACCGTGTAAATCTGATACTTATTGGAAACATAGAAAATGCCAGGGTGCTTGAGCAGCAAAACATTCAACCTATCAGGCAAAACAAACTCTCTCCTAAAATGACCCAACTTAACAATTGAAGCCTTCTTCCAAAGAGTCAATGACAACAACTCATGCACCAAACCCACATTCCTCTTCTCCATCTCCCTCGATCCCTCCACCAAACCTCGCGGATCCGAGTAAGGCGAAATATAAGGAACCGAATCGAATTCTCGAAATCTCTCCCACGATTTCACCCAACTCGAAGGCAAAGAACATGAAAAGCAAGGGCGTGTACCCAATTTCCGTGCCGAATCCTCAACAGCAGAAACAGCAAAATCAGGGTCCCAATTCAGCAATTCAACCTCCATAGAACTCCTCCTTCCACTGTGATTCACAATTCGGAACAATTCCGGGTACTTAGCAACAACTCTAATCAAATAATCATCGGGGAACCCTAAACTACGCTTCAACTCATTGATTTTCAAGACGTTGAGCCTCTTGTGGAGGCTCAACATCAAGAGTTTCGCCAATCGGCGAACGAAGACGGGTTCGAGGGAATCCTTGAGGGATTCTTCCTCCGCGACGAGGGACATCATCCGCTTGGTGAGGCGGCAATGGCGTTCGCCTTCGCCACCGCCGCGGAGATGAACCTCGAAGCAGCAAGGGTACTTGGAGACCCAATTGAGGGCTTTGCCCTGAAGATCTAGGGTTCTGAACTTCTTCTGGAGGGTGGTTAAGGGGATCTCGTGGTTGGGGTAGCGGAGGATGATGTTCTTGATCTGATTGTTAACGATCCAACGGCGGTTGCGAGAGAGCGCGGATTCGAGGTCTGGGTCCTTCTTCATCGACCAGAGACAAAATGTTCGGAATCGGAGAAGAAGCCATTGTTGTGGATGGAGATGATACTGATGGATTGCTCGAGGAATCATTCGTGACATGCAGATGAAGACTGGTTCTAGAATTCAGATGAACTTCAAATCAAATGCAATTCTGAAAACGCTGCTTGGAGGATGAACTGAATGGTGACCTTGTCCGAATCATCTCATTTTCATGTTTTTTCACCATCCTTCAAATTAGGTTTGAGATTTTTCTTACTCGCTGGTTGAACACAGCTTTCTGTACAACAATACGATACTTGCGCTACAGTAGTGTTACTGTACTGCCATTATTTTTTTAAAATTTTGACTTTTTTTTAAAAAATAAAGTTTTATTTCTTAAAAAACTAATTCACCATGAATTGAATTCACCAGATATTTGTATATGATTCACCAGATATTTATACCTAATTTATTTATAAAAATTTATTTATAAAAAAAAAAACACATTCACCAAATAATGAACTGAATTCACCATATATTTATACCTGATTCACCATATATTTGCACATACTTAACCAAAAAATTTATTTATAAAAAAAAAACTTATTCATCAGATAATGAACTGAATTCACCGGATATTTATACCTGATTCACCAGATATTTGCACATACTTAACCAAAAAATTATTTATAAAAAAAAAACACATTCACCAGATAATAAACTGAATTCACCAGATATTTGTATATGATTCACCAGATATTTGCACATACTTAACCAAAAAATTTATTTATCAAAAAAACTCATTTACCAAATATTTACATATACTTAACCCAAAAATTTATTTATAAAAAAAACGCATTCACCACATAATGAACTGAATTCACCAGATATTTATACCTGATTTACCATATATTTGCACATACTTAACCAAAAAATTTATTTCTCAAAAAACCTATTCGCCAGATAATGAACTGAATTCACCAGATATTTATACCTGATTCATCAGATATTTGCACATACTTAACCAAAAAAATTATTTCTCAAAAAAACTCATTCACTAGGTAATGAACTGAATTCACCAGATATTTGTACCCGATTCATCAGATATTTACACATACTTAATCAAAAAAATTATTTATAAAAAAAATAATTTTTTTTTAAAAAAAAGACCCACATTCTGATCTTTGATAGTGCAAATTTCTGATCTGTATTAATCGCTGTTCATACGGTGTCGCCGTATGTGTGCCCCGAAACTGTGTTCGTTTAGCATTTTTTGAACTCGTAAATAACATAGTGATACTATCTCTGCACCAATTATAAACCAAAAAAAAATTATACTTTTTATAGTCAAATATAAATAAAATTCAATTAATTTAATTTTATTTAATATAAATATTTTAAAAATAAAGAAAATTAACCAATTAAATAAATTTTCCATTTTCAAGAGGATTGTATATTCCCGAGATAATTAAATGGTAGTTTAATAATTATAACTCATTTTTTTACATAAATCAAAATAATTAAACTAAATTAACTAACTTCCTTAATGAATATGAAATTAGTTATTTTTACTTATAACTGAGTTCAAAAATAGTATTTATCTTCCTAATTCATTCTATTACGGATTACTTCGTTATTAATCATTTCATTTCATCTCCCTGGAAACTTTTAAACCTAGCCTAACAAAGAAAGTGTATTTCTGAAAACAAACTCCACTTGAATGTTTAGGAAAGATTTTTTTTTCCATAAAAGTTATTGGTATTTCGCATATTTTGGTTTTACTTCTTACAAAAAAAAAAATTGGCTTTTGTCCCCCGTAATTTTCAAGGTTTTGAAAATCGGATCGGACCGACCGATCCGATCGGGTTAATCGGGAATCGTGACCTTAGTCGGTCCGGTTTACATGGAAAACCGTCCCTGTATTGAACCGGTGGAAAAACCGGAGAATCGTTTCAAAACCGGTAAAACCGGTAGTGAACCGGCCTGAACCGGTTTCCTAAAAAAAAATCGTATAAAAGGATTTGGGTCATTCTAGCCAAAACCCAATTCTTTTGTTTTCTAACATATGTGGGCTGGTTGTAGATTTTGGGTTGGTTTTCCTATGAAAATGATTTTAACGTATATCTTTATATTTATTTAGTTTAATTTTAAAATAAAAAAATTTGTGCTTAATAATTTTAGTTGTTATGTTATTTTTTTGTTTAATATTGTTACAAATATTATATTAAAAATTAAAATAATATTATTTAATTATAATAATTTAACCACGATTGAACCATTGAACCTCAAATCGTTATCTTCGTCGATTTGATGATCAGTTCCGATTTTAAAAACTTTGATAATTTTAAAACTTTTGAAAATAGTACCTTTTAGTAGTGGCTGCCAAGCGTTAGTGTTGACCATTGCAACGTCGGCTATGCCATGTCAATGTCATTGTCATTGTCATTGTCATGTAGATATGATTAATAACATTTTAATTCAACTATAATTTAAAAATAATTTTAATATCGTTTAATATTATATTTAATTATAT
The DNA here is from genome assembly GCA_030762895.1 of Sophora flavescens. Classification (NCBI taxonomy): domain Eukaryota; kingdom Viridiplantae; phylum Streptophyta; class Magnoliopsida; order Fabales; family Fabaceae; genus Sophora; species Sophora flavescens. The sequence continues at coordinate 149,838,161 of CM061067.1, forward strand.
TTTTTTATTAATTATCCATGTGTACAATAATATGACATAGTTGATGTGGAATCCCGTCGGGCATAATTAGAAGAAAAAAAATTATAGGGATTAAGGTTAAAGTTATGGATGAGAATTTGTATCCTATCTATTGGATATCCATAAAAATTATTTATGATGGGTAGGATAATTATCTATATAATGAATAAAGATTCGGGTATTAGTAATTACTCATAAATTTGAATGGATATGGGTGCAGGTATGGATAATATAGTATCCACCCCACCCCACTCATGCATATATGTATATGTATACATAATTATTTATTTATTTATATTAATAATTATATGATTTTAACTATAATATAAATTCTACAACAAAAAATAATTTAAAAATTCTTAACCTTCTAAACCTAGTTGAATCTATATTTCTTTTTTGGATGTTTTTATTTATTTAAATATTTTGATTTGTAGTGTTTTATAAGTAGATTTAAAAGACATTTGAATCATTTTTTAATTGTTACAACTTATTTATTGTTATTTATTTCCTTTTCACATTTAAAGTGCGGATAACGGTTGCAGGTACGAGTACTTAGGTATTCAGAGAGTACGAGTAATGATACTAAAGTTGCTAGCGGGTATGGGTCTGGGTACGAGTAAATTTTTCAAACAGGTACCCTACCCATTGCAATCTCTATCTCTAGTCAAAGCTAATCAACTTCACATCATCGAAAAACTTTATGAAACCTTATTTTTCTCTAAAATCACTTTTATTTTGAAAAAAGAAAAATATTTTGAATTTAATCCTTTTAACAAATCTCAATAAAAAGTTATTTCTATGAAAAAGAATTATATCAAAAAAATGTTTAAATTTTATTTAAAAGCCTATTAGATTATTTTAAAGTCAATAATAAGTTTTTCACTTCACTTCTAGAAAACTAATTAATAAATAAATGCTATTAAATTAAACAAATAACTTTCTACATTTCCTAGAATTCAGCATATATATAAAAAATTATTTATATCATCCCAGTAAAATAAATTACTAGTTTTGGTAGAAAGACAACAAGAAAACCGAAAGAAAAGAAAAATTACAGCCTTGGAAAGGCAAAACAAGAGTGACATCCGCCAACAAAAAGCTCGAGATGCATGGGGTGAGAGGTCTCATAAATCTTTAGTGATTCTCATTAGTTACACCAAGTTTGGCCATGAAATCAGCACAAAAATTTCCTTATCTTATGTTATGGTCCAGGGACTCCCATCTCACTAGTAAAAATTTTGTTTGCATCAAGAAATTACAAATATCAAAATTAAATCGATATGTCATGCAGCCATTAAAAACGACGAATTTAATATCACTGATCTTTTAACACCAAGTTAAAGGTGGTCGTAAAACGTGAATTACCAAGATTTGAAGATCATGATTGAGGCAAGTCTCGAGTAACTAGAAATCTATAACAAGAACTATCTACCCCAGGGTCAGTCCATAGATTTTGGTGCCCTCGTAACCATTTGAATATTGTCCTTCTTGCATTTTTTGCTACAAAATCTTTAATAATCCGATTTTAATCAAGGTTTTTAAAAAAATCATTTTCAATAGAAATCAAAGCAAGACTATTTAACCTACATTGTGACATGATCGTAAATAAGATTTTAACAATTTCAATTTAGAAAAACTTCTCAATTGATGCACTAGTAACAAGGATAGTATTTAAAAATTTTATAAATTATGTCAACTTATAAATTTTTATATAACATTTATATATACTATGTAAAATTTTACATTATCCAATACCCAAAGAAATTGAGTCCCTAGATGATCGCCTATCTCAACCGTGCTCAGGGTCACGGCCACCACTGATCAACCCTTTATATATGGAAAAACAATATTGCAAAAATTCCCCCTGGAGTGCTGTTCAGCTTATTCAATAGAGTCGCACAGGCAGCAAAGCATAATTGCACCATTTGTGACAGACATGATAATCAGAATGACCCTCAGGAAACAGATACTTCAATTCCAACTCCTGTAAAATATGTTTCAGAAATAAATACAAGCATCTTTCACAAGCTCATGTAGATCCTGCTTATGATGCTTGAAACTAGCACTAGCACAGTGCACGCCTATGAGAGAGAGATGTTTCACAAGAGATGATGTGATAAAATTATGAAACATTCCCTTTCCCCTATTCAGAAGCCAGGCAAGATAATTTACTACTATAACAATTTCAAAAACAAGAACAGATTCCACATTTATTAATAACCCCCCAAGAACTATTCATGATTTACGACAATACATGTGTAAGGATTTTACAATAAACATCACATCCCTCTTCTTTGTACCTTGTCCTTATGAGCAACATGACAAAATCGAAGAGAATGTTAAAAATACATTAATCCATGTACTTAAAAAAAACATTAATCCACAATATATAACGACTATGCACATATTGGAGAAAAATTGGAGATTTGACCCTCACCCCCCTTCCATATGGCCTAAAGTAAAACATGAAAACTTCATCTCCTTTTTCTATAGGCATTGCTTAACCAATTTAGTTCTCCCTGTTACGCCCACAAAAGTCACAACCAATGACTCCAAGTAAGTCTTTCAGACTATACTAGGAGGATCCCCTGACCAGCTGCAGACAGCACGTGCCCAGCGTGTCCTTATGCAGTCTACCAAAGGTGCATGCTGAGAAGGCTCAGGTTTAGATACTTCAGTGTCCTTACCAGAAGACTCACCTGCACTAGAAGCAGAGGAAACTTTCACATCTGCCATAAATTCCTCAGGTGTCCACCTTGGGGGAACTGAAACTCTCAATTTTGTGAGCCGGGGTTTTTGCAGTGGAGTTTCGCCCCCAGAATTTACTTGACTGCCATTCAGATCGGATTTAGCAATGCCATTAAAATGATAAGTATCAAAGACTTTCTTACCCATCAATCCTGATGAATCCTTCAAACCTCCCAAGCTCTTGTCTAGATCCAAAATTACTTGCCAGAATTCACTCCATACAATGAACTCTGTACTGCAAAGTTGCTCAAGCTTCTCTTGTGGAAGACTGATATTTGTTTCTCTCAGGACTTGGCGGAACCCTTCCACACTAATGAAACCACCACCTCCACTCTGATCTCGCGCATCAAAAGCTTTGCGAATCTGTGTTTCCCTTCCTTCCAGTTCGTTCTCGTTTTGAATGCTGGGGTCAAGAGCAAACAGTACTGTGTAATGGGATTCACTCCCAACAACCCATATAGGCCACTTAGGGGATTTCAGAAACTGACCAACCTTGCAGAAATTCAGGGATTCTAGCAGAGTGAGAAATCCAACTTCCACGTTTCGGGATACACCTTTCAGAAACATTCCTCCACCTAAATCCATCCTCCCATCAAACACATTAGGGACAGCCTCCCCACAGAGCAGTAGGTTTACAATTTCCTGTACCACAACATTCATGCAACAAGGCAATGTCATATATTATATAATAGAATTTAAAATGAACGGCAGTAAAAAGGAAAGCAACATTTTTAAATTATCAGCAAGTATATACCTGGGAGGCATGCCCAAAAGGAGCAGTAACCAGAGGTAGGCTGGGATCATCCCTGTCACTTTGAACCAAGTCCTAGAGGACAGCAAAATATTGAATGCATTATCGTGAGAAACTTTAAAGACACAATAACAACCAATGCAAACTCAGTTACAGTTTTAAATTTATGACATCTGATTTACCATTGTATTCCCTAATATTTAAGGAGCACATAAAGTGACAGATCCAAACTTTCTAAAAGTCAAAGAAACAGAAGAGTTTAAACTTTGAAGGCATAGCCACCAGTAACATATGCTCCATTGTTTGTTATACACAATTTTGAACAAAAAAGGCTTACAACATCAGCTCAAAATTTAAAAGAGAGTAGGATATGAATATATTTTCAGAAGAAAAAAAAGATATATTTTTTTAAAAAAGAACCCTGCCCGATGCCTCTTACTTTAAAAGACAGGATCAATTCTAAGGCTGGGATAGCAGAGGTCGAAGTAACGTACCAGTCCCCGGGAAAGTAAAGCAGAGATTAGGAAAAGCAACGCCCCGATACGACTTTGGAATAAGGGAATAATTGCTTCAAGCCTCTGCAAAGCAGTTGTTTGTGATGTGAACGTTTCAACTCTAAGAACTTTCTGAAGATCCAAGGCTGATTCAATAGAAAGGCCTTCAAGTGATCTTGCAATAACCTATTAATTGGATAGGACTTGACTCAATACAAAAGGATATCAAAGGAGAATCACAGTAAAAGACTACAGTAGCAAGAAAGGAATTTCAATTCAATTCAATAGCCAACAAGATGCTGCACAAATAAGTGAAATAACCAATACCAGTACAATAACCAACATACCTCATCCTCTGAAATTCCTTCAAAATGCTGAATGTCATTCCCTACAATGCTCATTGTTGCAATTACAGCCCTTCTATTACTTCCACATGAAAATAAAATTTCACCCATACTTCTTACGAGGGCTCTGCCAAGAAACCACACAAATATTAACAAAAAAAAATATCATGAGCATAGCATATGTATGACCATCAACCTACCAACATTAAAGACCAATGAATCACATAGAAGGACATTGGATATGAACTAAAGCTTATAGACATATGAAATATAACCACAAAACCTAAAACTTACCATTCAATAGAGAATGAGAAGAGCATTATAAGTTAATCTTTTATGAACCCATGGAAACCCAATTTCTTGCATTTACACTAAATCTCACATTAATATTTGGATTAATTACACTTTTGGTCCCTCAAGTTTTCCAATTGTGCGATTTTGGTCCCTAAAAAATTTTAATTGCACTTTTGGTCCCTCAAATTTTTCAATTGTGCGATTTTGGTCCCTCAAAAATTTAATTGCACATTTAGTCCTCTAATTTTTTTGAATTGTGCAAAATCAGTCCTTTCGTCCATGACTAATCAATGTACAATTAAATTTTTGAGGGACCAAAATCGTACAATTTTAAAAGTTGAGGGACGAAATATGCAATTAAAATTTTTGAGGGACCAAAAGCGCACAGTTAGAAAATTTGAGGGACCAAAAGTGCAGTTAAAATTTGAGGGACCAAAATCACACAATTGAAATAGTTGAGGGACCAAAATTGCAATTAAGCCTTAATATTTTAAATTTTTAAAAACAACAAATAATGCTTTCATAACTCAAAAGCTAGGACCAAGTACGCCACGAATGCTCAACCACCATGGTGAACGGATGAAACAGAAGGAAAACAAAACTTATTTGTATAGACACCAAAGATTAATAGTGTTTGATGCCTGTTGTCAGTCTACAAACCAGTCTTTAACTATTCCATTTCAATGCTTCATACTTAACTTACGAATTATGGGGGAAAATCATTCTATGAAGGAACAATTAAACAGACAAGTTAAGTCAATATATGGTTAACCAATTAACCACACCTTTAACCTTTATTAACCAATTATTTGGTTAATTGTTCCTAAATTGGAAATATTTGTTCCAAGAATTCCTAAACCGTAATCCTGCTAATATAATTAGGGATAATGAACCTTGATGATGCTCACAAAATGCATTGTACCATGAAAAAGCACAAGGAAAACAAGACCTTCTAATAATAGAATCACCATATATTTTAGGGTGAAATAATCACACTAGTGATCTTCATGATCAAATATCTTCAGCGAGAACCCATGAGGGATCTTTTTCCAACAAACTATAAATGTATCATCAATGACCAATTATAAGGGACACATATAATTAACATGATTAATTGAGTTTTTATCGTTTATTATTCGAACAATCAAAGATATGTATGACGAGGTTAAAACTAGTGTGAGAATATATGGTGGGGTCACAAGATTTTCCTATAACTATAGGACTGCATCAAGGGTCAACTTTGGGTCCTAGTCTTTACCTTCATCTTCGATGTACGTACTGAGCATATCCAAGAGGTGGTGCCAATGCCACCAAGCATGCTTTTTGCAAATGATATAGTCCTAGTCGGAGAGTCGAAAGAAGACATAAATAGGAAGTTAGAGCTATGGAGACAAGCTTTGGAAGCATATCCATTTTAAGTAGAAGTAAAACGGAGTATATAGAATGTAAGTTCATCAACAAGCATGCTGATACTAAATTAGAGGAGAAACCTACCACAAATCACACTATATAGGTACCTTGGATCACTCATACAAAATGATGGAGAAACTAAGGGATATGCAAACCATAAGATTAGAGCTCGGTGGAGGAAATAGATGAGTGCTTCTGGTGTTATTTGTGATAGAAGAATGGCATTCAAGCTAAAAGAAAAATTTTACTGCACAATTATAAAGCTCGTGATGTTGTATGATACTTGTTGAGAGTCCTACATCAACTAGATATATGGCCTAAGTAGTGCTCATAAAGTTTGGACAGTCCTCACCTTAAAGGCTGGTTTTGTGGGGTTGAGTTAGGCCTACAACCCAATTTCTAAAATGGTATCAGAACCTATCATAGATCTATTATTGGGCCAAAATCTCTAGTCGATGTGGGACTCTCAAGTCTCAACACATACTCTCACGCTCAAGACTGGACATCTAAAGCGTGGACTGATACAAGTGGAATAAAAAGGATCTCAACAGTACTAAATGTTGCACAGTAAAACGCTAACAAGAGTATAAGCTCAGTGTTACAAAGATGGGGATATTGCATTAGATGTACCAACATACAAGACAAGATTGAATCAAGAATGAATGCGTTCGAGAGAAAGTAAGGGTAGCACCTATTGTGGAAAAGATGATAGAATCTCATCTGAGGTGGTTTGTCCATATAAGGAGAAAACCACTTGAAGTTCTAATGAGAAGAGTAAACCAGATGGAGGATAATCTAATAGTTGAGGTAAAGGAAAACTAAGAAAAAATATAAGTGAAACAGGAAACCATTAAAAAAAAGGCTTAGATTTAAATAGCATTTATGAATACAAGATTTATGATAGAATAAAACAGCGTTATACTTATTTGATTCTCTGCAACCAACGCCACGATGAAATTAGGGAATGAAAGGTCTTTTGAATCGAATGCTCTTGACCCTCCCCACAATGATGGCTTTGTTATCTTGGGGAGTGTCGAAGCTTGCTTCTTCTCCAGAGTTTTCTTGGTCATCAATGTTAGGAAATCAGAGAAATATCTGATAATATCTTTTCATATCTCTTAGAATATTTTAGAGTATCCTAGATGATATCTTAGGATTTATTTCTTATTTATATTTTATGATTTGATTCTTTATTTGCTCAAGATTAGGATTCTACTTTTAGTATAAATAGGACAATTGGGGTTGTCTTTTGTAATCACATCATCACCACATCAAATCGATATTAATCTTATTATTTGTTAATTTGTTTCTCCCTTTTCCTCCTTCCCTACCTAAAACCTTCCAATTCAACATGGTATCAGAGCGGTACAATCCTCCATGACCTGTCCCGTCACTATTCCGCTGCGGAGTTCCGCTAAGTATGAAGGAACTCTAATCCTTATCATCTTCTCAGCCATACAAAAAAAAATCCTACCATTTTTTTCTCTCCTCCGTTGTGTTCTTTTCCTGCGCGTCCAACCGCCGTTTCCAGCGCCGAACTCACCGACCTCTGCTTTTTTCGGATCTGTTCCCACCTCCCTCTATGGACCACTTTTATGCAGCCACCTCGATGTGTTTGGCTCTCTTGGGTTACGTTTTGTTATGTTCGAAGCTCAAATCTGATACTTTTTGGCTATGTTCTGTTGTCTGCTTCTCCGATGTTTGTCATGCGATTCTTTTCTCACTAATGGATCATACTAGTGGCTTCTCTTCCCACCGATGATCATTCCGGTGGTTACATTTTTCCCACAGATGAATCATATTAGTGATGACTTCTATTTCCCTCGAAGATTGACAAGCTCTGGCCTGGGCTCTTTGTCCTAGATGCACTGGCATCGTCTCAATCCCGGAAGTAGTTGTCTACCTTAATTTAAATTTTAAATAATTTGGGTCTCCGATATTGTTGTTGAAGCTTCTAAATGCGGTTTTGATAAGTTCGGACATTGCTGCTAGATTGCTTGCCAAGAAATTTCTGTAAGGCTGATGTTCATTCCAGCTATCTGATAATCTTCTTAATTATGTGATTTTTGTGTGCTTATTAGATGGATTTTTGCTCCTTCTTGTATTAATTGGTTGAGTTTTGTCCCCAAGTTTAGTTAGTTTAGTTTTTAATAATATGTTTCGTATTTTAGTTTTATTTTATATTTTTAGAGTCAATTTAATAATATTTTTACTTGTTTATTTTTTTAGGAAATAATAAATGAGATGGCCTAGACAAAGAGAATCCAATTTACATAGAGAAAATATACTTGCTGCACCAAAGAGAGAACGTGGAAAGGGGTCAGTAAATGCAATACCAATTCAATTGAGAATTTGGACCTCAACTAGAAAAATAAAGATGGGCCCTGATGTGAATCGATCTCTGGAGTTTTGAAGAATTGGAGTTAGAAGGAACAAAAGGAATGGGCCTTGGGAAAAGCTCAGGAGATGGGGCGTTGAGTTAAATAAGAAAGGGAACAAAAGCGTAACGCACAGCAGCCAAAAGTAACGCACAGAATAAAGAGGGAAGCTGCATGAATAGAAAAGGGGAGCTGCGCAAATAGTAACGGGAGGAGGACAGTCAGTTACAGACGGGGGATTTTTTTTATTTTTTTTTTGAGACAGAATACTACACACTGAGAGTTACAGTTCAGGAAGAGAGGAACAGCCGAACAGGAAGTTCAGAGAGAGTTGAAGTTGGAAAGCATAGACTCAAGATGGCTTCCTTGTCTTCATCTTCTTCATTTGGTTTTTCCTTTTTAACTATGACTATCTAATTTTCTTTTGTTAGAGGTAGATAGAACTGCCTAGATAACTTGTTTTGATTCTGGATATTGACTTGTTCTGGTTTGTTTAATTTCAAGAGTTTATTCACTGTTTTCATGTTTATCTACTGTATGGATTTGCGATTGGGAAATTTGAATTCATAGTGCTGTTTGTGAATAGACGATTTGTACGTGTTACTTAGGAATAAAAACACAATCAGATTAACATTTTTGAGTTGTAATCATTCTTAATGTTTTTGCTAATTTGCTAATACTCAAGGAATTGAATTAGTAATTTAGACAAAAAGGTTTATCAACCTAAGGAATTATGGGATAAATTACAAAGACTCGGTTTCTTGAAATTGGATAAACTGTTCAAGTTAAATTCCAGGATTGAACAAGTAGGAAAGGCAGGGAAATCGATCCTCTAACAATTTCTTCTTGATTGTTAAAAACCAAATTTTTATTGCTTAATTTTCTCAATTGAAAAAATCATAAAAGTATTTTCCATTCTTTGTTAAATTTTTGTCTTGTTTATTGGTGAAAACAAATTCCAAATTTTCGATCGCTCAAACGAAGTTGAGTTGGCACGTTAGTAGTTAACAATTCAATCCCTGAGGACGATAATTTTATACTACAGTTAGCGATTTGGTGCACTTGCCAATTTTGCTCAACACTATCTTGCTAAGTTATCTTTCCAGCAATTCTCTTCGGCCTCTCCAACATCCTTGAGTTGCCTTCCAACCATTATTTTAGTGGAGCTCGGTTTTTTTTTTTTAAATTTAAATTTGACGGGGAATGCATTGTTTGCGTATAACAAGATTAAATCTTAGTAAGCTTTAGCTTGAGAGGGAGTGTTAGAAAATCAGATAAATATTTGATAATATCTTTTCATATCTCTTAGAATATTTTAGAGTATCCTAGATGATATCTTAGGATTTATTTCTTATTTATATTTAATGATTTGATTCTTTATTTGATCAAGACTAGGATTCTACATTTAGTATAAATATGACTATTAAGGTTGTATTTTGTAATCACATCATCACCACATCAAATCAGTATTAATCTTATTATTTGTTAGTTTGTTTCTCTCTTTCCTCCTACCCTACCTAAAACCTTCCAATTCAACAATCAATACGATCTGTCCTTAATAGAACCAATCTTATTTTCGGAACTTGGTACACCCCAACTAGAGGGAAAAGGCTTTTGTTGTTATTTATAGTTAACATGATTCCAGACTAATGTCTATTGATGAATGAAAAGAAAGAGACTTTGATGAATAGATTAAGCCATGACTAAACTTAACATCATCAAATGAACAACTACTGGAAATGAAATAAAATTGATTGACAAAGAATTCAAACAGATTAAAAATGGTTAAAAGCAAACTGATAAAACACTATTAAAGGAACACAAAATTGTGTCACTTAAACTGAAAGCATACCTAATTGAATCAAATCAGTATTCATGTTCAGGATACACAAGAAGGCAGTGTATTGGAGATTAAAAAGATTGACAACATGAATTACAGAGCACAAGAATGGGAATTCTATAATTCTATTATCTTATTTTACCTAGCTAAACACAGATGGTTGATCAGGAAACGGTTAATCACCTTAGTTTTACACCTTCAGTGAGTGAAGAAAAATTAAATGATGGAACAGATTGACTTTCAAATGACGCGCCTAGACCCCAATTTGGCATGCTTGACAGGTCTTTCAACTCATCACTGAAGAAAAGAATGTATTTGAGCACAAACGCCTGAAAAGTTAAAGGAAAACACAAGCAAAATCAACATTAAAAAAACGCTTTTGGAACTTATATTGCGTATCAGTAGAAAAAAATGAAATGGAGATGCCTCACGACGTGCCCCCACATGAACAAGCATGCTACATAATATATATTATTTTATTCAACAACAAACTCAACATTACTATAAAGCAGCTTACAACATTTACATGGGAATTTTGGAAAGCATAAAAAGAAGATATGAAATACATTTACTGAAATGCCAGTCACCAATATTTTTATAGGTTAAACCATTAAAGTACTCACTTAGTATCTATAATTTCACTCCAAATTCAATTTAGTCATTACAGTTCAAAACAGTTGAAAATGATCCCTTAAGTTTAGGGACTTTTATGGTCCGTATTAGCTGGGGTTGCTCTCCAGAAGGTCCCTTTTTGGAGTGAAACTATAAGAACCAAATGGGGACCATTTTGAATTGTTTGGAATAGGGATTTTTTTCAAATGGTTTTGAAAATAGGAAAGCATGCCACAAGCCCACAAATTCATAAGCAATGTTGAAAAATGAAGCCATTACTTGTATAGCTGCCAAAACGCCACAGGGGCCGCCTTCATGCTGCACTAGGCCAATTGACGTTACAGGATCAGAGCTAAACCTATAGGAAAGTTTTCAAAGTATTAGCAATAAAAAGAAAGTACACAATCTCATTTGATTTTATAAGTACAAGAAACATATAATTCAAAACACCTTGAAGAAGAGGACAACACGTTTTAAAACATATCATGCAGATGAAGAGTTGAAGTTAGATGTTTATGACTTCCTTTATAAGTATGATTTTTCAGTGAATGAAATTAATCCTTTCATAAATTATGCTTCATAAGTGGAAAATTTGTAGTATGGCATTAGTTTCACAGCAAAAAGGTCAGACTGGATAAGATGCACAGAAGCGACAGTTGCAAAATAAAGATAAGTTGATCACCTATTGCTGGACAACATACAAAGCTTGTGCCAATACATAACAGACTTCCACAGAAGCTCAAAACAGTCTCCAAATAACAAATAAATAACATTAAGGAATGACAGCATCTACATGACTTCAGAATCTAAAATTAAGAAGTTCTATAGCATCAAGAGAACATAATCACCTCATATGGCAAGGAACATTGCTAGTTGCTACGCTACTCCATGCAAAAGTATTTACATTAAATACCAATGCAGAATTTTAATTTCTTTTATTAACAGGAACTTTATTCAGTCTTTACTATTATGCAAAACACATATGGGCAGAGAGAATCAGCCTTTTATAAGTCAATTATTTAATAAACTATTTCCATCAAGAAATCACTGATGAGCAGGCGAAGTGTTATAGTCCCTCCTAAATTACAAACTCAGATATATTTTTATTACGACAAGTGATGGGAGCAAATTCTGATAATTAGATGCTACATAAATGATCATGATCTAGGTCAAAGGATTTGCCTATAGTAGATTGTGCATGTGAGATCTGAATTAGCAAATTATCAAAACTAGCCTTTAGTTATAATGTTTTGCCATTTCAAATATAACAGCTGAAGTAATAAAATAGTAAAATAAATTTTATAACTTAATCAGATATTTGCACAAGTTACATTAATTTGTGATAATTTCTCCTCCTTCATGAAAATTGTTTTATTGTTTTCATTTCTAAATTTTCCAAAATTTTTGCTGTACAATTCAAAACATAACATAAATTTCAGCAACTTATAACAATAATAATTTAGCTAGAACTAATTAAGGTTTATATTTAAGTCTTTAAAAGATGTAAATAGATTCCTTATTTTATTGCTAAACGCTTATTTTTATATTCATATCATATGTGTATATATATCATTGACAATATCCAAGTTGATCCACTGGGGACAACGCTATATAAACCAGCAAGGGTTTAAAAGATGTAAATAGATTCCTTATTTTATTGCTAAACGCTTATTTTTATATTCATATCATATGTGTATATATATCATTGACAATATCCAAGTTGATCCACTGGGGACAACGCTATATAAACCAGCAAGGGTTTAAAAGATGTAAATAGATTCCTTATTTTATTGCTAAACGCTTATTTTTATATTCATATCATATGTGTATATATATCATTGGCAATATCCAAGTTGATCCACTGGGGACAACGCTATATAAACCAGCAAGGGTATCACAGTGAAGTCATGAGACTTTTCAAGATTGTGCAAGTAACAAATCAAATTCAGTTCACACTACCCAATCACAAGAAACAAAGAATATATGCATACCCTGATTCAGAGCAAACAAACCACAACATTTCTTAAACCTACCACTAATGCACATTATGTCATAGTCAGAATAACTCAGTCTCCAATCACATAAACAAGGAAGATACACAGCCAGAATATGTTAACGACAATATCAGCATATGCAGCAATTTGCATTACAACATTCAAAAAATATTATTGTTAAATAAATAAAGTATAAAATATACTCCACAAAACTTAAAGAAGACTGCAATTCCTGATGGAGGACAACATCAGCAGATTCCCAGGTTCAGGTATTCATTATAACTAAACTACATCTTAAAAATAAAGCAAGCAGCAGACGATTCGGGAGTCAATACACTAACAAGTTACAGAGTTGTGTTACTATAGAATTTGGTTCATGGTGAAACTACACATGGCAACACACACACAGACACAGACCCTTTAAATAATTCAAAAGATATTTCAATTTATAAATATGCACATCACATATTATAGAAACGTCCAGCCCCTTGTAACAAAACTTGCATGGTTGCATGTTAAAACAACAAACATGAACTCCACATAATCTTTGATATTGGAATAACAAGTTCTAGTTTCCTGTTTTCATTTTCTATTTAAAAAAATAATTACAAAACTGTGTCACCATGTTTTCATTCTATTACTGTTTTCAGATATTTGTAAAACAGTGAAACCAACAGAATTGTTTCTAGAGCAAATAAAAACAAGGAATTAAAAACAAAGCAAACTGGCCTTAAAATAGAGGGAGGGAGAAGCAGCAGCTACCTTATTCCCTGGTTGCACCACCGTGCTAGAATGCCCTTTGAGACTTCACTCCCAAACATCATAACAAACAACTGATTAGCTTCTTCCACAGACAACTCCTTACTCAAGTTCTCACCTTTCACACTCAACTCCTCCTCTCTCTTCCCAACTTCACCACCCTTCTTCACCCCTTTACCCGGTGAAGGCGAAGGCGAAGCACTTGCAGCCGCCGCCGCAATCCGCTTCTCAGCAGCGGCTGCCATGAGCTCCCGCCGCCGGGTCTTCGATTCCGGTGAATCCACCGGAGACCCCGAAACGGCCCCATCGGCGGCGTCCCTCGGCTTGCTGCGCTTCGGCTCCGGCGATGCCTGTTGCATGCTCATCCGAATCGCCATTTCCAAATCCTCGGCTTCTCCTCGATCCCCCATTCCCAGAAAGATCAAAACTTTCAAACCTAAAAACACAGAAAAAGCACACAAAAACAAAAACCCTAAAACTACAATTTTTAGGGCTTGATCGAAAATCAAAGCTTCTAGACTCGATTTTATGCGAAATTGAACTGCGAATGGTGCGAATTGGAATTCGGAGGATAAGAGAAACGCAAAGGTAAATTGGGAGAAATGACAGAGTGGACCCTGAGTTGAGGGAGAAGCGCAATGGTAGAGTGAGTAATTTAAGTGAGAAGATGATGGTATTGTAGGGAATGGAATGGAACGTTATGGTTTTTGGTTGTGCAGATATTTTTCATTTAAATAGAAGCCACCGGCGATGCGTTCCTTTAACGGAGAGGAACCAAAAAGCGTTTCCGTTTTTCCTGTTGACAATGGAATCTAATATCTACCGCGTGTCAAAAAATAAAATAAAAGTGCTTTTTTTTTTTTACGTAAAAAATCTTAATTAAAGTTTTATTTATTTTCCTTCATTCATCAAGATTTGACCTTTTATTTATTTTCCTTTTTTATGTAATTTAGATTTAGAATTTGCTAACAAGTTAGGAATTCAAGATATAAAATATTGAATGAAAAAATAAAATATTTAATAAATTAACAATTTAAAAAAAAAATACTTAAACTTTTCGATTCTTTCCTACTAATCAAATTTTCTTACCTTTAGGATATCTATTAGCTAACTATTATAGAATTAAAGTAGTATGCATCGTCATATTATAAAAAAAAATTATAGTGATATTCATTAATATTTTGAAATAGGTGCTTTTATTTTTATAAATAAAAAAAATTAACAATAACACTAGTTTGTCAAAATATTATTGGATGTCTCGATAAAAATGTTTTATTCTAAGAATGTATAGAAGTTTAAATATTTTTTTATGCATAGAGGACTATTCAATGATAAAAAAAACTTATAAGTTTATTGTGTAGAGTGTTAAGGTTAGATAAAAGAAAGTATATAATATTTTTCATGTTTAACCATCAAAATGTACAAAACATTTAGAAAATATTATTTTAATTTATATGGTGTAAAAAAGTTTTATATCGTCATCTAATAACAAACAATGATAATATTAACTTTTAAGATAATTAAGATAAAAGTCAAATAATTTTAATAATATATTGTATAAAAAATCATTATAACATTAATAATGCATATCGATTAAATCAATAAAAAGTTCACAATTCAAAATTCTCTTTGTGCTTAACATGATTTAATATTGGATCATGCTAACGAGTATCTTTAGGATCCTCTTTAAGGAAACAAGAAAAACGAGTTTGTATTGAAAATTTAAGCATTTCATTTTTTCAAATATTAAATATATCATTTTTTTAATTTCCTATGTAAACTTTCTTTTCTGGTTTCTTAACGAACCATTTTCCTTTAATATTTTTTTTTGGTTTTCCAGGGTATCCTTTACGCATAATTGTGGAGACTAATCCCTCGAGCCGGATAGGACCACAAGGACGGCAAAACTCTCCCTTAAGAATTTTAACGCTGCCGAGTTCCCGGTGTCAAGATTCGAACTCGAGACATTCCTTTAATATTTAATACTTTACTTTTTTTACGGAATAATACTTTACTTTATTGTGTCTTGTTTGAGTTTTAGTATTTAATACTTTACTTTATTGTAATACATATTAAATTGAAATTTGAAGGCTTTTAATGCATTTTGCTAAAATGTACAAATTAATAAGATATAGTGCTTGTTTGGGTAGAAGTTGAAACTCCGTTTCATTCCTCCAAACCTCAGTTACTACAGTAATTGGTATGTTTGGGGTACAAAATCTCATCCAAAATAATTGATTCCTGGTGGGCAAAACTGAGTTTTATGGAAGCAAGATTTTTTAGCTTTTCAGTTGAAAATAATTGATTATAGATGTAGGACCCACAAAATTCTACATATTTACACCTCAAAAGTGATTTTACTTTATCATCCAAACAAAATCAATTATTATAAACCTACTTTTAAAATATTGTTACCAAAACACAAATCAATTTTTTTAATCTTGATTTTTTTTCAAAATCAATTCTACCAAAATCAATTCTTTCAAAATCTAAAACAAACGGACCCATAGTACTTTGTAAGAAATAATAATAATAATATATTCTTTTCAAAAACAAATATATTACTTTTTGGATAATGGAAGAGAAATAATAATAATAATAATATTATTATTATTATTATTATTATTATGATAAGCTTGTTGTTTTTTCTATAATTCTTTTTTTTTTGTTGATAAACTTCTATAATTCTATTTGGTGTAAGAAATTTATTTTACTGATTAATGTGGATAGGAAGATGCCATAGATAATTGTGGAAATGAAGAAAAATGATAATTATGATCACCACTTGAATGATTTTTAAATTAGAGTTGGAATTTTTATTTTAGTGTTTTATGTTTTATTTCTATATACGAGAAGGAGTTGTGTTATTTGAACATCTAGTTTTGGACACCGTATATGTTTATCTCTATCTCTTACTTACCTCTTCATCTTCTTTGTATACACGTTTTTCAATCTGTGAACGCCTAATTTTGTCCGGGTATTTTTTCTCTTAATTAATATTTTTGAAAACAAAAAATAAATAAATTAATAAAAATAAAAAATGCAAAAAAACTAAAAAATGTTTTTTTTTGTTTTTGATCCATTATAAATAGATGTAGTCCAATTTTATTCTTGTTGTTACAAGCCCATGATCCAAACCCAAATCAAAATAATAAAAATAAATAAATAAATAATAATTAAAAAATGAAAAATTAGAAGAGGGACGTTGGTTTTTGCCTGTGATGCTTTTTCCCGTCCTTGCTTTGTCCTCTTCCATTTGAGGTAAACCAACTTTTTCTTTTATTTCCCTTATTTTGTTTTCTTTCACTTTTTTTCCAGAAAGAAGGGGACAACATCCCTGCCCTTGCACCTGCCAGGCAGAGTAATGGGAGCACCACACCATGGCATCACAATCTGTCCAATTTTCGTCCTCCCTCTTTCAGAGCAAATAACAGATTTTGTTTTCTTCCTCATCCTATATATACACGTTATATTTCAGAGGGCAGGAAGGAGTTTTCTTGATCTCATCAGCATAAAGCAAAAAAAAAAATAGTGTGAAGACAGAAGAGTTTAGAGCAAAGAACAGAGTCACAATTACAAAACACTTCTCAGAGCAGTAAAAAAAATTTTAAAAAAAATTTGTTCAAAGAAGGGAGAGAACCAGAGGCCGCCGCCCGGTTGCTGCCAGGTCACCGTTGCGTGCCGTTGCTCCGTCCACTGCCGCCCGCATCTCGCCCATCATCGTCATCAGACCTGGAACCCGCAACGTACGAACCTTTGTCTCCGTCGGCTAGCTCCGCCACCACAGCCTGACGCTCCTCCGTTATGTCCAACAGCGCGTAAACCGATTCTATCTCATGTAACGCCCTTCGTTACATTAGTAACCCAAATTAATTTTAAAAAAAATCCTTCAAAACATTTAATTAAAAAGAAAACACAAGTCATAAAATTTTTCTCAAATAAATAAGTAGGAAAATACCTCATATTACATAATATAGTAATAAAAAATATCCATGTAATGAATATAAATATAAATAAAAACCACAAGCCTCAATACCGGGCGTCTACTAACAAACTCAACGATAAATAAATAAATGTGTCTAGCCACATACGACTACTTATTTAAGAAAATACTAACCAAACTAGAAAGAATAACTAATGGAATCCACTAAGTCTTCACGCCTCTTCAGTTTCAATGACGTCATCATCGTGCTCTGAAAACAATACTTATAATGAGATATAAAATCCCAGTGATCAACAATACAGTTTTAAAAAAATATTTTCGAAAATAGCATTGTTCTCAGCCTGCGCGGTAACCTGAAAAACTGTCCATGGCACTCACTAATTTTCCAAAATAATATATATAAAAGAAAATACTTTTAATATCAATAATAATCTCATCTCAATACATCACATTCCATATACCAGATAAATTCTAGTTTAATCCAAGCGGTCCGAAGACCTCTAATTAAATTGGCCTCTTGCCGGCATGCCATATATTCACACATCACACGACAATGGCGTCCCATTGCCCACCCCTACTCATGAGGAGTGTTTCGATGTCACCCTCCTGTCGGGGACATTTCCATTTCGATACCTTCCATGTGCACATGGTGGTACTTCTCCATTTTCGACACCCCAACCTGTGGCGGTGTTACTTTCGATACTACTTTTTAGGTAGTATTACTTATTTTCGACATCCCAATTATATGGGGATGTTACTTTCGATACCCATTACGGTGGTATTACTTTTCGATACCCCTATCATAGGTGGCATTACGGCAAACATCATACAATTCATCATAAGGCACAATTTCATGTCTCATACGTGTAACAATTCATTTACCAAAAATTAAATATTTGATCTTATCATGCATGTCAAATAAACTCACATGGCATAACATACACCAATAAGCACGTCATTCAACTAATTCAATTACCAATCATATATTTCATGTCATCGGTAACAAGAATAAATACCCAATTTAATAATCTTTTTTATTTTAATTCAAAACCCCTAAAAAAATTAGTTTATTAATAACATGCATCATTCAATTAAAATCTCTCAAAATCATAGGTAAATCGCTCAACACAACAAACACATGTACCATGGAAAGGGTTATTGAAAGGTACTGTTGCTCACCTCTCGAAGACCTCCAAAGTGCTCTAAAAATTATTTATGATAAGAATTAGTGCCTCCCTAAAAATCCTTTTTCCGTTTGGTGGTGTTCCTGGATCTGTGTACTGTTATGGCTGTACTGCGAAAAGGAAAGAATGCCCTCTCCCTCACTCACTGTGCAGCGCGCAGGCTAAACTTCAATTTCCTATTCCCAAGTTATAACCCTCGTACGCCACTTTAATATACATATTATTTATTTTTTAAAAAAATATTACAAATTGCTTTTGTTTTGGCAAAAGTCAAGTCCATTAAATATTCCCTCAGGGCTTAACGCCCCTGACACCACGGTTACTTACATATATATATATATATATATATATATATATATATATATATATATATATGTGTGTGTGTGTGTGTGTGTATATATATACATATACATACATACATACATATATATAATATATATATATATATATATATGTATATATATATATTGTGCGCATTTCAGGGTTTTATTTTTTAAACTTGTGAGTCAGGCGCAAGTTCAATATATATATATATACATACTAATTCTCTTTTTTTTCTTCATATATTTATTTTAATTTAATATTTCTTTTGTATTCACTAACCAATTCTAATAAATTTTATACTAATAAATTCTCACCACTAAACCTCTTAATCATATTTTATTTTTATTATATCATTATTATTTATTTATTTTATTATTATTTTTTATAACTTAATCTTTTTTTTTTCAAATTAATTATATTAGAATTTTAGGATGTTACATCTCATCACCGTTCGCACCTTCCGCCACGTCTCAGACCAGAAGTTTCACTGCCGCACCAGATCCACCAACACCACCGAACCGCCACCATCTCTACCGCGGACTCCGCCTCGGACTGCCAGACTTCGTTTTCTCAGTCGCTGCGACGCCGCCACAAACGGCCAAACGCAGATCCACGTCTCCGAAACGACCATCCACCGTGCGAGCCGTCGTGGGCCAGATGTCCTCCCTCCGCCGTCGTCGTGTTCGTTCACGCATCCACTCCCCCTCCTTGGTTCTTCTCGTTTCTGTTGATAACGAAGGCTAAGCCTCTGATGCTTTGCTTTTACCTTCATTTTTATTCTTTTTAATTTTTGTTTTATGTTATATACTTAATACTTATTAGGTTCTAATGGTGGGCTTGTGCATCACGTTTTTTTATGTTGTTTTTTTGTTTCGGTAGGATTTGGGCCAAGCAGAAGACAAAAAGAGAAATTTGTCCTTTTAAAAAAAAATCTTTGGGCAATGTCTGTTAGGACCAAAATTTTGTTTTTTTTAAAAATGTTTGTAACTGGGCCAAGGATGTAGTGAGGCCCATCAGAAAGAAATATAAGCTATGGGCTAACTACTAGGCTTCTCTCTTTTTCTTGTTTTGTGTTTTTTTTTTGTTGGTCAGAACCAAAACAAAAATAAAAAAAAACAAAAAGACACTAAAAAAGAAAAAAATCTTTTTATTAAATCCAAATTAAATAAAAAAATCAAAAAAAAGGAAAATTCTTTTCAAAAATTAAAATCAACCAGCAAATCAAGTTTTTTTTAAAAAGAACTACGTGTCTTTGAGTTTCCCATCGCATTCGGGAATACGTAGGAGCAAGATAAATCGTCTTGTCAAGCCAAAAGTAAATTTTCCCTTTTTTGTGTCTCTTTTCATGTTAAAATAATTAATCAAAATAATTAAACTTGTCTATTTTTAGGGATGCTCTATGGATACGGTGTCATGTTAAGTCCCTTAGATTTGAGGTTGCCCTGTGGACTCATGTGCCATGTTCAACCTCATTTAGGTTCTATAAACAATAATTTTAAAAAATGCAAAAAAAATCAATAAAATACAAAATATTAAAAATAATTAATCAAAATAATTAAACCTGTCTATTTTTAGGGATGCTCTATGGACACGGTGCCATGTTCAGTCCCTTAGATTTGAGGTTGCCCCGTGGACTCATGTGCCATGTTCAACCTCATTTAGTTTTTATAAACAATAAATTAAAAAATTAATAAAAATTTAAAATATTAAAAATTAAAATAATTCTTTCTTGTAAATAATTTTTGGGTAAAATAAATATTTAAAAATTGTTAAAATTTTTTGCACAATTAACTTGAGGTACCGTTTTTTTAAAAAACGAGCGATGTGGGTGCCAACACCTTCCCTACTCGTAACTGACTCACGGACTCATCTCTCTCTGCTTTTTTAAGACCAGTTTACCTTAAATAAATGGTTTTTTCCAATGTTTTTCTCAAATAAAATATTGGTGGCGACTCCTCTGATTTTTTTTTTCGCGGCTCTCGGATGGGACGGTCGCGACAGTTGGCAACTCCTCTGTTTTTTTTTATTTTTATTTTCGTGGCTCCCGGACGGGTTGCTCGCGACACAATCATACATAAAAAAAAATCAAAGGCATGCCGTATGATGTCCCAATTTGGGTGTTCAAATATCATTATTCTTCTTGAAATGCCATGCATGTTTTTCTCTTTTCATTCAATTCTTGTAGCGCCTGACTTATGTACAATAGAGGGATTAATGTTCCAGATTAAACTAGATATTGTGGTTGTTGTCAATTGGTTTTTGGGATCTATATGGTGCAAGATGACCATGAACCAACCATAGAAGATATTTTGCAACCTGGGAAGAACATGTTAGCTGTTGGCTATTGTATGTATAATGTATGGAAGCTCTTGCACGGTATAATAATTCCTTGTCATTTTTCATTGCTCACATACCTTTTATCTTGGTTATGTGAGCCTATTACAATTTCTATTTGATCGTCTTTTTCACTTACATAGTTTTCCTTTCTCTTTTGGCCATCTGTTCCCTCTAGTGACTGAGTAATGACTTGTTTTAAGTTTACCTAATGACATTAGTACATTTTCTCAAGGTGAATATATGTTTGTCTGGACTATTTTTTTTTATAGAAGAAATGATTTTTTTTTTTTTTTGTGCATCTATGGAGTGAAAGTTGGCATAAGTTTCCTCTGACTTAATTTTTTTTTTTAGTTATTAATTTGGGATATTTTACAATTTGTGTTAAGCACTGGAAGTGGTGTTCATGGTTTCACACCCTTGATCCATCTCTTGGGGAGTTCATTCTAACTCATACTGACATTAAGTATTAACCTATGAAAAATATTAGTATCACATTCTTCAACACACCCTTTATTATTAGGTGAATTTCATGTGAGACCCATCAAAACACATGGTCTCATATGAAATTCATCCAATAATAAAGTGTGTGTTAACAGGAGTGTGATAAAAAGTGTAATGCTAGCATTGCTCTTAACACACACACACATATATATATATATATATATATATATATATATAATATAATATAATATATAATAGACGATGGATCCGTGCGATGCACGGGTGAAATATGTATTGCCAGTATAATTTTATATTATTTTCAAATACTCCCTCCGGTCTACAATATAAGAAACAAAACCCTAAAATACACATACCAAGGAAATGCATTGGAATGAGTTAATTGTAATTAATACTCATATAAATTTCCAAAAGCAGCCCTTCTAATTTTAATATTCTGATGACCTATAATTAATGACACTAATTAATAAGGGTAACATTGGAAATTAGCATTTAATACGTGTGAAAATTGTTGTATATATGTTTCTTATATTTTGGACAAAAAAATGGCCCCATTTATTTCTTATATTGTGGACCGAATGGAGTAACACATTGTTATGTTCAATTTGAAAGGAAAAAAAAACATGCTTTACACAATTTATTTTCATATGTTTTGCAACAGACACCCGTCACAAAAGAGTTTGCAGTCTCTACAACATATCAATTGCGGATTCAATTTATAGGATGAATATGAACCTTAGATAATATGGACATTAGTTTCTCAGTGTTATGAACAACTTAAACATCAATTAAAGTTGTAAGTAATTTACTTAAAACGGAATTTTTAAAGAATGGGTCCGATGAAATGGATCTTAAAAATATTATTACGTCTATTAAATTAAACTAATTACAGCTATGATATCTCTTGCCTAAGCAAACATAGAAAGAAGTTCCTAAGAACCCAAACGTGGAATTTAATTGGTCTTACGTGAATAAAATTTCACACAAATTACAACATAACTTTTAAAATAATGAGTACTAAGAAATTTTAAAAATATTATAGCATGTATTAGATTAAACTGATTGCAGCTATGTTATCTCCCCGTCGAACTAAACATAGGAAACAACTCCTTAGAACCCAAATATTCAAATCAGTCTCACTCGCACAAATTTTTTCACAAAAAATAAATCACAAAACACATTTTTAAAGAAATGTGTCAAAAAAAATTTAAAATATATTATGACATGTATTAGATTAAATTGATTGCAGCTGTGCTATCTTCCTATCAAAACAAACTTGGGAATCAACTACTAAAAATCCAAATGCAAAATCTAATCGGTCACGCTTACGCAAATTTCACACCAAAAATAAATCATAAAACACAATTTCACAACAAAAATAAATCATAAATATATAACTATTTAGATGATGTATATATAACTCCCCGTCGAAGCTAATAAAACAGTGAAGACGGTGTATATATAACTTGATAGAAGAATTGCAATCTCATAAATATTACTACTATATATAATTCATATAAGGGTATTTCCACCATTTAATATTTAATATATACACATATATATTGTAAAAAAATGAACACTATAATAATATATATTTAAAATCAAATCATTTTCCATTTAGCCTTCACAAATTAAAAGAAGTAATAATGATAGTGATAATGGATTCAATAGAGAACCCGCAAGGGTGTGTTTGGATTGAGGAATTGTAGAGGGTGAAGTGATGTTTGAGAGTATTTAAAATACTTGAATTTAAATTATGTTGTTTGGAGAATAAATTGAAGGGATTTTTAAAATATAGGGATTTTATGAGGTAATTTTATAAAACTAAAAATCATAGAATTTGAAATCCCACCTAATGAGAGAGAATTCTAGAATTCTCTATCAGCTTTCACTCGTTACTGTCCCTCTCTCACGTTCTTCGTCTTCTCTACTTTCTCTGAGTTCATCTCTCCTCAACCAAGCTCCATCAATGGCAGAACCCTAACCACACTCAATCTCTTCTCTCTTCATTTTCGTCTCTCTCTCCCCTCATTTCCGTCTCTCTCTTCATTTTTCTCTCTCTCATTCATCTTCTTTATTCCTCTCTCACTCATCTCCGAACTTTGATACTCCTTCTGTTCAATCTCAATCTCGATCTATATAGAGAATGTTTGTTTTCATTTTCGTTTTCGTTTTGTTTTGTTTTTTCTTCCAGATCTAATTTCTGAGTTAAATGGATTCATGGATTTCGTTTTCCTTTGTAGATTTTAGAGCACAATTTCAGCTCATTTGGATTCTGTGTGTTAAACCAGATAATTGCAGGAACATCCTATTTAGGTATCATCTTCTGTGTTCATTGTTTCCAATTTGTGTTGGTTTATTGATTTTCATTTTAATTTTTGTAACTGATTTTAATATCTAAGTATATATTCATATGCAAATGGATAAGATATTTCTTATGTGCATTGGTTTGAATCTATAGTGCTCTGTTATTGGATAAGATTCGGTTCAGTATTCCCTACACATTTTACACTAATAATTGGTTATATTACACTGCATATAATCTCTCTAATAATTGATGGGTTTGTTGAGATAAATAATTGATTGACAAAAGAGATAGAATGTACCTACTTGGTTTTCCTTTTATTAATTTTTATTTTTTTTTCACTTTTGGCCTATATATATACACACAGATTGATATTAGAACTTCATGTAAGACCTCACAATTTCTTTTATTGGTCTGCACTGCAACATTATCATTTATATATCCACATTCCATTTTGAATGCTGGTTGTGGATATTGGAAACATGATCTCATGGTCTCTCATCTGCAGTCATAAGCTTGTGTGTGATCAAACTCTTCCAGTGATGTTTAAGTTATTAATTTGCCATCTAATCAATATGATCATTAGTTTTTTTTTTTGGGAATGGGGTTTGTGAGGGGGGATTTTTTCTCCTTGTGGTCGTGAATCTCCATCATAAAGTTAATTCCTTTATTATTTTTCTACCAAAAATATAACTAGTTCAATTTCTACAATATGTTTGGCCTGGCATATAGTTGGGAACCTGGTATCTTATTCTAATAAATGTCTTTAGTGGGGATCTTCTCAAGCCTAAAATCACTGTTGATACAAACTTTTGTTTATTGTGAATTTCTTTGTTAGAGAGCAAGTCAATCCAGGCTTTATTTGAATGTTTTCAATATCACTAATAATAAGTCATTGTTTACATATTTCATTGTTATGATTAGATAGAACTTTATTTCATAATGGTATGGACTTCTTTTCCTATTCAGTATATACTGGTTACCCATGTTCTCACTTCTCATAATTGGGCTCTACTGACTTTTCAATGTATATGCCTTGTATTTTACAACTAGATGCATACAAGCAAGGACATTTGTATACCAGTTTATTATATATTTGTTGTAAATTGACCCGAGCCCCTTGTATAACTTCTGAATATTGTCACTTCTGACATCATTTAAGTTCATTGGCTGGTTTTTTGTACTGCAGGAAGTGTAGTTTTTTGTTTGCAGTGTGTGACTTAAGCTTATGTTTTTCAGCTCTAAATATTAGCAAATATTTTTGTTCTCTAATGTTATAACTTATAAGTGATATTGAAATTGGTTTATATGTTTGAATTGCTAGCTTGTCAAGACATTGATCAATAAACACCAATGTGCTTTTGGTTTTTTAATCACAGCCCTTTTGTAACACCCCGATTTTCGCTGTTTTGTAATATCATACTTATTTTCATAAGGTTACGGGGAAGTTTTTGGTTGAAAATTCAGATGGAAGCCAGTCTGCCGTTTTCTATGTTTTCGCTGACAGTAAAAGTTTACTGCTTAGAAAACCTAATTTTAACTCGTGAACGAGATGAAAAATGTTTTTATTGTATTTACTACGATAATGGAAGTTTTGAAAAATTTAGCGTAAAAATTAAAATATTATATTTGTTGCGGGCGTATACGTCGAGATCATCTCTAGGAAAAGCCTGCACCGAATGAACCAAGGAGTCGGCAACGGGGCTGAGGTGATGGATTTGACCGACTTGACGAGCATTTATGACGAGCTTATCCGTGTCACAATGGCCATAATGGCGCATTTATGACAGATGAATCTTTTACCTGGAAATGACGATTTTACCCTTGGCTCTTCATGAATATTTCAAGCCGTGCCATTGAGAATTTGGACCAAATTACCCCCAATCCACACGGTTTCCTCCTCCATTCCAAGCATTTGGACACCACTTTTTTCTAGCCATAAATGAGCATTGATGTTAAGTGGATGAGTCATAGGCAAAGTCACACTCTCATAATTATCCCGAAACTGCCACGAAATTATGACTCTTATCTGTTCTGAATCTCGAAAAACTTTCTACATGAAAGTTGTTCATCTTTCTCTCTTATTTCCAACGACATAAAGATCATCAAAAACGGATAAGTATATTGGGAGATATGTCCAAATTACCGAAACTGCTCTAAATCTTCATCATCTTTATCTTTCTCTCTAAACTACTCAAGAACACTTAGAAAACCAAGCTTAATTAACCATGATTTGCAACACAAAATATCTTCTCCCTAATATGTGGTGTAGGAGGCAGCCACATCTCTTCAAATTTATGACCACATATTTTATTAACCATGATTACAAAATAAACCTTAGTTAGGTTACTATTAACTATAGTTAAGTTATTATATTATTTTCTAACTTAACCTTGATCAAATAAACTCAACCATGATTCTTTTATCTCATTGAACCACATGTTTTCTCCTCACACCCACCTCTAAACCGTGCCCACCATCCACACTTGAACCATTTTGTTTCATTTTCCAACTTCATCATTTTGTCTCTCTCAAAACTTCATGTTCTTCATTTTCTCTCACAAGTTCTTCACTTGTTCTTCATTTGTTCTTCACTTATTCATCATTTTTATCTAACTTAGAAACATAATCTCATGATTCTTCATTCATGAAACTTGTTCCTTAGATCAATAACCATCACTTAATCCATTTTGTTCTTGAATCCATGAACTTTCAAGTTCATCCTTTCTCTCCTTCAAATTCAGCCCATACCCATATATAACCATCCAAACCTTGTTTTGATCTTCTAAGATCATATTTTCACTTATCTAGATGATCTAAACAATTTCTATTTCACATCTCAAGTTATTTCCCCACAAAACACAAAGAACTCCTTAGTGTTCTTGTTAAGATCATCTTTGTTCTTTAAGTTCTTGAATAAATCTTTTTATTCCAAGGTGAGGAATCTCTATCTTAATCTTGATATTTTAAGCTTTTCTATTCACAACTTTTATGGATTTATGCTTGTGTTCATCATGTTCTTCATATGAGTCAAAGTTCTTGAAGCTTTCTTCAAAAATTCATAACTAATTCTAGAAAAGATCCTTTTGACATGAAACCAATTGATATGATCTTATAATCATCTCTATTTTCATCATCAAGAAGCATATGGTCATGAGAAATTTCCTTCCTTGATTTCTGGACTGGGCCGAATCTATTAGAATAGGCTTGGTAGAGTTTTGTTCATGTGTTGTCATGTATGATCATGTATTCCATATGACATGTATGTCTACGCACTCTAATCCATGATGAGTTTATTAAAATGAAAAGCCTTACTTAAAATCTCTATGTTGGCCTAAACCCTAACCCTAAAGGTTAGAGGATTTTGTTTCAAATTTTATTCTTGTAATAAGTAACCTATGTTAGTTAAGACTCTAGTAACTAGGATCCAAAAGATGTCATTAAGAAGATAATCCTAAACCTATTTTCTAAGTCTTGGCCGAACCTAGCCCTAAAGTGTCATAGATGGTTTTTAGTTGATTAATTATAGTTATGTTGTTTGGTTGAAGGTGGTTGTGTTAACTCGTGGCGGGATAACGAGGATCGTCGTGTACGTGTTTCCGGTGATAACTCAGGTGGGGGAAAGAACCAATCTACCGTCGGAAACGATAAGTAGTATATTCTATAATAATTGTGTTGGGCGACCTAAACCCTACTAGTAGTCGAGTAATCGACAAGACCAAAATCCCATTGAAAACCTTTTCTGAAAAATCAATGATGATTTGGGGATTGTAGGTTTATCGACGTTAGGATGATTTTATCTTATCTGAGGTTGATTGAATTTATTATTATTATTGAATTGCTTATGTGATATTTTGTGGTATTTGAATATTTATGATTGTTTGTGTTATGCATGATCTGCCTGGTTTTTAATACTATGCTTAGTTGATTTTAAGCAAGGATATATGTTGTTCGGGAGATGATTGTTTGGGTAAGAGAATGAATTGACTTAGAGGTGCCTAGCTTAATTAGTTATCTAATGGATGAGATGTTACATAGAATACGGGTTGAGGTTATGATGGGAGCTTGAGGTACTAGGTTGTTATTGATACGAGATAGTGAGATTCATATAGAGGCTTTGATGCAGATACTTTTTCAGTCCATGACGCGTTGATCTGATTTATCCTATCAAAAGATAGAAGTGCAATATATTGAGTTCTAACCTATCAAAAGATAGAAGAGCACTAAACTGAATCATATCCTATCAAAAGATAGAAGAGCACTATACCAGATCCTATCTTATCGAAAGATAGAAGTGCACTATGCCGAGTCTTATCCTATCAAAAGATAGAAGTGTACTACACTGAGTTCTTTGCATCAGACTACCATGGACTACTGACGAGTGTGAAAGGAATAGAGACATTTATGTTAGCATAAGGATTTAGATGGCATGAGTTGAGGGTAGAGGACAATATTATAATTTGAGGATGATTGCTAATTATGGGTGTTGATTGTCTGTGACATTTATTGTATGATATACTATGACTCTTTTCCGCTTTTTGATGATAGAACTGTTTCTTATTCCCTATATCTTTCTGTGTGTTGTGTTTTATTTCTGATGTGATCGTACGAGAAGACTCGATGGAGGAACCAATTGCTGAGGAGTTAGATGGAACTCCTTACGAACCAGATGCTGGAGGTCGAGCTGTGATTCATGGCGATTAGAGTATAGACAGTATGGCCAGTGTGTCTAAGGAGTATTCATAATTCCGCTAAGTATGTCTGTAGTGAAGTTTATGCCTGTGAGGGATCCTACTGAGAGGATACCCTCAACAGTGTTTTGGCAATGTAGTAAATAAACATGTGTGTAAATATATATATTACAACTTTGGTGTGTTTTGTATTTGTAGAAGTTATATGATTATTAATTAAGTTTTAAATTTTTACGTATTTTCAATAGTAAGCGCGCGATTAAGTAAATAAATATTAAGGTTTTAATGTAATAATACGATGGGGCACATCGGGGTGTCTCACCTTTCATATGCTTATATGAAATAAGATTTGGTTTCCATTTGTTATTTGCATGAATTATGAATCTGTATATTTTGCTTACTTCTTTTTTGGTAATTTGATTTCAAGAAATGGACACTAGTGTAGTTGATGCTTCCATTTCTTCAAGAAAACGTAAAAGAAATGAAGAAGAGTTGGCAGAGCTTGAGGAAACATTCATTGTTCTTAGTATCATTGCTATGCTTTTGGGTGTGATGGCTTGGTATCATGAAAAATATTTTGTTAAGGAACCGGCTCGAAATTGGGAATTGGAAAGGTGCAGTTTCCTTAATCGCCTATATAGGGGAACAGAAAATGATTGCATTGAACAACTAAAGGTCAGTAAATGGGCATTTCTTAAGCTTTGTAGAATTTTACAAGAGAAAGGGCAATTAGTAAGGACAAGAAATGTCCCTACAACCGAAGCTGTGGCAATGTTTTTGCATATCCTTGCTCACAACCTAAAATATAGAGTAGTGCAGTTTACTTATTGCAGATCCAAAGAAACAATAAGTAGGCAATTCAATAGTGTTCTACGAGCTGTCATGAAAGTTAACCGGGAATATTTGAAGTTTCATGACTATAATCTAGAGGGCTCAGAGGCAAATAAATGGGGATGGTTTGAGGCAAGCTTGTCATTTGTTTAAGTAATTAGAAGATTTAAGTTAATGTAACTTTTGTAATTTGGTATAATTTTGAAATGTTTTTAGTATTCAGTTGGAGCACTTGATGAGACACATATTCCAATAACAATTGTTGCGGAAGATAGGCTTAGATATCGTAATATATGGTTTATATGTGTATACAACATTCTTTGTATGGAGGAAAATATCATTTATAGATACATGGTTTATATTTGTGTATACTTGCAATTCTTTTAATACTAATTTTTGTTTAGTTATGAATTATGAAAGAGGGAAAATTGATTATTTTATTTAAATAAGGTTATTCAAAGAAAATTAATTATTTTATTCGAATAATGAATTTTGTAAATGAAGGGAATTCAATTACTTTATCCAAACAAGAAATTAAGCAAATGAAGGGAATCCAAAATTACTTTATACAAACAAGAAATTTTGCAAATGAAGGGAATTTGATTGAAACAATTGAATTTCCTAGAATTTCAAATTCCTTTGATTTTTCAATTCTCTCATCCAAACGCTTCAATTCCCTCATTCAAACGTACCCTGAGGATATTCTATAGCGAAGTAGAATAATAAAGATGACTCTTCAATCTCCAAAATTCACACGCATTCTTTAAGAGAAAATATTTAAGGTATCTAAATTCCAATGAAGAAAATAATGACATTTGCTCACAAAATATTCATTTATAATTAAAGTTATTATAAATTTGGAGTAAACATTCCAACTTATGTCCATTGCTGACAGTGCTAGTCCTACATGGCTATATCAGCAAATCCTCTTCCATGGCTTCACTTGAGTGTTTTTACCATGCGAATTAGTAAATTGCTTTAAAATTGTCCCAGTTTGATAAAAAAAAAAAAACACAAACAAAATCAAACTACGTGCCAATAAAACCAATATTCAAAGAGAAATTCAAACTTCATATATAAATATTTCATCTCACAGAGGGCTGATCTATTACATTTTCCTGCAAACAATGATAAGAAAGTATTTTAATTTGATCCAGAAGCACTAACTAAATAAAAAGCCTATACAACTCGAATAAAAAGCCCTGACAACGTCCTTTGAAACACTTCCTTTAGTGTTATCCTCCAAACCGTCATTCTTACTCAATGCCTCCTATTTTGGTGGCCAATATCAAATATCTTTTTATCAACCAAACTTGTTACTTTCCCAGCAGCAGAAAGAGTATTTATTAGTTCTTCCGATTACAATTGCATATTTTAACAGTCACAGTTGCAATAACCAATTAATATACAATTGAAGCCAACAGATATGACTTAGACATGAGCGAAGCAGCATAGGTTTGGTTTGACAATATTAAAGGAAACTTGCAGAATCCAAAATTATACACAATCATATTTTTTTATTATTATTTAATTAAGCTACTACTTATTATTAAGCTGGTTAGAATAGACATTAGACAAACAACAGCACGAAAAGAAATTAGAAAAATATGATTCTACTACTACTAAAGTGGAAAAATAGAATAACCTCAATTTCAATTTCAATTAGCTACTACTAATTCTTAAGCTGATTATAAACATGAAAAAGAAACAGCAGGTGAGTAAAATGTACCTTTGGAAGTGAACTTTTTAACCATATCCAACTTATGTGACCAATCCCCAATGGCTTTGGGATCACCAAAACATGAAAGGCAAGTAGGCAACAATGGCAACACAATCTGGTTTTAGAATTGAAATTGAAATAAAATATATATCACATTCTGATGTTACAAAGTACTCAAAGTACAAAACACAACCTAAAGAGTTCCAGGTTTAAATAAAAGCATTAACAAAATAAAAACATTTAAGGATAGAAATTGTTATATCAATTCAAATCCTGCAACTTTCAGGATAACATTAAAAATAATGAACTTAGAACAAATAATCATAAAGAAAGAAAGCAGTCAACAATACTACAAAAAATTACAAAGAAACACACAATAGAAATGAAGATTGAATAAAAAACTGCATCATGAGCAAACCATAAACAACCAAGAGAGAGAAATACCCTGGTATGCCATTCCCCAACCAAATTGTTCAAGAGTGGCTTGGGATTTACTGTTATAGTCTGCAAAACGTGAGGAACAAAACAAATAGGATTGATCAGTAATAAGTCATTTTTACACCTTATGTCATACCAGATTGCATACATTGCGTTTGGCGAAATTTAGAAAGGAACTAACCAACAATTCAGCAGCTGAATGTGATGGAGCAGATAGAGATGAAAAGGCGTTGTCCCAAGCTCTACGACCATCCTTTCTACAACCATTTGGAATTTGGAAAAGACAAATATAGGGATTTTGAAATTTTGAATAAAGACATTCAGGGGAGAAAATGAAGAGTCGAGTGAAGAATTTAATCTTGTTTCAAATCTTTGTTAACGGGTAATGATGCTTGAATGCCATGTTTTCTTTTTTCTTTTTCCAAATTAAATCAATTTTTATTTATAATAAATAGGGATCATTGGAAACTTCAAACGTGATGCACAGGTCATGAAGTTTCTTCAAAATTACAGCTTAATAATACCCACTTGTCTACCTTTTATTAATGATGCACATCATTTTAGATGCTTCCGGAGGAAGCTTTTTGTCTCATGCTGAATTTATCTATTAAAAACTATTTTAAATTAATTCTTTCAGTAAAATTACCTAAATGGGCTGCATTTTGAAGGAAAAAAATGCCCCCAATGACTACTACTTATATATATATAAACTGGGTAAATTAATTCTCATCTTGTTAGGTTGTCTGATAGCACAACCGCAGCCCTTTCTCCGAAGCAAGTGTTTGATTTATACATTTATTATTAACTATTTAGATGATAGCATGGATTTGTTCTCATTGAATTATCTCTGTTGAGAAAGTCATAAATATTTTTTTTTTTATAAAAGATACTTTTCCTATTTAGTTTTGTGTCAAGAATC
Source organism: Sophora flavescens (assembly GCA_030762895.1). Lineage (NCBI taxonomy): Eukaryota > Viridiplantae > Streptophyta > Magnoliopsida > Fabales > Fabaceae > Sophora > Sophora flavescens. The sequence continues at coordinate 149,870,954 of CM061067.1, forward strand.
TATGGACACTTCCATATGTTAGACATAGTATCTTTCATATTGAATTTTTATTATATTAAACACAGCTGCATTAGTTGAACTCTTGGAGCTCTGGTCTCTCTATAATTATGTGTTCTTTTAATGAAGAGTAGTGTTAAATCTTCATATAAAGTATGAGGTCATGTATGATGACATAATCTATGTCTTATTTGAGGCATATGTTATAACTGTTTTGATCTGTGGTTCTCCGACTCCGTTTCAGATCCCAAAGAAGGGCAAGATCTATTCAGTGAATAAAGGAAACACTAAAAACTGGGATAATCCTATTGCCAAGTATATGTGAAATTGTGAATCCAGTATCCTTATTACAATGTTTCAGGCACTATAATGCAATTGGGGGCAATCTTTTATTTCATTTTTAGTTACTTCTGTTCAGGTATGTGGAGAAATGAAAGTTTCCGTTCATCACCAAAGTCTCTTAAGATATATTGATAGGTATAGTGGATTTTCAAGCCTTCATGGAGCCTAATTTGCCTTTGATTTAGTCTTCCTCATGGTTCTGCCAACTGCAACCCACTGAAATGATGTACAGATTACAGCCTATAGAGACAACTAATATATAATTTGTACCCTTCACTTGCAATCTGTATTCTGTTGCCTTCTAACAGTTAGCTTTATAATGTAGAGTGGCATATTATCATTTAGGGTAAAACATATATTTCAATTAACCTTCTTTGTCATACAAGTCTAATTTTGGTTAAATCAGCTTACTCCTGCTCTAGCAAAAAGAGTGTGTGGTTTCCTTTTCTTTTTGGTGGAAAAATATTCATGTTTTGTTCAGCTACTTGACTCATAATAATTGAGGCTCAACGGGGGTAAACCTTTTTTTTTTATATCGGATGCTAAAGAAGTTACTTATGGAATGACTTATATAAGAACTATTGATTTGAAGTCATGAAATATAATCCACAACGGCAACTATTAAATCCATGATTGATTGTTCTGAATAATTTGATGAATCAATAGTCACTTAAGTTCATGCTTTTATAAGGCCAACCATTGGTGTAAACCTATGTTCATGGTTTTATAACATTAAGAAATCAATTGTAGAGTTTCTTGAAGATTATTTACTTGTTTTGCAAAGTTTAGCTCATCTTTTCCTTGTCTCATCATCATAAACGTTTGCACCTGAATGTGGCCATTGAATTACTAAATCGTTTGGTAGCCTTCTACGAAAAGCTCATTGCTGTATTTTGAGTTTCATCTTTGTTTCCAATCTATGACATTTCTGCGTATGTGATTTATGCAAATTAACAGCATGATAGCTAACGTTCATCGCACACTGCTTTATGGAAGACATCTTTCTGTACCTGCTGATAAAAGGAGTCCAAATGGGAAACTGCAATATGCCATGTTCAACCCTTGCCTTATATTCTTGAGGAGCATGTCCAACCTTCATATACTTACTGTTTATGTTTTCTGGAAAAAAAAAATTTGTCACATACTGATTGGATATCTAGTCCAATAAACGATCCAATAGAAGCAAATAGATGAACAACAAATGATAGGCCCAATTAAAAACAAAACAAAGATGAAAGCATTCAAGGATTTCATCTTAATATAACGGGAGGAATATTTTAGATCTTGCCACCTATTATCTTTTATTTATTATTTATATTTTTCTGTAAATAAATGAATAAAAAAAAGCAGAAATTGAATCAAAAGTCTCTCTCTAATTTCTAAAGAGATTATCATTGTTTCCATTACAAGAAATCATATCCCCATATCAATTCGTACTTTCATTCTTGAACCATGCCTCCCTCATTTTCCTCTTACCCAGCTCAAAGAATCCATCAGTGACCTCACTACTACATTCACCAAACTCAAAACCCCACAAGATTTATACAATGAATCATCCCTTCAAACCATAGAAATTCTAAAAATGGAACTCCAAACCCTTGGAAACCAATCTGAAAATCCACCCATGCCAAAGCATTTCCCACCTCAGCCAGACACAAGCCAGCTTCAACATCAGTTCTCTGTCTCGGACCTCCAACAGTAACCCCCACAGAAACCAAACCAAGAACCGTTACCTGCGACATTTGCGACGAAGACCACTACGGATCCAAGCGCCGAACACAAGGAGCCTACCACCGAGGTCTTAAAGGACCTGGGTTCGCTTTCTGTCAGCTCCAACACGCATGGCGGCACCATCGTCGCACCGCCGCCTTGGGACGCCGTCTCCGCCATCAGCTTCTCGGGTTCAAGGCTCTAGTTCGTCGTTTTCTTCCTCGCTCAGAACGCCGCCGCCGGAGAAGACGGCTCTGCACATAACCTTCGCCACGCCACAATCATTTGCTCGTTTCTGCTTCAACCCTGGCGGACCCATACCAGTGCTTTTTGATCAAATTGGCTTCCTTTTAGAAACTACCAGTTTAGGGTTATTCTGGAGCTATACTATTGATCAATCGGGTCGTTTTGGGCACGTGACATTTTTTTTGGATCAAAGGCGCCACTGCAGATGGCGCCTTTGAAGGCGCTTCAGCAGATGGCCCTTCCACTTAACCAAAAAAAAAAAAGATAAAAGGGAGGGCTTTTTGATCAAACTGAGTTCCTTTTATAAACTATTTCCAGTTTAGGGTTATTCTAAAACTATTTATCAATAGGGGGTCGTTTTGGACACGTGACATTTTTTTTTCCAATCTGACGGGTCAAAGGCGCCACTGCAGATGACGCCTATCACTTAACAACAAAAAAAGACAAAAGGGAGGGCCACTGAAATGGCGCCTTCCCCTATAGTGGTGCCTCCCTGCAGTGTACCACGTGGCACTGCAGGGGGCACCCCCAGCCCCAACCCCAACCAAAAATTGGACGCCTGCAATTTTAAAGGAACAACACTACAATTTTAAAGGAACAATGCTACAAAAAAATTATACTATAAGTATAAGGAGTAACGATGACATTAATGATAAAGTATCTATTTAAAACAACAAGAGGCAATAAAAAAATCTCGTAATAATGAGTAGCAAATAATATCACATGAGGCATAAAAAAATAATAGCAATAACAATTTACACCAATAAATATTCATCAATTATTACAGTAGCAAAAAAAAAAAATTTACCTTATAAGAATTAAAAGAAAGTCACCTGCAATTTTAAAGGAACAACGAGACAAAAAAAATTATACTATAAATATAGGGAGTAACGATGACATTAATGATAAAATATCTATTTAAAACAACAAGAAGCAATTTTTTGCCATTATACTATGTAAATTGTTATTGCTATTATTGTTTTATGCCTACTGTGATATTATTTGCTACTCATTATTACGGGATTTTTTTATTGCATGTTGTTGTTTTAAATAGATATTTTATCATTAATGTCATCATTACTCCCTATATTTATAGTATAATTTTTTTTGTCTCGTTATTCCTTTAAAATTGCAGGTGACTTTCTTTTAATTCTTATAAGGTAAATTTTTTTTTACTACTGTAATAATTGATGAATATTTATTGGTGGAAATTGTTATTACTATTATTGTTTTATGCCTACTGTGATATTATTTGTTACTCATTATTACTGGATTTTTTTATATTTCCTTTTGTTGTTTTAAATAAATATTTCATCATTAATGTCATCGTTACTCCCTATATTTATAGTATAATTTTTTTGTCGCGTTGTTCCTTTAAAATTGTAGGTGACTTTCTTTTAATTCTCATAAGGTAAATTTTTTTTACTACTGTAATAATTGATGAATATTTATTGGTGTAAATTGTTATTGCTATTATTTTTTATGCCTCCTGTGATATTATTTGCTACTCATTATTACGGGATTTTTTTTATTGCCTCTTGTTGTTTTAAATAGATACTTTATCATTACTGTCATCGTTACTCCCTATACTTATAGTATAATTTTTTTTGTAGCGTTGTTCCTTTAAAATTGTAGCATTGTTCCTTTAAAATTACAGGCGTCCAATTTTTTGTTGGGGCTGGGGGGCCCCCTACAGTGCCACGTGGTACACTGCAGGGGGAGGCGCCACTGCAGGGGAAGGCGCCATTTGCAGTGGCGCCTCCCTTTTGTCTTTTCTTTTGTTAAGTGGTAGGCGCCATCTGCAGTGACGCCTTTGACTCTTTAGATTGAAAAAAAAATATGCCACGTGTCCAAAACGACCCCCCATTGATAAATAGTTTCAGAATAACCCTAAACTAATAAATAGTTTCTAAAAGGAACCCAATTTGATCAAAAGCCTCCATAACAAGGAACCTATCCCCATCCAAACCCTATCACATACTTTACTTTGTTTGGTGCAGTGTACTCTACGACTCTATGAAGTTTTCCCAATGTCACTGAGGACAGACTTTCACTGGCAAGCAACGGGTATTTTACTTTTAAAAAAAAACTAATTATTATTGTTAATTCCTCTCAAGCAATTTCGGGTTCTTCCTTTTGTTTGGAATTGGGTGGAATTAGGATTTAGAACTATGGCATGTTCATTGAGGTGTCTTTAATTCGTATAAAGGTACTAGACAAGCAGGAGATAATATAGGATAAGTGTTTGAGTCACAGCATAACTTTTTTATATTATTTGATGGACAATGAACAACCAAAGTGAAATAATATAAAATTTACTTAAATATCCTTTATAATATATCATAACATATAATTTTATATTAAGTATTATATATAATATATAATATTATGTTATATAATAATAATAATAATAATATATGTATAATAATAATATATTATGTTAATAATATAACGTAACTTTACAGTATTGATAATAAAAATAATGTTATGTATAACGAGAGAGAGTATAACGAGAAAGAAAAGAGAGGAGAGAGAGGGGATGAAAATAAATGCGGGTGTTCGATCTTTTTAATGGTTTGTTCTTACAACAATTTTTTGTACCATGATTTGATGAGTGACAAAAATATGGCTTTTTGTGCCGTCGTTTGATGCTTGTTTTGTGCTGTCTTATGATCATTTTTCAAATCAAGCACCAGACAACTATTTTTGTACTGTCCAGTCCCTCAGATTTTAGCAAATCAAACGGCCCCTTAGTGTTAGTGTGTGTATGAAAACACAAGGTTTGAGGGACGAAAGTGCTTTTAGCTTCTCTTTGTTAAAAGTAATATGAAGCATTTTGAAGCGGAACCAAACATGCTATTAAATGGAGTGGCGTCATCTTCTTTCCTTGAGTTGAGAGCATGACAGTCACTACAAAAAAAAAACCCCAATTACCGACGGTCAAAAACCGTCGGAAACACTAAAAATCTGTCAGAAATCTACATTACCGACGGACTTTCCGACGGACACGGTTCCGTCGGTAATAGACGCGTAGGAAAGCCTTTCCGACGGATCTAGTGCATCCGTCTGAAATTTCCGATGGCCTTAACCGTGGGAAAACATGCCATACAGAACCCCTAATTACCGACAGAAATTCCGTCGGTAACTCTCTGTGGAAGTTACCGATGGAATTTTCCGTCAGAAAATGTAACCAACAGTTACCGACAGAAATATCAATCGGAAACAAGGTTTTTTTATTTTTTTTATATTAATAATTAATTATTAATTATTTTTATTAAAACTTATATATTAAATATTAAATATTATATTTTATTTATTAATTATTATTATATTTTATTTTATTTATTAATTTATATTTTATATTATCAATTACAAAACAAAATTGAAATTGAAAATAAAATTTAAAAAGCAATTAAATTAAAATTAATTAAAAATAAAAACAAACTCATCATATAATCCATAAATAAAATATCCGTCTATCTACAAATCTCTACTACACTTATAACTATCCCAATATCCATAACCATAATATCCGTCATTGTTGCCCTGTCGGGGGGAGTTCACATGACCATCAAGCTACGACTCGGTAGACAGACCGTCATCATGCGACTGCGGTGGTGGATCAGTAGTAGTAGTGGAGGGCTGGGGCTGGGGCCGGGTGGCATGGAGGATCCCCTGCAGAGCGTTGCGTCTGTCTGGTGGGAGGAAATCGAGCACAGCGGTCATAACCGTAGAGAATGTCTCCATCTGTTGCATGATGCACTCGTTCGTCTCCCTTTGCTGCTGCACCTCCTGCCTCAGTCGATGCACCTCATCCGTGTCCTGTGTATCGGATGATGTAGGCTCCCTAATGGTCATGTCCGGCGTCGACCCCCGACAAATCGACCTGGCTAGGGTCGAAGTACCATAAATCCGTCCCTTGTTCTTCCCGCCAGCCACATCCATCCAAGCCTGGGTCTGTAGTCGCTCAACCTCGGCGGGGTCCAGCAGAGAAGGATCTGAGGCATCAGAGCAGGAGGCAGCCTCAGATGCTACCTGACTAAACCCGGCGTTGTACTCCGTCTGCAATCAATACATTACAATCAATATGTATTAAACTATATATATATATAATAATAATTACCAATAGTTTAAATATAAAAAAACATTTTAGCTCACCACTGTCTGCCTCGACCTCTAATCAACAAACTCGCCGGTGTCCGAGAGAATATGTGTCTGCTCAAAGACCGTAAGGACATCAACGGATCGAGCTAGCTCTCCTGCCTGCAACCGACATACCAATAAAATCAATTAGTTATAAAACAAATTTTTAATAAAAATATACAGTTTATAAATAATGTTATTTATATATGCATACCATATAAATGACATGCTGCATGTGGCTAATATAACCACCAGTGTGCATGCTCCAACCCTTCTTGGAAGTCCGATTTCTCTTCGACTGTTCACACTTCAGCTTGTAAGATGGAGTGTCCCGGTACGCACACAGTTGGGCCCATATGTTGGGCCCGATGTAATCCGGACGTACCCGGCTCTCCCTACGCTCTCGGAGCATGTCCCTCGGTCGAGTAGCTGCTCGGTCGTCAAAGATAGCACGTATCTCTGAGGTATGCTCCGGTAACCAGCGCACAAGCTCCTGTTAACAAAGAAAAAATTAATAATAACATTATACAAAAGAATATATAAAATAAATGGAAAATTACATGAACTGATAAACAAGAACTTACCCCGAATCGTCTGAAGATACGATCCCGATCCTCCCTTGGGATCACCCCCCATGATGGCCAGAAGCGACGATACTGCGCCTTGATGGCGAAGGTAACGTGCTTCGATCCCACTTTCGATGGGATGAAGCTGAAAAATTCATAATTTTATTAAATCAACAATATGACAACCAACAAATATATGCTTATTAAATAGTAATTATTTTTAAACAACATTAAATTAAATTAAACTTACGATCCAGAAACAGGACGGATCCATGGTCGATCCTCAGGTGCGGGAACCCTGGCCCACTCAGGCAAGTCCTTAGCTGCGGCCGACTGCTGCACAGATGATGATGATGGTATGGCTGTGTCGTGACCATATGCGACCCTGGATGATGAGGATGGAATGGTCGTGTCTGGCTGTGGCATCATCCCAGGAGTCAGCATAAATGATAATCCTGCTGGGTGTGTGGATGGCGCGGTCGATGATGATGGTGGTGCTGGGTGTGGGTGTGGTGTGGGTGCAGTAGGGGGCGGCGAGTAGCCAGCTAGTGCGCGTCGTAGTGAAAAGCGAGTGGAGGTCTGGACATGGGTGGAGGGTGGGGTAGTGTGGGTCGGGGATAGTGTAGTATGGGTAGGGGATGATGTAGTATGGATCGGTGAGGGTATAGAATGGGTGGGGGAGGCTCCTGTAGGTGGCGATAGGGTAGGTGCGTTAGGGATGGGGGTGGGTGCGGGGGTACGGAGGGACCTCTAGGAATGCAAGCAAGCACCTGGGACTTCACGGTGTATCGTCCCCGCTTCCCCTTCCCCTTCCCCTTCCCCTTCCCCTTATCACCGCTAGACAGTGGGGGGCGGGGCAGCTGTCCTCCTGATGATGACATATCTATTTTTATAGTACAATTACAAATCAGTGTAAAAACAATAAGTAATCGACATTTAACAGTCTAATCTAAGCAAGTATTTTTATAGAACAATAGTTGTCAAGTCTTACATTATATTTCATAAGCAAATATTTAAAATACAATAAAAATAACATAATAGTAAACTTCCTATTCAGACTCGGTATCGTCATCTGATTGTAAGTCCGACTCTTCTTCTTCTTGCATTGAGTCATCACTCTGGATTTCTTCCTCTGATGATGCATGCATGGATGCCTGATTACCAATGACCACTTCTTCCCCTTCATTTGCAGATCCCAACATGCCAGTAATACGCTCGACCTCAATTACTTCATTGACATGTGACGATTCATCCTCATAGAATGGTGTCTCATCCTCTGCATCATCGATTTCTATGCGACCCCTAGGCTTGGTAGTGACTGCAACACACCAACCTCGTTTGTCTGTTCTCATTGCTGGATAAGGGACATAATAAACTTGTTTTGCATTCTGAGCAATTATAACGGATCAAACTGTTGATATCTTCTATCCATGTGAATGTCCATAGTTCCATACTTGGGATCCACTTTTGTGCCTGTCCTCGATGGATCAAACCAGTTACAATAAAATAAGACTACTTTTTTAGGATAAGTAGTAGTATTGTATTGTAACTCGTATATGTGTTTTATGACCCCATAAAAATCATTGGTACCTTCACCCTGTACGACAACCCCGCTATTAATTGTCTTTTTGCCCACGTTAAATTCATCTGTGTGGAATTTGTACCCATTAACAAAGTATGTATGCCATGATGTAACACAACTATAGGGCTCATATGCTAAGTGTTGATTAGTCACGCTTAACGGTTGTTGATACACCTACAAAAGGTAAGTCATATTAAATAATTACTTTTTTCAAGAGGCAAAATTAAGCTTAATATAGTGTATGCATCGGCATATTACACTTACTTGTTGCTTGAACCATTCAGGAAAATCTGCATGTGTACGAGCAGAACCATCTTGTTCACTAAATTGATTAATTTGAAGGAACACATTAACAAATAAAATGTGTACTATGTGTTAAAGGAGAAATTATAATAATATGTGATACATTATTTCAAAAATAGGTCGTTAAGACTTACTCATGGTATGGTTTCACCTCTATACAATTTATCAAGACATGTACATGGGCCGATGCATACTCCTCATCAGTTAACCAGTAAGTAAGCTCCTTGCCAGCATGACGGTTAGGAAGGTTAAATACGGATAGCATATAAGGATACCCTGCATTATCAGCATCTACCTCATTCCTAACATGTCTTGGTGCCAACATAAAGTTGTTGAAATAGTGGGAGCAGAAATAGATTGTCTCACGGTGTAAGTAAGATGCAACTTTGTTTTTAACCGATCGTTTAGAGTCGCCCATGAATCTAAGAATAAAAAACATCGTTGACAAGATATTATTCAATGGTCGCTAATTATGTAAATGTCAAATATAATAAAATTACTTTTCAAACGGATACATCCACCTATATTGTACTGGTCCACCAAGCCTCGCTTCATATGCAAGATGGACAGGGAGATGTTCCGTCGAGTCAAAAAATCCTGGGGGAAAAACCCTCTCCATCTTACACAGAATTATTGGAATGTTTTCTTCCATCTTCATCAGATCATCCGCTCTTAAAGTTGCAGAGCATATATCTTTAAAGAAATGATTGATTTTTGTAAGCGGGTTCGAAACATAGTGGGGTAGCGAGCCGAAAGCAATAGGAAGCAAACACTCCATGGATACATGACAATTGTGACTTTTCATCCCATGAAGCCTCCATGTTCTTACATCACCACATCGTGCCAAATTAGGGGAATAACCATCAGGGGTCGTAAGGTCTTCTAACCACCGACAAATTGACTTCGCTTCATCGGCGGTTAGAGTGTAACAAGCTTTTGGTTTGACCATTTTTCATTAGGTTGCGGCTTCAGCTCCAAATCCTTTCGTCTACAGTACAGAGCTATGTCCATCCTTGCCTTCTCATTATCCTTCGTCTTGCCAGACACATTCATAACCGTGTTAAAAATGTTGTCAAAGAAATTCTTCTCAATCTTAACAGATTATTCTTTCAATATGGTAGTTCCCAAAAAATACTTTGTTTTGTCCAGTTATGCCATTCTCCATACCCCGGTAATTTTGACACACCGAATTCAGTGACTTTAGGAAGATCCCTAACCCGACCCCATATTTGTTCAGGAGTCAACAAAGGTGGCGGACCTTCCTCTTTTGTCTGATTCTTTTTTATTGCTCGGACGTTTCTTCGGAAGGGATGGTCGGGATCTAAGAACCGACGATGAGAATCAAACCAGGAACTTTTGCCACCATATCTAAGGGTAAAAGCCTTTCCATGTTCCATGCAATACGAGCACGCCAATTTATCGTGGGTCCCCCAACCAGAGAGCATGACATATGCAGGAAAATCATTGATAGTCCACATCAGTGATCCCCTCATCATAAAGTTTCACTTCTTTGAAACGTCATAAGTCAACACACCATCCCATAACTTCTTCAGATCATCGATCAGAGGCTGCAAATATACATCTATCCCAGCCTCCGGATTAGATGGTCCCGGTATGAGACAAGTTAGAAACATATATGGTTTTGACATGCACATCTCGGGAGGAAGATTGTACGGTGTAACAATCACTGGCCAACATGAATATGGCGAGGCTGAGGCTTGAATATACGGGGTAAAACCATCTGAACACAGCCCAAGTCTCACATTTCGAGGATCTGCTGCAAAATCAGGATGAACCCGATTGAAGTGCTTCCAAGCTTCACCATCAGAAGGGTGGAGTATGACGCCCGGAATTCTTCTATTTTCATTATGCCACCTCATTTGTCACGCAGTTTGCGTTGATGCAAACAGTCTCTGCAACCTTGGAATTATTGGTAGATAGAACATTGCCTTCACAGGAACTGGTTTCCTTTTACTATGGTCACTACTTTGAACGCGGTACTTGGGTGTCCGACAAAATTTACATTCTTCCAACACGCTGTCATTTGTGCCAGACTGACTACCATAATATAGCATGCACCCATTTGGACAACAATCAATCCTCTTAGCCCCCAAGCGTAGTTTCAACACCAGCCGCTTTGCATCATAATAACTTTTTGGTAACAACTCTTTGAAGGATGTCACATCTTGAAGCATTTTACAAAAGAACTCCAAACACTGCTCTGGGACATTCCAATTGGACTTGCAAGCTAGAAGCATAACACAAATTGATAATTTTCAATCTGACGCCCCTTCAAACAATGGCTTATTTGTCTCTAACAATTGATTGTAGAATCTGTGTCGATTCATTAGAAGGCTCTTCCATGTCATTAGACTCATCCGCCTCAAAATTCCCATGTTGCCCAAGACAATCATCGACCATCATATGCATTGACTGGAGTCGTTCGACATATTCATCGTGGTAGCCACTGCCTGATGCACCCATTTCAAGATCGTCACCACTAATTTCATTCAAATCAATATCCGGCAACTCCTCACCATGATCAGTCCATATCCAATAATTAGGCTTGAACCCACGTCGGTATAGGTGTAACTTCACGCCATCATCACTCAAAACCGCCATACAGTTGTACTTTGTGCATGGACATCTAATCCCCCCATCTTCGGCATAATCACAATGTTGCTTTGCTTTCGATATAAACTCATCAACTCCAGCTACAAATGATTGTTTCAGAAGTCGTCTCCCAAACTCGTTCCTATCATACACCCAACTACGGTTCGAGGGATAATATGCCATCCTTCTGCATATCCAGATAAATTAACGTATTTTTAAACATGATACTATAACCTCGAATCGCTCCCTTTCCTTCAAAGGTGTGGCCCTATCCTATTTGAGGAAAACGTTTTGCACCACTGTATTATACTAGTTACTCATCACTTCTCACGTCTTATAGTTGACGAAATTTCGACAGCATTTCCCATTGGTCTCCAAGTACACGACTTGACCGCGGTAAGATACCACGATCAAGCATGGACCCGGAGAACAAAAGGAAATGCTTCGACCCGAAATTTCATCAACTATATAACAGACGACAATCAACGAGTGATTCAAAAAATGGGTTGCCGACGGAAAAGTCCGTCGGTAACTGAGATCTAGATTTCCGACGGAATGTCCGTCGATAGTATATTATCGCAATTTCCGACGGAATTTCCGTCAGTACACTTGGCGCCACAATTTTTTCATTTCCCGCCATTGATACCGACGACATTACCGACGGAAAAAAGTCATCGGTAACGTTACCGATGACTTTTCCATCGGTAATTTTTGTGCCTTTTACAGTTCACTCGATGAGACGGAAAATTCCGTTGGTAACGCGTCAATTACCGACGAAAGACACGACCGTCGGTAAATTTCCGTCGGAAATCAGGCATTTTCTTGTAGTGAGTGCTATATCATGGAAAAGAAAAGCATCAATACACATATACAACGGTAAGTTTTCGGTTACTATTCCTGTAACAGTACTAGACAAATGTCACTATAAGATTTTTTGTCTTTTTTTATTCTTTTAATATATATTTTTTATTTTTTTCACTTTTTTTTAAAAAAATAATAATAATTTTTTTTAATAAACAATTTTATGTTCTATTTTTTTTTATGTTTTATTTTTTTTAAAAAAAACTGTTTTTAAAATTTTTTACTTATTTTTTTTAAAAAAATTTATAACATTTTTTACGTTTTCCTTTTTTTTTATAAATCTTTTTACGTTTTCCTTAATTTTTTTAATAACATTTTTTATAAATTATTTTCCTAATAATTTTTTTTGTTAATAATTTTTTTTAATTTAATTTGTATACATTGACAGTGTAAATTTTTTTTTATACTGTCGATCAATCATAAATTGGCAAACAGTAAAAGTAGAGTTGTGATGTTCTTGATGTTTTAAATTTTATATATTTATATTTTACAGTATATATAATTTAATAGTTTAAAATTTGTATTTATTATATTTTTATTTATATATATATATTTTTAAATATTTTTCGATTCGAACCGAATCAAACCAAACCAATTTTAATTGGTTCGAATATTATTATTGACTTTTTAAAGTTTATAATTTTTTTGTTTTTAAATATTTTTAGTCAGGAAAGATAGCAAAGTTATCGTGTTCTTCGAAAAAGTTTAGGGTCGTAAGACTCGAACCAATAATTCAATGGATTTGAAAATCCGAACCAACCAATTAAATTGGTTTATTTTTTCTTTTTTGTGTTCAAATCCGAATTAAACCAAACCGAATGGTCATTAGTTCAGTTATTTTGGAACCGAACCAATTACTATATTTTAATATTTATATATATTTTAATATTCAATATGTATATCATTTTATCAATTGACAGCTTTTCTTCTACTGTTCGTGTAAAAGTGGAAGGAGTTGTCAACCAGTGGATTATTTTGGATTATTTTAATTAATTAATTTATTTATTTGTTAAACATATATTTTGTTGGTTTTAACTACCGTGTTCTTCGAAAAAGTTTAGGATCGTAAGACTCAAATCAATAATTCGATGAATTTGAAAATCCGAACTAACTTGGTTCTTTTTTTTTTGTTCGGCTCCGAATTGAACAAAACCCAATGATCATTCATTCGATTATTTTCAAACCGAACCAATTAATATATATTTATATATATATATATATATATATATATTAATATACAATATTTATTTCACTTTATCAATTGACAACTTTTGTTCTAACAGTAGAAGGAGTTGCTAACCGAACCGAACAAATTTTGATTGGTTCGGATTTTTTATATTATTTTATTGTTAATTTTTTAAAGTTTACATATTTTTTTGTTTTTAAATGTTTTTAGCCAAGAAATGTGCCAAACCCAATGATCATCAGTTCGGTTATCAGGTACAAGAATTTTGGAACCGAACTAATTACTATATTTTAGTATATATATATATATATATTAATAGTTAATATTTATTATATTTAATAATTTTATATTTTAATATATACTCCCTCCGGTCCTTATTCTAAGAGGCAAAACCCTAAAACACACAGATCAAGGAAATGTGTTGAAATAAGCTACTTGTAATTAATATTCATATAAATTTACAAAGTTATCCCTTATAATCTTAATAAATATTCTAATATCCTATAATTAATATATTGTTTGGAACTTGTAAACAGTGTATTAAATAAGGGTAAAATTAGAAATGAGCATTTAATATTAGTCAAAATACATGCACGTCTCTTATATTTTGAACCAAAAAAGTAGTCATTTGCCTCTTATAATAAGGATCGGAGGGAGTATTTTAATTATATATATATATATATATTTTAATATTTTCGGGTCCAAACCCAACCTAACCGCACCAATTTTGATTGGTTCGGATTTTTTATATTATTTTGTTATTAATTTTTAAAGTGTACAGAATCTTTGTTTTTAAATATTTTTAGCCAGGAAAGGTAGCAAACTACTGTGTTCTTCAGAAAGTTTAGCAGCGTAAACCCGAACGAATAATTTGATGAATCTATCCAATTAAATTGGTTTATATATTTATATACATGTTTTAATATTCAATATCTATATCACTTTATCAATTGACAACTTTTCTTCTACTGTTCCTGTAACAGTAGAAGGAGTTGCCAACCGAACAGAACCAATTTTGATTGATTCCCATTTTTTATATTATTTTATTGTTATTATTTTTTGTTTTTAAATGTTTTTGGCAAGGAAAGGTACCAAACCCAATTTTTTTTGTTTTTAAATATTTTTAGTTAGGAAAGGTAGCAAAGCTACCGTGTTCTTCGAAAAAGTTTAGGGTCTTAAGACTCGAACCAATAATTCGATGAATATCAAAATCCGAACCAACCAATTAAATTGGTTCCTTTTTTTTTTCTTTTTTGTGTTCGTCTCTGAATCGAACAAACTCAATGGTCATTAGTTCTGTTATTTTGAAACCAAACCAAATACTATATTTTAATATTTATATATATTTTATTATTCAATATGTATATCACTTTATCAATTTACAACTTTTCTTTTACTGCTATAACACTTTGACAGTAGAAGGAGTTGTCAACCAGTGGATTATTTTGGATTATTTTAATTAATTAATTAATTTTTTAAACATATATTTTTTAAAGTGTACAAATTCTTTGTTTTTAAATGTTTTTAGCCAGGAAATGTAGCAAACTACTGTGTTCTTCAGAAAGTTTAGCGGCGTAAACCCGAATGAATAATTCGATGAACCGATTCAATTAAATTGGTTTGTATATTTATATATATTTCAATATTCAATATCTATATCACTTTATCAATTGGCAAGTTTTCTTCTACTGTTCCTATAACAGTAGAAGGAGTTGACAACCGAACAGAACCAATTTTGATTGATTCAGATTTTTTATATTATTTTATTGTTAATTTTTTGAAGTTTACAAATTTTTAGTTTTAAAATGTTTTTAGTCGGGAAAGGTACCAAATCCATTTTTTTTGTTTTTAAATATTTTTAGCGAGGAAATGTAGCAAAGCTACTGTGTTCTTCGAAAAAGTTTAGGGTCGTAAGACTCGAACCAATAATTCGATGAATTCGAAAATCAAAACCAACCAATTAAATTGGTTCTTTTTTGTTCTTTTTTGTGTTCGGCTCCGAATTGAACCAAACTCAATGGTCATTAGTTCGGTTATTTTGAAACCAAACCAATTACTATATTTTAATATTTATATATACTAGTGTAGTGTACCTATGCAACGCACGGGTAAATTCTCCTTTAAAATCAAATCTAGTTAATGGTTAGTAAAACAAAGATCATTATTTGACATAGTAAGATAATGGAGACAGAAAAAATTATTTTGTAGCTGAGACATAATTAGGGCCCGTTTGTTACAGATTTTTAAAAAATTGATCTTGACATTCAATAATTCAGATATTTTTTTAGAGATTAGAAAAAACGAAAACTATTTTATGTTTGTTTACAATCAAGAAAATAACTTTTTTAAAAATTAGTTAGTGATTTTAATGATTTTTTTCAAAAGCTAATGAAAGTAGGTTTTTATTTTAACATTAAAGTTGATTCTTTTTTAAAAAAATGTTTTTTTGAAAAGGTTAAACAAACATAATCAAACACATTAAAAATTATTTTTTACTAAAAAATGGTTTTTCTGTTGTCTAAGTTCTTAGGAGTAACTGATGATTAATATTTTTTTTCCTTAACTGGTTATTAATATTATTAGTAATCTTATTATTATTTTTTGATCAGAAGTATTATTATTACTATAATAATAATAATAATAATAATAATAATAATAATTATTATTATTAGGAATATGAATTCCTATTTTCTACTACTAAAACTAAGAAACCATGTTTTACTCTCTCACACAATCACTCCACTGTGTCTGCTTAATATTAAACAACTGCTTTTGCACGGGTAAAATTTCCATTTAAAAACAAATTATTTAAAAACTCTATTAAGAACTCTGGTTAAAATCAAATTTTTATATAAAATTGCCAAATTTTCATGTTAAGAACTCTAACATACACGATTCTTATAACAAAATTCAAATAATTTAAAGACAAAATGATTAAATATTTGTTCATTGTACCGGAAGATTAAAGACAAAAGCAATATAAATATACAATGAAAAATAATAAGTTATATAATTCACTCAATACGTATGTTCGAAACTAACCTGTATTGAAGTCCGCTTGCTCTGAGCATCATAATTAACAGAACAAAAATAGTCATTATTATATTTATCTTTTTATATATAAAAGTAAGATAGTCTAAGATTGTCATACGGGTAATTTGGTAATAGTTCCTGTTGTCCGAAAGATAATTTGGAAACAAAAAATTTAATATATAATCAATTCTACAACATTCTATTAAATCATTAACATGAAATAATTTATTTTTTGAGACTAATTTAAATATGTTACATTTCCTCACATGATGCCAAAAAATTAATAAATAAATCAATTCTGCAATAATAAATTAAATCATTTAATTGGAAGGAATTACTAATTTAAATAGGTGTTTGTAATTTAGAAAAGTTTATCTTAAATCATTTAATTTAAATAACTTAATAATTTTAATAGTCATTCAACGACCAGAGAGAAAAATCATGATTTTTTCAAGCACTTAAATATGCATGTTCTTGAACCAGGCTACATATAGAAGTTATAATCTATTTACATTTTATTTTTTGTGACCTTTGTGTACTTTTTTACTTGCATATACTAACGTTGATTTTTGAGTTACTCAGAGAAAAATAAAATTGATAATAAAACTATTGAGGTGAGTGACACAATATTTCTCAAGATACATTACCTACTTTTCATTTGTCTTCCTTTGTACAAAATTAGAGATCTGAATATTCAATAAGCCTAATTTTAAACTTTGATATTCTAATCATGGTTCTTAAAGTGTCAATTTTTAAATTCTTACAAATTTACAGTTTTATGTCACAAAATTGAATTAACTTGCATGTAAATTATTATATATACAAATATTAATGACACTAGTACCCATATTCATTGCATATTCGAAAGTCAGACCATTTAAATGGAATAAATTGATTTTCTAAACCATATACTGCAAGTGAAGCATTACTAATATTTAAGTTCCCAACAATATCTCTACACATTTTTGGAACTATGATGGTACAACTGAGAACTCTTAAAGCTAAAAATATCAAAGTATTCAAAGAGGTAATGCAAAGAATATAAATGTGAGAATCATCAAGAGATACTATGCTGAAGATCAAACAGGAAAAGAATGAGATCACATTTGGCAGCAAACCAAGATACAACATTAGTCAAATGATCACTTCATTAAGTCTGTTTTTTCTCTCTAGATGGGACGGACATCAGGAGTGTCCACCAATCTTACTTCATCCTGCTGCGTAAAGAAAAAATTGCTTCAAGTACTAACAATGACAAAGTCATTTGAATTGGAAAATATATATAAATGAATCTCACCGAATGTGGCACTTGAGAACATTGGGACCATGATAAAAATGAACCTCAAAAAGTCATTAGGCCACTAAAAGGTAAATCATCAACAAGTATAGTATTTCCAGGAAGATAACACTGCTAATATACATAAATACAACAGATCTGAAAAAATAAATCATAGCATGAGTATGGTGCTTCATATTCCAAAATTCATTTCCTTTTCTCTAGAATTAGATGCTTATCCTAGTCATAACATACTGAAAGTCAAAAACTTTTATACAGACAATCGATATATTTTCATAGTTTTGGAAAAGGAAGAATTGTATTTATGAAATCAAATTCAATTGACTTTTCATGCATGACAATCGCGAGCTAGTGCTATGTATTTATTATTTAATATCCTTCCTAAACCAAGGTCATGGACTAAAAGAATTTCAAACTTTGACATAATCCTAGTTATACAGTTAGAGAAATGCCTATTTCCCGAACGAGATGATTAAAAGGATATAAGCTAAAAGAAACCTTCATCATTGTCAATATGCTGAACATGGTTATTGCTAAAAGACGATTCATTGCATACATCCATCACACTCAAGTATTTTGCAGAAAAACACATAATGCTGTTAAAGCAATCATTGGTTAATGAATATGTTACTGGAAAGAGATAATTAAAAAGAAAAATAGAGTGTACCATCTTTTGTTTACATTACATGTACATTTATCTAAAAAAATATATAAAAAAATCCTAGGTCTAGAAAGTTAATGCTATCATGGAAGGTAAATTACTTGCCAATTCAATGGAGTTGATAGGAAAAACCTTGACAAACACAGAAGAAGAACTTGGAAGTCTACCTTCGGATAGTAGCCGTAAAGTTTTGCTATAGCAATTATTTCAAGTTAAGAGATAACCCAAGCAGGTAAGTAATGCAACAATGAAAGTAATGCACATTATTTGCATCATGGCCTATAAGAAATGCAACAATATCAACGAACTTTAATTTTTTATTCAGGCACACTCTTAATATGGAGAGGCTCAAGTCTTGAGCTACGACAATGTTTTTAGAGTACCAACTCAAAAGCACAAAGATATTGAATCCAACCAAGATACACCATCAAACAAAAGAAATGCAGATTTGTACCTCTTTAAAAATCCAAGACTCTTGTTAGGTAGTTTTATCAAACATTTAAAACACAAAATGTCAATTATTAATCATTTACATTGTGCAAGTAATCTCTAATCACATACATAATGTTTTTCAAAATAAAAATGTAATAAAATGAGTGTGTGTGTGAGAGAGGGAGGGAGAATATAAGTATGCTTGATAATCTCTAAACACATTTTTTTAGGAAAAGAAACTCTGAACACTTTGAAGCTTGATAAATGGTGAACAAAAGAATACACCAACAACCAAATATGAAAAGAATAAATATTTACCTCTTGAAACATTTTCCTAATATGCAGATGCTCATGATTTTGTGATATATAGGTGAGCTAAACCATCTTATAAATACATTATTTTCAACATATTACCGACAGGAAAGTATATGTTTGATTAAATTGAGTATAGTTTAGTTATAGGGTCAGTGATATCTCTCTCTTTCGGATAATTTAGAACGACTCATGTAACTCTAACCATATCATTTCTTTCAATTGCAAACCAAGTATAAAATTTGTGTGGTATGTCTAATCAGGTGACCAAAATATGTATATTCAAAATCGGTGCCACATTAAGATATTAATAGGAACCCGTATCGAAAGAGAGAAATGAAATAATACTGAACTTGAAGATGATAGTATTAAAGCAGAAAAAGAGAAATTACAGTGAAGGAAACCTCCTACTGCCACAGAGCAAAGCTCCTACAAAGAGCAAGCTCTTTGCTCATATTTATTCACAACGATCTTTCTAGATACCCCTTTCTCCCCGTACACAATCCCCATATAACAGAAACCCCCTCACACACCTTGCTCTCGTCACTCTCTCTCTCCGCCACCTCAGCAACACACTCTCAGCACTAGATGAATGCTGAGCTATTGGCCCATTTGGACCTAAGTCCACATATGAGGTCCTATCAGATATAAATGCAACAAAGTTATCCGCGGCAACTTGACACAAGTTGCACCTGATATCAAAAGTAGGATGGAGAAGAAAACAAAATTGTTTGTTTGCAAGGCCTTTGTTTTAGAATTGAATGAAGGGAATAACTTCTCTATTAAATGTCAGTAGGTAGTTAAAAGCTGGCAAAATGGTAGTTCAAATGAGAGTTCAGGGAATGGGGAATCAAACTTTGCACTTCCACATTTGGCAGGGAGAGTTCCACCAACAGTACATTTATGAGGGCAAAATGCATATAAATAAAACTAACAGTACTTATATAACCATATTCTTAAAAGATGAAACCACACCTCCTTACTCACATTGATATGATCTATAAACTTTTTGGGATGAAGCTTTATAAAACCATCCTTCATCGAGGTCCTCTCTACATTAGGGATAGCACCAATGGTCGAGGTCCCATCAAAGTATCTTCAGCAAGCCTATTTGTAACTTGACCAACAACACATAAGCTAAAAAGAAGTGACGCTGTACATAACTTAGCATATAATATCATATGATAGAGACAGAGAACACTTACCAATCAACTACCGAATCATGACCTATCCCCATAACGATTTCCGGGCCATGTACTCTAAAATTCCACAAATGGAATTTGACCTTGCAGTCTCGTTGAATTGCTTAGCCAAGCCAAAATCTGTTAACACTACCTAGTATCGAGAACATGAATAATGCCATAATACAACATGGTTGAAGTTAGATACAAATCACATACTCCTTTTGAACATATACACAGGCATGTGGCATGCTAATGCAGGCAAGCGGACAAACATATATAAGTTTATGAAAACTTAGATGACCGTGGCATTGAGAAGGATATTTTTAGTTTTAAGATCCCGGTGAATTATACCATTTAAATGAAGATGAGAGACAACAAATTATTTCTGCAGTAAAAAACTCTGCCAAATCCTCCCTGACAGAAGTTGCATGTCTAAGACAACAATATATTAGCATTACAAAATACAGTCACAGAATGCAGCTTATAATGTACTTGAATAGGCCTTTGCAATAGAGTTGAAAGAAAAGGTGACCGCCATTGATAAAATCAAACTGCACGAAATAGGTTGTAATTATGTAAATATGATATTACTGTGCATTTCCCCAAACTTTATATGCATAACCTAACCTATGTGCACCGACAGATAATATGAAACATATGATATGACAATTAACTCTATTCAGGAAAAAATATTACTTGGAATGAGTATCTGAGCCACACAATAAAAGGATGGTCCACCTTTCTCAATATATTCCCTTCCGATTTTACATATTCAGCATGATTTCTCTGCATAATCTTATCCTTGCGCATTTCCTTCATTGCATATATTTCTGAAGCGTCGGTCCCTCTTACTTAATTGGTGCACCTCGCCACCGTCATTGGCTGCACCTCCTTCCCCAATGACAGCAAGATATATAGCTCTGAGTATTTTATAGCCAGAGAAGGCTAAAAATAAATTATAAACATATACTAAGAAAGTAACTCGATCTCGGGCTCCATTTATTTAGACACAGACATTCAGGAGCATGATTTCTATAGAAACTTTGCTGTAAGTTGTATCTACAGCAAAGCCAATCCAATTATACATAAAATATGAAATACACTTGTAAGCCATTATCTTGAACCAATGTTTGCATACCATAGTGTTGAGCAACGTTATGTGGAGCCACCTAGAGATAGGAAGAAGGGAAATGGTGGAACTCAAAATGAAGTTGATCAGCATTATTCAGAACCTCTGGATATCCGGCTCCATCCGCAGAACTAATATAAACAAAATAAACAAAATAGTCAACAATTAAAAGGTGTCATGATTTACAATGACAAGTTGAGAAAAAAGTTAAAAGAAAATAGCCAAAACACATTAAGAAAGGGAACCGGTAGGGAAAATTAATCACAACAAAATGATCAAAGAATAGCTCATTAATTTGCCAGAGAACTCCCGATCCAACCACCAGACACCACTCAAGGCCAATAAAATTTTGACCAAGCAAACAACACTTCAACTAATCCTACTAAATTGGTATGAAACCCAATGACAACAAGAGTGTGAAAAGAATGTAATAAGAGTGTGATAGGAGATAGAAGGAGTATTTATAAGATGGTTCAGCTCACCTATATGTCACAAAATCATGAGCATCGACATATATATTTTCCTCATCAAATGGGCAAATGGCGAGTTCAGAGGCCATCTTCTGTATATTTTTCGTTTCAAAATAAAGACATGTAAATCCTAATTTTCTGACTTATAAGTGAACACAAACTTCTCTAAAAACACAAACTTTATCTAAGTGAATAACTCCATGAATGGGATGTACTTACCAGGAGTGTGGTGATTTCTAAGTTTCCAAGCAAATCCGTAAAAGGACCCTCAAAACAAAAAAAAAAAGGATAGTCCCCTGCATATTAGTAGTGTTCTCTGCATAGGAATTGTTATAAAAAAGATGTGCTAATAAAATGAACCCTAAAAAGAGTTGGGGCTTATTGGTTAAAGTATCAAGCATCTTACTATGCCTAATCTGCCTTAAAGTTTGAATCATGCGCCCTTAATTTGAGGATTTTAGGGAGTTCAAGCGTGCTAGCCAAGTGGAAGAAGTACCAAACTTTTGGTTGCTGTAAAACCAAAGCATGCAATTTCAAGGTAGAAAAATGTACACTTACAGGAACAACCATAATTGCAATTTCTTCCTATCCATAGGCAATCATTCATTCAATACATCAACAAAAAAATAAACTTCAATTATTGACACATTTCTGCATGCGCATCGGAACGAAGGAGGAACTTACAACATATCTCCATTTCTTAATTGAGTCTCGGTTCCAAGGCTTAATACAAAATTCCAAGATCCGACAAACATAAAAATAGGCAAACACAACAAAAAAAGAAAAATAAAAGCAAATTCAAATACCCATTTGTTTATTTGCTTCGAGCTCTTTTCTTTGCCCAGTTATGAACTTATGACAAAAGCTGGTTCAACGGTAAGAAGGAAACATGATGAGCATATAAGACAAAGCAAATTAAAACTACTACCATCCATAAGTGATTGTAAATAAATCAAATAATTAAGATCAAAACTTAAAAAAAAGAGAATCTTAAAAAACAAATAGTTATATGCTTCATAGATTCAACTAATCCATCCCAAACCTATCAATTAATCCAAATAATCAACAATAGAAAATGCATCAGTTTCATCAAAATTATAAAAACAAATGGACATTTGATTAAGTGATAAAAACAAATGGATATTTGATTAAGTGATAAAAACAAATGGACTTCGCCTAAACCATCACCAAGTACGAAGTTCAGTCAACTACTTATTTAAACATGAGAAATGAAGCTATTATCAGTACTTAAAGACACAGGGTCAAGGAATTCCCAGGGTCATCCTTCTCCCAGCGAACACGTAGCAAATCAAGAAAATATTTGGCAAAGACCTTCCTCATGTGATGTGAATATTACTCCAGCACGGCGATGTTTAAGAAGTTGTTGCAACAGAAACTACCCTTTAAAAGGGTGTGCAAGGCAGGTGTGACACTGAATTAGGATTTTGGATACATCCATCCGCCTAGGGGAATCACTAAAGCTTGTTCCATCAACTTTGATAGTGACATACAGCCCGATTCAACAATAAAAATGAGAGGGGAAAGATGAAACAACTACCAAAATTAAATAGAAGTATATAGTTAACTCAATAAAAAATTATAAAAAGAAAAGGAAAAGAACAGAGATATATAAGAATGCATGTCTTTCAAAGATTTGAAGGGTAATAAAATAAATCATTTGCCATTGTCATGATGGAGGCTTGTTTGAATGACGTACTTTCAAATTTCTCAAATTAACCAAAAAAACGGGTACATGAAATAAATCAAGGATCTAACCAATAAGATAAACCTTGGATTGGCTAGCAAAAAAATCTTAAGTCTTAACACCTTGAGCAAGATATGGTCAATCCTAAAGATAATATTAAGCATATTTCCTCCCATGTCTCAGATCATCAAATTATTCCCTTTTAACTTTTTGTTTATGAAAATCAATCATTTCTGCTGAAACAAAAACAAATTCCATTGAACAATCATCACCCTGCACTTTTAGCCTTATCATAAATGTTAAACAGAATATAACAAATCCAGATACTGATGTGAACTTGACTGAATGATCCATTCAAACAGCTGATCTGCATTGCTTCGATATATGATTGGATGTTAAGGATGTTGTAAAGTGGTTAAATTCAGTTGTGGTAGTTATCAGTTAGGGGCATAACTGATTGATAGAGTTTGTTAAGTAGTTTGTTGTGTAAGTTTAGCTAGTGTGGGACTAAACTACCGTGTATAAATACAAGTGTTGTGATTCAATAAAGTTAGTGAGAAATGTTCGGTGAATATACTTTCTTCTTATCTCTTAGTTCCTTCTCTAAATACTTGAGTTCTTTACTGTGAGCAATTAGTGTATGAGCCTGTGTTCTAACAGATTGGTATCATAGAGTTGTGTTCTTGATCCTGGTTCTTGAGAAAAAGCATGGCATCCACAAATGGAAACTTCCCTATGAATCTTCCAGTCTTGTCTTCGAAGAATTATGATAGATGGAGATCTCAAATGAAGGTGCTCTTCAGATTTCAAGAGGTGCTAGATGTGGTGAATGATGGAGTTAAGCAGCTAGAGAAGAATGCAACAGAAGAGCAAGAAAGAGTCTATCAATTGAGATTGAAGAAAGATGGCAAGGCTCTCTTCCTCTTACAGAATGGCATGGATCCTGAAAACTGGGAGAAAATCTCATCTGCAGAGACGGCCAAGGAGGCTTGGGACAATTTGGCTCGCTATTATGAGGGTGCTGATAAGCTGAAAAAGGTTGAAGTTCAGACCCTAAGGAGGCAGTATGAGCTACTGCAGATGAATGACCAAGAAAGTGTGAATGATTACTTCACTAGGTTGATGGCTTTCACCAATCAGATGAAGTCATGTGGTGAGACTCTATCAACAGTGATGATAATTGAGAAAGTGTTGAGGACACTAACTACTAGATTTGATCAAGTAGTGGTTGTATTGGAGGAGTCTAAGGATCTTGAGTCAATGGAGATTGAAGAGCTGCAAGTAACTCTTGAAGCCCGAGAGCTGAGACTAAATGAGAGGAGTTCTGTGAAGACCGAGCAAGCTTTACAAGCTCAGTCCAAACAGAAAGGAGGTGATGGAGGAAAGAATTACAAGGGGAAAGGAAAATGGAAGAATAACAAGTGGAAGAACCAAGAAAGAGGCCAAGGTAGCAGTTCTGAGCAGAATCAAAATGATGGAGGCTCCAAGAAACATGAAGGGAGCAGAAACCATGAGAAAAGAAGAATTTCAAGAAAAGATGTTCAGTGTTACAACTGTCAAAAATATGGCCATTATGCAAATGAGTGTAGAGGCAGGAAAGTGCCAAAAAATCATGAAGAAGAAGCTCAAATGGCTCAGGAGGATGAATCAGATTCTGATCAAGTTCTGTTGATGGCAACCATTGAAAATGATAAAGAAGGTGCAGATTACTGGTATCTTGATACCGGTTGCTCAACACATATGACAGACAGAAATGATTGGTTTGTGAATCTTGAAGGTACAATTAGAAGCAGTGTAAAGTTCGCAGATAACAACACCTTCAAGGTAGAAGGAGCAGGCAAAGTAATGATTTAAAGAAAGGATGGTAGACATTCCTATATCACTGATGTCTTGTATGTCCCTGCTATGAAACACAATTTGCTTAGTCTTGGTCAATTACTTGAAAAAGGCTATATAATGAATATGGAAAATGGTGTTTTAAAAGTATTTGATAACAAGAAAAGATTGGTGTTAAAGACCCCTCTGTCCAAGGACAGAACCTTTAAGGTTGGTATTCAAATCATGGAGCACAAGCGCCTAGCAACAACAGCAAGCGGAGATGAGTGGCTGTGGCACTATAGGTTTGGTCACCTGAATTTCAGGGATCTAAACCTCCTGTACAAACTTGGAATGGTTCATAGTCTTCCACAAATAATGCTGCCACGAGAAATGTGTGAAGAATGCTTGGAGAGCAAGCAACCAAGGAACTCATTCAAGCAACAAATACCAACCAGATCCAAAGCCAAGCTTGAAGTGGTGTACTCAGATGTATGTGGACCAATTCAAACTGAATCTCTCGGAGGTAATAGGTACTTCGTATCCTTTATTGATGATTTTACTAGAAGAACTTGGATTTATTTGATAAAGAAGAAGAGTGATGTATTTGAAGTTTTTAAGAGATTCAAAATTCTTGCTGAAAGACAAAGTGAACAGAAAGTTAAAGTTTTAAGGACTGATGGTGGTGGTGAGTTTGTGTCAGATGAGTTTAAGGTTTTCTGTGATTTAGCAGGCATTGTGCATGAAGTAACTCCTCCCTATACTCCACAGCACAATGGTACTGCAGAGAGAAAGAACAGAACCCTTATAAATATGGTAAGAAGTATGTTGAAAAGTAAGATGCTACCCAACTATTTGTGGGGTGAAGCAGTATCAACAGCTACTTACATCATAAATAGAAGTCCTACCAAAAGGTTGAATGGCATAATACCTGAGGAAGCTTGGACAAGCAGCAAACCAGATGTATCTCATTTAAAGGTCTTTGGCTTCATTTGTTTCAGGCATATAACTGATCAACTCAGAAAAAAGCTAGATGATAAGAGTGAAAAGATGATCCTGATTGGTTATCATCCTACTAGTGGTTATAAGCTCTTCAACCCTGTGAGCAAGCAAGTTCAGATCAGCAGGGATGTTGTGATAGATGAGCTGAAGAGTTGGAATTGGGATGCTCAAACAAAGAAGGAACCAACAAGAATGCTAGTTGGTTTTGAAGATCTTGTCTGACTGAAATCTTTGCCTTGCCAACTAATGAGCTGTGGAGATCACAGAGGACTAGACAAGTTCCTCCAAGTCTTCAAGATTATGATATGGTGTCAGATTCAGCTGTCAATGCAGAAGGTGATCTAGTCCATTTTGCTTTATTTGTTGAATCAGAACCAGTGACATTTGATGAGGCAATTAAAGATTCAAAATGGATTAGTGCAATGAAGGATGAATTGAAGTCTATTGAAAAAAATCAAACCTGGGAACTTGTCCAGTTACCAACACAGAAGAAAGCAATTGCAGTTAAATGGGTTTACAAAGTGAAAGTGAATCCAAGTGGTGAGGTGGTGAAGCACAAGGCTAGGCTGGTTGCAAAAGGTTTTTTGCAAAAAGTTGGAGTGGATTATGGTGTTGTCTTTGCTCCTGTTTTTAAATGTTTTTAGACAGGAAAGGTACCAAACTCATTGGTCATTGGTTCGATTATCAGGTTCAAGAATTTTGTCACCGAACTAATTACTATATTTTAGTATATATATATATATATATTAATACTTAATATTTATTATATTTAATAATTTTATAATTTAATATATATTTTAATTTTTTATATATATTTTAATATTTTCAGGTCCAAACCAAACCCAACCGAACCAATTTTGATTGGTTCGGATTTTTTATATTATTTTATTAATATTTTTAAAGTGTACAAATTTTTTGTTTTTAAATGTTTTTAGCCAGGAAAGGTAGCAAACTACTGTGTTCTTTGGAAAGTTTAACAGTGTAAACCCGCACGAATAATTCGATGAACCGATCCAATTAAATTAGTTTGTATATTTATATATATTTTAATATTCAATAACTATATCACTTTATCAGTTGACAACTTTTCTTCTATTGTTCCTGTAACAGTAGAAGGAGTTGCCAACCGAACACAACCAATTTTGATTGATTCATATTTTTTTTATATTATTTTATTTTTAATTTTTTAAAGTTTACCATTTTTTTTGTTTTTAAATCTTTTTAGCCAGGAAAGATACCAAACCCAATGGTCATCGGTTTCTTTTATCAGGCTCAAGAATTTTGGAACAGAACTAATTACTATATTTTAGTATTTATATATTTATATATATATATATATTAATACTTAATATTTATTATATTTAATAATTTGATATTTTAATATATATTTTAATTATATATATATTTTAATATTTTCACGTCCAAACCAAACCCAACCGAACCGAACCAATTTTGATTGGTTTGGATTTTTATATTATTTTATTATTAATTTTTTAAAGTGTACAATTTTTTTTAATTTTAAATGTTTCTAGCCAAGAAAGATAGCAAACTACTGTGTTCTTTGGAAAGTTTAGCAGCGTTAACCCGAACGAATAATTCGATGAACCAATCCAATTAAATTGGTTTGTATTTTTATAATTACTATATTTTAGTATTTATATATATATACATATATATATATATATTAATAATTAATATTTATTATATTTAAATATAAATATTGATTATATATTGACATGATCCATGACCTCTTGATACTTGTGTTAAACGGTAGATAAGTAAATTATAATCATCGTTGAGAATTGATTTTGGAATTATATGATAGATAAAAAAGTAAATGATTCTCATAGATATAATATGATTTATGATTTATATTTCAACTCATATTTCAATAAATCTACATTATATCGCTTTTGGAAAAAAATCTTATACGCACGGGTTATTAAACTATTAAACTACATTTGTCTAGTAGGATTAGTAAATCCTTACGTAGTTAATCAGAAGTCCTTGTACAGGAAAATTTGTCGTATTCTCTCCTAATATTACACAGTCTTGTTCATAAATAACATGAGAGAATCAATTTAGTTAGGTTATAAATACAGCATTTGTCAATAAAGAGATGAATGTTTATGTTCTGTCTATACAGGCACTAGATATGATTCCAAAAAAGCTGCATGAACGATCTCCCATATTCCTTGGTAGCTTTGATGATGTTGACGAAATCAAAGCTCTTTATGCTGCCGAGAGTAAATAAGGATCAACTTGTAAAGCATCTTTGCATCTTTCGGTGCTTAGAGATGATTGCCATCATATTGTTAGACTAATATCTGAAGGAAAAACTATAATTCTAAATACCATACAGATACAAATCATAGCATGTGATTCATGTTAATCAAAGGAAAGAGAAGAATTTCATACCTTGGAGATTCGCAGAATCCATCACAGCAGATCAGAGGGTGAGAGGGATACGAACAGTTGATCAGAATGTTAGAGAAGGTGAGAGGGTTACTCCTCTCTTTCTGGTTGGTTTTTGGTTTTGTGTTTCTGTCAGTTAGAATGCCTAATGGGGAGGCTATTCTTATAACCTACCCGAGAGTAGGGACCTCTCAACGGGTTAATATTAGAATGACCCATCCCATCATAGGGTCACTCTTTAGTAAATACCCAACAACAATTTCACCAATTGGTTACGTAATTAAGAATTAATTTTATAACTGATATATTAATAATTTAATTATAATTTAATAACCAATGCGGTTACGCCTCTCTGCAACTCCATTTTAAGATGCTTGGACCATTTTTTGAATTGCATATTTCTCTTTATTAATTATATGCAATTTTATATTCATCAATCTTTATGTGAAATATGAGTCTTTAGCATGTATGATTTACTTCCCTATCGGATACTATTTCTGCATTGTTAAAGCTTGTATTTCTTATCTTCTTTGGTTAACGTGTGCTTTGATCGTAACTGGTATTTCTCTTTAATAATTGATTAATGCTATCCAAGTGGGAGAATGTTAAATTTTAATGTGTGGATTAGCATTAATTGGTTATTGAATTATAATTAAATTATTAATATATCAGTTATAAAATTAATTCTTAATTACGTAACCAATTGGTGAAATAGTTGTTGGGTATTTACTAAAAAGAGTGACCCTATGATGGGATGGGTCATCTCTAATATTAACCCGTTGAGAGGTCCCTACTCTCTCTGCTGGTAGGTTATAAGAATAGCCTCCCATTAGGCATTCTTACAATCAGAACACAAAACCAAAACCAACCGGGAAAGAGAGGAGTAACCCTCTCATCTTCTCCAACAATCCGATCACTTGTTCATCTCATTCTCACCCTTTGATCTGCTGTGATGGATTCTGCGAATCTCCAAGGTATGAACATTCTTCTCTTTCCTATTGATTAACATGAATCACATGCTATAATTTGTATCTGTATGGTATTTAGTATTATTTGTTTTCCTTCAATTGGTATCAGAGCTACCAAAGCCATGACAACTCGAAATGAATCTTTCGTAGAGACTGGTGAGAAAGTCTCCTTATAGTCAATGCCTTCTCTTTGGTTATAGCCTTTAGCTACTAGTCTGGCTTTGTACCTTTCAACTTTACCATCTGGAGTACGTTTGGTATTGAAAACCCATTTGCATCCAACAGGTTTACAACCAATTGGCAATTCCTCCAGACTCCAAACACCATTATGAGACATAGAAGACAACTCATCATGCATAGCATTCAGCCAATCAGAAGCATGAGAGTTAGAAATTGCCTCCTCAAAGGTAATAGGATCATCATCATCATTGAGGTCAAACTCATGTTCCTGAAGATATACAACATAATCATCTGGTATGGAAGGTCTGCGCACTCTTTGAGAACGTCTCAGTGGAATTTCATCAACAATAAGATCATGTTCTTGTTCATCTACAAGCGGTGCTGCCACACTATCTTCATGTTGAAGATTCTGATTAACATCATTAGCTGGAATCAAAACTTCTGTAGGAAAAGGAACATCTGGTATAGGAACAATGGTGCGATCTTCTTTAAGAGTAACTGGTCGTGGTATATCACTCCCACTATCCAAGTCATCCTCAAAGAAAACCGCTCGATCAGATTCGACGACTCGCATAGAATGAGATGGACAATAGAATCTGCTACCTCTGGAACCCACACAATAGCCAATAAAGAAGCCACTAACAGTCTTAAGATCAAGCTTCTTAGACTGAGGATTATAAGGTCTAACTTCTGCCTTACAACCCCATACATGAAAATGTTTCAAACTCGGCTTCTTTCCACTCATGAGCTCATATGGAGTTTTTGGTACAGACTTGCTGGGTACTTGATTTAGAATGTAGACAGCAGTTTTTAAGGCATCTCCCCAAAGAAAGTCTGGCAATGATGAATGGCTCAACATACATCTTACCATCTCCATAAGTGTGCGGTTACGCCTCTCTGCAACTCCATTTTGCCAGATTATAATTTAATTACAATTATAATTTTATAACTGATATATTAAAATTTGGTTATTAAATTATAATTAAATTATTAATATATCAGTTATAAAATTAATTCTTAATTACGTAACCAATTGGTGAAATTGTTGTTGGGTATTTACTAAAAAGTGACCCTATGATGGGATGGGTCATTCTAATATTAACCCGTTGAGAGGTCCCTACTCTCTGCTGGTAGGTTATAAGAATAGCCTCCCCATTAGGCATTCTAACTGACAGAAACACAAAACCAAAAACCAACCAGAAAGAGAGGAGTAACCCTCTCACCTTCTCTAACATTCTGATCAACTGTTCGTATCCCTCTCACCCTCTGATCTGCTGTGATGGATTCTGCGAATCTCCAAGGTATGAAATTCTTCTTTTTCCTTTGATTAACATGAATCACATGCTATGATTTGTATCTGTATGGTATTTAGAATTATAGTTTTTCCTTCAATATCTTGTACATGTAGAAGACTTGATGTTTCTGTCACGATTACAGAATTTATCTTTTTGTTTTTTTGTGTATACATATATACCGTGAATTTGTAGGATTGAGCTAAGATGTATCACCCACATTGTGAACTACCCATTGCAATATTCATGTGGCAAATTTTGAGACAACCAAAGTGTCAGATGGGTTAGTCAAATTTTCAAACTTTGTGGATGTATTTATACTGTAGTCAAACTTTATAAAGATAACATATTACAATATAGTATATGTATTCTTTATATTTACAAATTTTACCTACATTAAAATATTGTTACTTTGATAAATACAAAAAAATCTGATTATGGCAAAATAATATTAGTGCAGTGGCTTTTCTCCCCCAATATGAGTTTGCGCCACTTGCTCCTGCAACCACCTCGCCGTCGCCGGAGAAGACGAAGTCGCGAACACCATCTCCGCCATGCCGCCACCACAACCCATTCTCGTTTTCGATCCCGACGGAACTCAGTGTTTAGACCTCATAAGTCTGAGACACATTCCATGTGTAGATTCTCTAAGTTTTGATGATTCCAAATAGATTAAGTATGGTAATATTGAACAATGTGAAATTACTGACATATCTGATAAGTGTACGGGAAAATAGACTTAAGGTCACTCGTCTATTTTATGACTCGTCTACCTTTTTATAGAGCTCGGTTTTAAGACTAGTCTAAAATCTACTCGTCTGAAATTTAGTCAAAGACCAAGTAAACGCTCAGTCAAGATTCTACTTGATGACGTGGCAAGAAGCATCAGTCTGGAAGAGACTCAGTGGATCATCCGTCTAGCTTTTGGAATACACTAGCACCCGTCTAGTTTTGGACTGCATGACCACCCGTCTACTTTTTGGATTGCCTTTCACCCATCTAAATTTCCAACACTGTTATGATGTCAGTTTGTCAGAAATGAAGTCCAAGTCACCTTATTCAAATTAGATGTCTTCCTTAAGGATCTCGAAGACCTCTGGACAATACCACAAAGGATAAAGAATAAAGAACGTTTGTTTCAAGGTTTTAAGGAATAAACACGCAATCTCTGTACCACAGCAATAACTTTTTAGCTATTTTAGTACAAAGTAAAAAGTGATTTCTGATAGTGAATTGAGTGTTGCACTAAAAGAGGAAAGCTCTCTTCTACAAGTACAAGAAACATGCTACTGAATACTCCGAAAAAACAGCTGCTCAGAATAAAGTGTACTCTTGGACAACCTTGTCAAAGCTCAACGTTCCCAAGCATTTAATGTTTATATAGAACGACTCTTTGACATTAATAGTGTCTCAGAAGCTCAAATCAGACGAACACACTTTCTGAAGCTGTGTCTAAATGGATCTTTTGATTGAAATCTTTAAATAGATCAAACAATGAAAATGAAGACAAGAAGTTGAATATCATTAAGAACACTGCACAGAAGCATTTACTCTCTTCATTAACTTCTTCATTCTTTCATTGAATACACTTTCAATCATTTGATATTAATTTGCAGTCTTTCATACTTCATATTTATTCCACTCTTTGAGTGTGATCTGAAAGACTTGCAAGTTGTATTAATTACACAAAAGCTTTTCATTCCTTACCGTGTTGAGCCTCAAGAGGCTAGGTGAGAAAAGAATACTTGTTTGAGTGTTGAGCCTGAAGAGGCTAGGTGTGCAAAGAATACTTGTATTGTAATATACTCAGTTATAGTGGAAACTTGGTGCTGCCAAGAAACTAGACGTAGCCCTGTGGATTTTGGGGTGAACCAGCATAAAACTCTTGAGTGATATTCCTCTTCCCTTATCTCTTTAATTTGCTTAAGTATTGTTCTGTTTAAGCTTTTAACTTGGGGAGTTAATATTGTGAATATCAAACTCTGTTTTACCCTTCTCTATCTGCTCGTGTGTTCTGTCTTAATATTAGACGTATTACTCGTCTAATTTTCTATTATCTAAGTTCTGTTTGTTATGTCTGCGAAAATCTTTTTAAAGTAACTGAAAAAGTTGGTAAACACAATTCAACCCCCCTTCTTGGAGAGGACTGCATCTATTGGAAAGAAAAGATGAAGTGGTTTTTACAATCCACTACCTCTGATCTTTGAGATATCATTTAAGAAGGTCGTTTTATTCTTAAAGATGAAGCATGAGTTGTAGTTCATAAAGTAAACATGACCTCTGATCAAAAAACAAAATGGCAGTTCAATGCCAAAGCTAGATATGCAATCATGTGTGTTTTGAGCAGAGAAGAATTTGAAAAAGTTTGTGCTTATGAATCTGCAAAAGAAATGTGGGATTCACTAACTGTTGCTCATGAAGGAACCAGCAAAGTCAAAGAGACCAAAGTCAGCATGTTGGTCAGGAAATATGAACTGTTCAAAATGGAAGAAGGAGAGACTATTGGCCAAATGTATGGAAGATTTCAAACCATAACCAATGGGTTGAAATCTCTGGGAAAAGTTTACAAGATTGAGGAACACATTCAGAAGATCCTCAGAAGTCTTCCAAAACAACGGAGACCACTTGTAACTGTTGTGTCCCAGGCCAAGGACTTAACAACAATGAAGCTAGATGAGCTTCTTGGTACTCTTCAAATCCATGAACAAGAGCTGGTTGAAGAAAACAATGGAAATAAAAACAAATCCATCGCCATTAAAGTTGATAAGAAATCATCTAGAGGAACAACTTCAAAAGCTCTCAAAGTTGATGAATCTTCAGAGGAATCCGAGGAAACAAATGAAGATGATTCTGATGATGAAGATGATGAACTTTCTCTTTTCACTAGAAAGATGAAAAAGCTATGGAAGAAAAGAAACTTTAGAAAGGACAAACTTTTCAGGTGTTTCAACAAAGAAAAATACAACAAAGATGATGGATCTAATGACAGAAATGACATTGTGTGCTATGAATGCAAGAAGTCTGGTCATATCAAAGCAGAATGCCCTCAACTCAAGAAGCAACCTCCCAAGAAGTTCTTCAACAAAAATAAGAATGGAATGATGACCACTTGGGAAGATCTTGATGAAAGCTTCACTGAAGTGAAGGAGAGGAGCTTGAAGCAAATCTCTGTCTTATGACATACTGATTCTGAATCAGAAATTGAGGTACATTCTGAACTTGAGAAATTGAATGATGCCTATGATGAACTATCGGAGGAATCCAACTATATGTCTAAAGCTTTCAAATCCCTCAAGAGACAGTATGTTAAACTCTCAAATGAGTATACACAGAAATCTCAAGAGTGTGAAAAGTTAGCTGAAGAAAATAGTGTGCTTGAGACTGAAAAGTCTAAAGCTGAGATCTCAGTTGAAACTATATCTTCTGAAGAAGTTAGTAAACTTCAACAGAAAGTAGAAGAGCTCACCTTTGATATTGCCAAGTTTGTTAATGGTAGAGATAATCTGACTAAACTTTTGGGAAGTAAGAGGCACTCCCTTAACAAAGAAGGTATAGGTTATTTAAGTCAAGAACATCATAAAGGATCAACAAAGTTCTCAAAAATAACTGTCAAATCTGTGTCAGTTAGTTCAAATAAATCTATATGCACATACTGTGGAAAAGCTGGACATATCACGTCTAAGTGTATCCACAAAAGGAGAAGGAAGACTTCACAGACTCCTTATACTAACAGAAAAGGACCTAAGAAAATATGGGTACCTAAGTCCATGATCATTCCTGTTGCAGACATACTTAACAGGACAAAATAAACACCTGTCATGGTACCTGGACAGTGGATGCTCGCGACATATGAAAGGAGAAACGTCTATGTTCCTAGACCTTCAACCTAAGAAAGGTGGACATGTAACTTTTGGTGGCAACCAGAAAGGAAAAGTTGTTGGTGTAGGTAAAATTCGTGGTAAACCTGCCTTGCCTATTATCTGTGATGTTTTATATATGAAAGGGTTAAAACATAATCTGCTTAGCATAAGTCAATTATGTGATAGTGGATTTTATGTATCCTTTTCTAAGGATGCATGCATAGTCAATGACAGTAGTGGAAAGACCCTCTTTTCTGCCAAAAGGCAAAAAATTTGTACAAGATTGATGATGAGTGTGATTTCACCTCATATTTCCATGACATTTTGCATGCATTTTCATATAGTTTAGGCGTATTTTATTTGATTATTTGTTAGTTTTTTACCTTGGAACGGGTAAGGTGGTTTTGTGGTGCTTGTGTGCAGGAATCGAAGATTAAATTGCTCAGGATCAGTTGTGTTGAAGCTGGCATGAAGATGGAGCTTGGAAGGCAAGAAAATGAGGCAAACAGAGTTGATCACGGCTTAGCCATGATGGCCATCACGGCCATGATCAAGTGGAGCTGAAAAGAAAGAATGGAAAAGTCAGAGCTGATCACGGTCGTGACATGTCAACTGAGCCAGACCCTCGCAGGCCGTGATGGTGGTCACGGCCATGACAGACCAATCAGTGAAGCAACCTCCAAGGCAGAATCTGTCACGGCCAGGCCGTGATGGCCATCACGGCCTTGACGCGCAATCTATGGATCTTTAGAAACTAATTTGATCTGGTTTTTGTATTGGCTTGGGATTTAAGTTACCCCAGATTATAAATAGTCCTCTAGGGCTCGAAACTGGGCACTTTTGGGACTGCTAACCTTAGGCAAAATTAGGATTCTTCTTCTTCTTCTCAATCTCTTCTCTCCTCTAGGATTTTCTCTTTATGTTATTTTTAATCAAGCTTGCTACAATCATGGCAATGCTTGAGTAGTAGTCTTGTTTCTAGGAATTGGGGTTATGCCCAATGTAACATCCTAAAATTCTAACATAATTAATTTGAAAATAATAATAATAATAAATAATAATAATAATAATAATAATAATAATAATAATAATAATAATAATAATAATAAGTTATTAAAAAGTATAGTGCAAATAAAATATAGATGGGAGATTTAGTGTAAAGAAGTGATGGTATAATGATTTATTAAAATTTACTAATTATTATTAAGAAAGCAAAATTATATATATATATATATATATATATATATATATATATATATATATAAGGGATACTTGGGCGTTAAGCCCAAGCAGCCAAGTTTTGGCTAAAGAAAATTTTAAAACAAAAAAACAAAACCTAAAAACGTTGCCTACTGCCACATATATATCTATATATCTATATATATGTATTAAAACCTAAATGTTCATTAAGGAGTGTGCACAATACCTTGGCCGAATGAGAGGAGCGCCGCACAGTGTAACATTTTCCTTCCTTGCCAGTACAATCGTAACAACATAGATCCAAGAACGCCACCAAACGGGAGGGGAATTTTTAGGGAAGCACAAATTCCTATCATACGTGATTTTTAGAGCACATTGGAGGCCTTCGAGAGGTGAGTAAAAATATCTTTGCTCACACTTTCATGGTACAATTAATTTTAAGGTTTTTGATTCATGATTTGAGATTCTTATAATATTTTGGGGTTTACTTGAATTGTTAAAATACTTTGATGTTATTTGATGAATTGATATAATAAATATATTTTTATTGATTCTATAAAGAAATAATTTTATATTAAATTGTCATGCTGCACCTAGTTTCCTTTCTTTTAATTGTTGATGGAAAAACAATTGTGAATGCTAAACTGTTGAATTGCACTTCCAGTGGCGTGAAGTTCTACTTCACTTGTGAAGGCAATTTCATACTTAAGTCAGAGATAAAGCTCTTCACGTGCCAGATCATGTTTCCCGAGAAATATGGTTACACGCAAGATTTAATCTAATTGGGTTATAAATCATATTTTTTTTATTTAATTAAATACAGTATGAGTTAATTCCGCTTTAATTATATAACGTTATAGTGTTATGGTGACTTGCCTGTTATTTTATATGATGCTACAGTGTTGTCGTGATACGCTCGGTTATATTATATAATGTTATAGTATTGCCTCAACATGAAAATATACTATTGTTAGTGATGCATGAAGTTTGATGACCCATGTGGTAGTCATCTGGGATGACATATATGCATGAGTTAGTCATCACCTTCCGGGAAGGGATGACGGTATACATTCTATTCCGGGAATAGGATGAGAGATATCACCATCTGGGATGGGATATCAGATTATTGAAAATATCCACATCTGGGATGGGATATGAGATACCTCCATCTAGGATGGGGAAGGCAGTGGGACGCTATTGCATGGATATGAGCTCATAGACCTTAGTGGATCTGGGATTCACACCGGTTCTGGGAACCAAATTGTCAGGTTAAGTGATTCTGGGAATCACCGAGTCATGTTCGTGGTGTTGCATTGTGTAGAGTTTGCATGGTGAATGTGATTAAATTCAATGTGATGTGACCGTTGTTGAGTTTATAAGTTGTGCTTTAAATGCTTGACATTAATTATATATATATATTTATTTTGGAGGTTTATTTTATTCAATATTTTAACAATTAGCCGGTACCATGAATGTTTTTCCGGATTACCGCGCCGGCTGAGAACAACACTATTTGCGAACCTTTTATTAAATGATTTTTATTCACTGGGATTATATCTCATTAAAAGTGTTGTTTTCAGAGCACGAGTACGACGTCACTGAAACTGAAGATGACTGAAGACTTAGCGGATTTTCTTAGTTATTATCCTTAGCTTGGTTAGTACTTTCTTAAATAAGGAGCCGTATGTGGCTAGACGTTTTTTTTATTTATCGTTGGGTTTATTAGTAGACGCCCGTTTTTTTTAGGCTTTTGGTTTTTATTTGGATTTATGGATTTACTAATATATTATCACATTGGATACATTATTACTATTTTATTTAATATGAGACATTTTCCAGACTTATATAATTGTTAAAATTTTTATGATTAACATATTTTAATTAAATGTATTAAAGGATTTTTATACAATTTGTTTTGGGCTACTAATGTAACGAAGAGCGTTATATTTATGGTATCAGAGCAGTTCGATTCTAAATCGGACTGTGGTAATGGGGCTTTTTCTAAAATAAAACTTGGGCGCATAGGATGCTTGTTAGAGTTATAGATGCTGCATGATATTCTTTGGGATATTGGACCTGATCAACCCAGTATTTCATTGGTAGTGAGCAGAATTATGGCGACTAATAGGCGAGGGACGAATGTTGCACTTGCAGCAGCCTTGGATTGTATGGCCAAGGCTATGCAAGGGCAAACGGAGACTCGCCGTCAACTGAAAGGGAATGGAGGCCAGTCACTAATGAAGTGGTGGCAACCTAGAACTCTTAACACGTGGGGATTTCCGAATTCAAAAAGAATAACCCGCCATCATTCTAAGGCAGCTTAGATCCGAAGGAGGCTGAATTTCTTCGACTCGTACAGGGGAAAAGTTACTCTATTGTTTGATTCGGGAGCAACTCATTCATTTATATCTTTAGATTATGTGAAAAATCTATCTTTGTCTGTTTCTAAGTTGCCATGTGATTTGAGTGTCGCTACTCCTGCAAATGATAAACCTGTTACCTCTATTGCTTGCTTGAGTTGTCCCTTGGTGTACCAAGGTGTACCTTATTTTGTTGATCTTATATGCTTGCCCATGTCTGGGTTAGATGTCATTCTTGGTATGGATTGGTTGTCTGCAAATCATCTTTGTCATAAATTGCTCGATAAAACTATCTCCATTCCTATACAACCAATGTCTAATGACTTGCCCGTACCAGTTCTATTGTTTTTCTTTGTTGCTTGTCATAAGTGCTTAGTTGAGGGAGCTCAAGGATATGTACTCTTATTCTCCGGTAAGATAGAGGCCGTGATGATGTGACGGCTATACCTGTGGTGTGTGAGTTCCAGGATGTTTTCCCTAAGGATGTCACTAGTTTGCCTCCGAATAGAGAAGTTGAGTTTAACATAGATCTAGTGCCAGGGAGTGAACCAGTATCGGTAGCGCCTTATAGAATGGCACCTTTAGAGTTGAGCGAGCTTAAGAAACAGTTAGAGGAGATGCTAGGGAAGGGGTTTATTAGGCCTAGTGTGTCACCCTGGGGAGCACCTGTCCTACTGTTGAAAAAGAAGGAAGGGACCATAAGGCTATGTGTTGACTATAGGCAGTTGAACAAAGTGACCATCAGGAATAAATACCCTTTGCCTAGGATAGATGACCTCTTAGACTAGCTGAGGAGAGCGTCAGTGTTTTCCAAAATAGATCTAAGATCGGGATACCATCAAATTAGAGTCAAGAATGAGGACATTCCTAAGACCGCCTTTAGGACAAGGTATGGGTACTACGGGTATGTAGTGATGCCCTTTGGTGTGACCAATACTCCAGCCGTTTTCATGGACTACATGAATCAGATCTTTAGACCGTTCTTGGATAGCTTTGAGGTGGTATTCATAGATGATATTTTGATATACTCTAGGACACCAGAGGATCATAAGGAGAATTTGAGGTTAGTGTTGTAGATTCTGATCGGGAAGAACAACTGTATGCAAAGCCATAAAAGTGTGAATTTTGGCTTGATGAGGTTAAGTTTTTAGGACATACCATATCTAGGAGTGGTTTAGTGGTTGACTCTAGTAAGGTTGATGTAGTGCTTGGATGGGAGCAACCTAAGTCAGTGACGGAAGTGAGGAGTTTCCTAGGACTGGCAGGTTACTATATGAAGTCCATAGAAGGGTGCTCTAGACTAGCTTTACCTCTCACCAAGTTGACTAGGAAAGGAAAATCTTTTGAGTGGGATAAGGAATACGAAGAGAATTTTGAGGAGCTTAAGAGAAGATTGGTGTCATCACCGGTCTTAACCATTCTAGATCCTTCAGTTAGTTTTGTGGTATATTGTGACGCTTCTAAGAATGGTTTAGGTTGTATGTTGATGCAGGAAGGTAGGGTAGTAACTTATGCATCTAGGCAGCTTAGGACGCATGAGGTGAATTACCCTATTCATGACCTTGAGTTAGCAGCAGTAGTCTTTGCTCTTAAGATTTTGAGGCACTATTTGTATGGTGCAAAGTTTGAGTTTTTTTTAGTGATCATAAGGGCCTTAAGTATTTGTTTGACCAGAAGAATTGAATATGAGGTAAAGGAGGTGGATGGAATTCCTTAAGGACTATGATTTCGAGTTGAAGTACCATCCATGGAAGGCCAATGTGGTAGCTGATGCACTCAGTAGGAAAACCTTGCATGTG
Organism: Sophora flavescens; assembly: GCA_030762895.1. Taxonomy (NCBI): domain Eukaryota; kingdom Viridiplantae; phylum Streptophyta; class Magnoliopsida; order Fabales; family Fabaceae; genus Sophora; species Sophora flavescens. The sequence continues at coordinate 149,911,617 of CM061067.1, forward strand.
TCAAGTTTAATGGTCCAAGGGATGAAAATGTTAGAGGAGTTCAGAGACATGAATCTAGATGTATCTCTTAGTACTCTAAGCTTGAAGTTGAATAGACTGGAAATTTGCAGTGACCTTAGAGAAATGATTAGGTGAGAACAGCTTTAGACCAGGAGTTACAGTCTCTTTTAGATCAAGAGAATTATGTGTTGTCTACCAATGGTCTAGTGTTGTTTAAGAATAAAATCGTTGTTCCAAAGGAGGGGACCCTTAGAGAGAAAGTTTTAGAGGAAGTGCATAAGGGGAAGTTCACCATACATCCAGGGATAACTAAGATGTACCAAGACCTTAAGAGGATGTATTGGTGGCCAGGAATGAAAAAGGATGTGGCTAGCTTCATAGCTAGGTGTTTAGTGTGCCAAAAGGTTAAGATAGAACATCAGAAGCCTTCGTGGTTGTTGTAGTCCTTGGAGATTCCAGAATGGAAGTGGGAGAGAATTTCTATGGACTTTGTGATGGGGTTACCTAAGACACGTTTGGGCTTAGACGCCATTTGGGTGATAGTGGATAGGTTGACCAAGTCTGCCCACTTCTTGCCAATTAAGGCAACCTATAGCTTAGACAAGTTGGCATACCTCTATATCAAGGAAATAGGCAAGCTTCATGGGATACCCACATATATAGTGTCAGATAGAGACCCGAGGTTTACCTCTAGATTTTGGAGAGCTTTTCAGCAAGCCTTTGGGACTAAGTTGAACCTTAGCACGGTCTATCATCCCCAAACGGATGGTCAGTCAGAGCGGACCATTCAGACCCTTGAGGACATGCTTAGGGCGTGTGTCCTGGATGAAGAGGGAGTTGGGATAGATTCCTACCTCTCATTGAGTTTGCGTATAACAATAGTTATCACGCTAAGTATAGGCATGGCACCCTATGAGGTCCTATGTGGGAGGAAGGGTAGGTCCCCTTTATGTTGGTGTGAGGTGGGTGAGAAGACCCTGCTAGGACTAGAGTTAGTCCAGGAGACCACAGAGAGGATTAAAGTCATTAGGGAAAGGATGCGCACTGCGCAGAGTAGGCAAAAGAGTTATGCCGACAAGAGAAGGAAGCCTTTAGAATTTCAGGAAGAGGAACATGTATTCTTGAGAGTCACTCCTAAGACTAGGGTTGGGAGGTCGACGAAAGTCAAAAAGCTCAACCCTCGTTTCATGGGTCCGTTTCAAATCCTAAAAAGAGTCGGGTTTGTTGCTTACCAATTGGCTCTTCCGCCACAGTTGGCAAACCTTCACGATGTTTTCTATGTGTCGCAACTCAAAATATGTGTCTGATGAATCTCGCGTAATAGCTCCTGAGTCTGTACAATTGGAAGATAATTTGATCTATAAGCCAAAGCCTAGTCAAATCATGGACAAGAGCACTAAGACTCAGAGGAACAAGACAATTCCGTTGGTGAAAGTGTTATGGGAAGGATTGACTCCTAAGGAAGCCACCTGGGAGATGGAGGAGGACATAGTTCGTCAATACCCAGATTTTATTATCTAAGGTATGGTAACCTTTTAGTTTCAAATATGTCATATGTTAAAGTAAGTGCGTGTGTATAAGATGAATTTCGGGGACGAAATTCTTTAAGGAGGGGAGAAAATGTAACATCCTAAAATTCTAACATAATTAATTTGACAAAAATAATAATAAATAAATAATAATAATAATATTAAGTTATTAAAAAGTATAGTGCAAATGAAATATAGATGAGAGATTTGGTGTAAAGAAGTGATGGTATAAGGATTTATTGAAATTTACTAATTATTATTAAGAAAGCAAAATTATATATATATATATATATATATATATATATATATATATATATATATATATATATATATATATATATATATAAGGGATACTTGGGCGTTAAGCCCAAGCAGCCAAGTTTTGGCAAAAGAAAATTTTAAAACAAAAAAACGAAACCTAAAAACGTTGCCTGCTGCCACATATATATATATATATATATATATATATCTCTCTCTCTCTCTATATATATATATATGTATTAAAACCTAAATGTTCATTAAGGAGTGTGCGCAGTACCTTGGCCGAATGAGAGGAGCGCCGCACAGTGTAACATTTTCCTTCCTTGCCAGTACAATCGTAACAACATAGATCCAAGAACACCACCAAACGGGAGGGGAATTTTTAGGGAAGCACAAATCCCTATCACACGTGATTTTTAGAGCACATTGGAGGCCTTCGAGAGGTGAGTAAAAATATCTTTGCTCACACTTTCATGGTACAATTAATTTTAAGGTTTTTGATTCATGATTTGAGATTCTTATAATATTTTGGGGTTTACTTGAATTTTTAAAATACTTTGATGTTATTTGATGAATTGCTATAATAAATATATTTTTCTTTGATTCTATAAAGAAATAATTTTATATTAAATTGTCATGCTGCACCTAGTTTCCTTTCTTTTAATTGTTGATGGAAAAACAATTGTGAATGCTAAACTGTTGAATTGCACTTCCAGTGGCGTGAAGTTCTACTTCACTTGTGAAGGCAATTTCATACTTAAGTCAGAGATAAAGCTCTTCACGTGCCAGGTCATGTTTCCCGAGAAATATGGTTACACGCAAGATTTAATCTAATTGGGCTATAAATCATTTTTTTTATTTAATTAAATACAGTATGAGTTAATTCCACTTTAATTATATAACGTTATATTGTTATGGTGACTTGCCTATTATTTTATATGATGCTATAGTGTTGTCGTGATATGCTCGGTTATATTATATGATGTTATAGTATTGCCTCAACATGAAAATATACTATTGTTAGTGATGCATGAAGTTTGATGACCCACGTGGTAGTCATCTGGGATGACATATATGCATGAGTTAGTCATCACCTTCTGGGAAAGGATGACGGTATACATTCTATTCCGGGAATAGGATGAGAGATATCACCATCTGGGATGGGATATCAGATTATTGAAAATATCCACATCTGGGATGGGATATGAGATACCTCCATTTGGGATGGGGAAGGCAGTGGGACGCCATTGCATGGATATGAGCTCATAGACCTTAGTGAATCTGGGATTCACACCGGTTCTGGGAACCAAAGAGTCAGGTTAAGTGATTCTGGGAATCACCGAGTCATGTTCGTGGTGTTGCATTGTGTAGAGTTTGCATGGTGAATGTGATTAAATGCAATGTGATGTGATCGTTGCTGAGTTTATGAGTTGTGCTTTAAATGCTTGACATTAATTATATATATATATATATATATATATATATATATTATTTTGGAGGTTTTTTTTATTCAATATTTTAAAAATTAGCGGGTACCATGAATGTTTTTCCGGATTACCGCGCCGGCTGAGAACAACACTATTTGCGAACCTTTTTATTAAATGATTTTTATTTACTGGGATTATATCTCATTAAAAGTATTGTTTTCAGAGCACGAGTACGACGTCACTGAAACTGAAGACGACTGAAGACTTAGCGGATTTTCTTAGTTATTATCCTTAGCTTGGTCAGTACTTTCTTAAATAAGGAGCCGTATGTGGCTAGACGTTTTTTTATTTATCGTTGGGTTTATTAGTAGACGCCCGTTTTTTTTAGGCTTTTGGTTTTTTTGGATTTATGGATTTACTAATATATTATCACATTGGATACAATATTACTATTTTATTTAATATGAGACATTTTCCAGACTTATATAACTGTTAAAATTTTTATGATTAACATATTTTAATTAAATGTATTAAAGGATTTTTATACAATTTGTTTGGGGTTACTAATGTAACGAAGGGCGTTACACCCAAGATTTATTTATGGTGATGAATTGATGTTTGATTTCTTGTTAATTTCAATTTTTGCTTCGATTTGATCCCTATTGTTTTAATTACTCGTAAATTCGGTGGCCACTTATTTGCGTGTCGTAGATACACTAAGGACGAACTTAGCGGTGAACTTAGGTATCGGATCTATAGGAATCAAACTTAGTACTTAAATCACGAGAGTTAGAAGCGGTCCTTCGAGGGTTCACGAATTGTCATGAAACTTAAAGGGTTCGATTTAAATTCAATTACCACGAGAGTAGGGATTGATTTAATTGGGCACGGTTTTTGTAACCCGAGAGGGAGCATTATCTAATTTAGGATAAATTCGCCTTCACAGAAAATTTTGGTAATTAACAAGGAGAGTAGTCAATTTAGTAACATAAGCAGTTTTGTGGTATCCCAATTCCTGGAAATCCCTTTTAAATTTGAAAAACGCCTATTTGAATTACTTTCCTGTTGTGTTTAATTGCAATTTTAAACTTTATTGTTACTTGATTCCGATTTCAAAAACCAAATCTTATTCTAGTTTAGTTAAATCAATTTAATAACTAATTGTTATTTAAGATCACGGTCTCTGTGGTTCGATATCTTTTTATTACTTGACGACGAAGCCGTTCACTTGCGGATTCGAACACCATCAAGTTTTTGGCGCCGTTGCCGGGGACTGTGTTTTCTTGAATTTCAATTTAATTTTTAAATTGATTTTTTGGACATTTTTTTATGATTTTACTATTTTTTCTTTTTCTTTTTCTATGGTATCTATCTCTCTGCCATAGGTATTTTTCCCTTTTATGCAAAGATCCCTAAGTCTTGGAAACCTTATTGAAGTCGACCCCGAGATCGAAAGGACCTTTCATAGACGTAGAAGACTACAAAGAGAGAGAGAGAGATTGATTCTCATTCCACTCATGGCGAATCTACCGGATACCAAACCACTGAAGGACTACGCATCCCTAAATGCTAGGGGTTTGCGAAGTGGGATTGCTAGGCCAGAAATTGAGGCGGAGAACTACACTATACCGCCTCAGTTAATTAGCATGATTAGGCAACATCAGTTTGGAGGATTACCCTCAGAGGACCCGACTGATCATGTGGAGACATTCTTGGAATTCACCGATTCAATAAGGATTTAAGGTGCCCCGATCGATGCTATACGCTTGAGGTTATTTCACTCCTCTCTAACTGGAAAGGGGAAAGCTTGGTTTAAGCAAGTGCCCGCTAATACGTTGTCAACTTGTGACTAACTAGAGCAGGCATTCATGGAGAAATTCTTCCCTCCATCCAAGACTGCTTACCTACGGACTTAGATCACCGGCTTCTTCCAAAAGGACGGAGAATGCTTATCCGAAGCTTGGGATCATTACAAGGGATTGCTAGAGTCTTGCCCACATCATGGACTCGAGAGGTGGTTGTTAGTGCATACCGTCTACAACGGACTGGATTACTCATCAAAGGTGTCGCTTGACTCAGCAGCTGGTGGAGCCTTTATGAACAGACCTCTGACTAAAGCGTTCAATATCATTGAAAATGTAGCCACCAATTATCACCAATGGGGTTCGGAAAGAGGTAATAACCCGAAAAAGCTTTCGGGGGGTAAGTTCGAAATGAATAGTACTGATTTGATTATGTCTAAATTCGACTCGTTAAATAAACGCTTTGATAAGCTTGAAAAGGCTCATGTGAGTTCAGTCGGTGCTACTAATATTGTTTGTGAGATTTGTGGAATGCGGGGACATGACATAATGGAGTGCCCACATGGTATCGCTCCTGAGTCCGGTGCTTCGGGGGAACAAGTGAACTCTTGTCACAATTTCTATGACACGAACCCGAAGCTACCAAATTATGCTCCCCCAAATCCCTACAACCAGAGGAAGAATAATCCTTATCTTTTCTATGGGAACTACAACAACACGTTGAACCACGAATTCCAAGAAGGGCAAGGTAATAGGAAACCCGCATCGGGGTATCCTTAGGTACAAAAATCTAAACTCGAGTCTCTTATGGAAAATTTTGTTGCTACTCAAACTAAGCATAATGAAGAATTTAGGCAATAAGGTAGGGCAGTTAATGAGGCAATAAAAGAATTAACATCTAAGGTAGATAACTTAGCCATCCATAACAAGATGTTAGAAACTCAAATTGCCCAACAAGCGGGAAATTCAATGAGACAACCGGGCAAGTTTCCTAGATAACCTGAGGTGAACCCAAATAATGAACAGTGTAGAGTTGTGAGTCTAAGGAGTGGTAAGAAACTTGAGGATCCCGAGGCTAAAGGGGAGAGTGATAACAAGAGTATATATGAGGAGGAGGAACCTACTAAGACACAACCCTTAGAAGAGGAAGAGCCTAGTAAAAAAGTGTCTAAGTATGTCCCTCCACCATGTTACCAACCTCCGATACCTTTTCCTCAAAGGTTGGCTAAGGCCAAGTTAGATAAGAAATTTGGAAAATTTCTAGAGGTCCTTAAGAAATTGTATATTAATGTACCCTTCACTGAGGCGTTACAACAAATGCCGAAATATGCTAAATTTCTTAAGGATATCTTGTCAAATAAGAGAAAGCTAGAGGACTATGAAACAGTGGCTTTAACTGAGGAGTGCAATGCTTTAATTCAAAATAAATTGCCTCCTAAATTAAAAGATCCAGGTAGTTTCTCTATTCCTTGCTTGATTGGTAACACTAGTTTTGATAAAGCTCTTTGTGATTTGGGGGCTAGTGTTAGTCTTATGCCCCTCTCTGTTTGCAAGAAGTTGGAGATGGGTGAACTAAAACCCACAACAATCTCCCTTCAATTGGCAGATCGATCAGTCAAATTCCCTATAGGCATATTGGAGGATGTTCCTATTATAGTGGGTAAATTTTTCATTCCTGCGGATTTTGTGGTACTTGAAATGGAAGAGGATTTCCAAATCCCCATTATTCTTGGTAGGCCTTTCTTGGCTACCGCAGGAGAAATTATTGATGTTAAAAATGGAAAATTGACTTTAACTGTGGGTGATGATAAAGTTGAATTTGATTTAGCTAAATCTATTAAACACCCTTATTTTGAAGATTCTTGTTGCAGGGTTGACTTAATGCACCAATTGGTGAAAGAAGAATCCACACAAGCTTGTGTTGATGACTCATTTGAAATGTGTTTGATTGGTGGAGACCTAAATGCTCATGGAGGAGAAGTAAGAAATTATGCCCGCTTTTTGGAAGCTAGTCCAGAAATTTCTCCGAACAAAACAAAGAGAGAGATACTTGAGTTGACACCAAAGAACAAGTAATTGAAAGATGAAGAAACCCCTAAGGTAGAACTAAAACATCTTCCTTCCATATTGAGGTATGAATTTCTTGGTCCTAACTCTTCCTATTCGGTAATTGTGAATGCTAGCTTGAATGAGTTGGAAATTGAGAAATTGCTTAGGGAGCTTGGAATGCATAGAAAAGTGATAGGATATACAATTGATGATATTAAAGGTATAAATCCTTCTTTTTGCATGCATCGCATTTTAATGGAAGATGAGCATAAACCATCCATTGAGCATCAACGTGGGTTGAACCCTAATATAAAAGAAGTGGTTAAGAAAGAAATGCTTAAGTTGTTAGATGCGGGGGTTATTTATCCAATCTCCGATAGTGAATGGGTTAGTTCGGTGCATGTGGTTCCTAAGAAAGGGGGGATGACTGTTATTCAAAATGAAAATAATGAACTAATCCCTGCTAGGACAGTAACCGGTTGGAGAATGTGCATCGATTATAGGAAGTTAAATAAGGCAACAAGGAAAGATCACTTCCCTCTCCCATTTTTTGATCAAATGCTTAAAAGGTTAGCTAGGCATTCATACTTTTGTTACTTGGATGGATATTCCGGTTTTCATCAAATTCCTATACACCCTAGTGATCAAGAAAAGACCACGTTTACTTGTCCCTATGGCACTTTTGCCTATAGAAGAATGCCTTTTGGTCTATGTAATGCACCGACTACCTTTCAAAGATGCATGACTGCAATTTTTTCTGAATTTATCGAAAACATCATGGAGGTTTTTATGGATGATTTTTCTGTATATGGAACTACCTTTGATGATTGTTTAACAAATTTGTCTAAGATTTTGCAGCGATGTGAAGAAACCAATTTGGTATTGAATTGAGAGAAATGCCATTTTATGGTAAAAGAAGGTATAGTGCTTGGGCACTTGATTTCTGGTAGAGGTATTGAGGTGGATAGGGCCAAAATAGATGTTATTGAAAATTTTCCCCCACCGATAAATGTGAAAGGAGTTAGAAGTTTCTTGGGACACGCCGGGTTTTACTGGTGTTTCATAAAAGAATTTTCAAAAATTTCTAAACCCTTATATAACCTATTAATGAAAGATGTTCCATTTGATTTTAATGAGGAATGTTTGAGTGCATTTTACAGGTTGAAGGAAGCTTTGACCACCGCTCCCATTTTGCAAACACCAGATTGGAATGAGCCGTTTGAAGTAATGTGTGATGCTAGTGACTACGCCGTGGGAGCAGTGTTGGGACAAAGGATAGACAAGAAGGTCCATGCAATATACTATGCAAGCAAAACTATAGATGGAGCTCAAGCCAATTATGCCACAACTGAGAAAGAGTTGCTTGCGGTTGTCTTTGCATTCGAGAAATTCAGATCATACCTTGTGGGGTCTAAAGTCATAGTGTACACGGATCACTCCGCACTAAAGCACCTCATGACTAAGAAGGAAGCGAAGCCAAGACTCAGTCGATGGATTCTCCTTCTGCAAGAATTTGATTTGGAGATTCGGGACCGGAAAGGGACGGAGAACTTGGTTGCGGACCACTTATCCAGACTTGAACCATTGGAACATGAGAATGACAACTTGCCGATAGATGATTCTTTCCCCGATGAGCAACTGTTCGCCATCTTGGGAGAGAATGCTCCATGGTATGCGGACTTTGTGAATTATTTTGTATGTGGGATTCTACCACCGGAGTTCAATTATCAACAAAAGAAGAAGTTCTTTTCCGATCTCAAGAACTACGTGTGGGATGAGCCTTACATTTTCCGCAAGTGTGCGGATAGCATTTACAGAAGGTGTGTTCCAGAAGTCAAGGTTCCAAGTATCTTGAGTTGTTGTCATTCCTCATCTTACGGAGTACATGCTAGTGCCTCAAAGACGGCAGTAAAGGTGCTTCAAGCTGGTTTCTATTGGCCTCATATTTTCAGAGATGCCCGAATGTTCGTGCTTGCTTGTGATCCATGTCAGAGAACGGGGAACATCTCTAAGAAGCATGAAATGCCACTCAACACTATGCTAGAAGTAGAGATATTTGATGTTTGGGGAGTTGACTACATGGGACCCTTTCCTTCCTCTTGCAATAATAAGTTCATTCTTGTAGCCGTTGATTACGTCTCTAAATGGGTGAAAGCCATTCCTTCCCCAACAAGTGATGCCAAAACCGTAATCAAACTATTCAAGAAGGTGATTTTTCCAAGGTTTGGAATTCCAAGGGTAGTCATTAGTGATGGAGCATCGCACTTCATTGAAAAACAATTTGAAAAACTCCTACTCAAATATGGAGTCACTCATTGGGTTGCTACACCTTACCACCCTCAGACAAGTGGGCAAGTCGAGGTTTCCAATCGAGAGATAAAGAGCATTCTGGAGAAGACTATTTCAGGTTCGAGAAAGGATTGGTCCTTAAAGCTTGATGATGCTCTTTGGGCTTACCGCACGGCTTTCAAGACTCCTATCGGGATGACGCCCTTTAGACTTATTTACGGTAAGCTATGTCACCTACCAGTCGAGCTTGAGCATAAGGCTTTGTGGGCTATTAAGATGCTAAACTTTGATATAAAAGCCGCTGGGTAAAAGAGAATCCTTCAACTTCAGGAACTTGATGAGCTAAGATTGGATGCTTATGAGTCCGCACGATCTTACAAGGAGAGAACAAAAAAATGGCATGATAAGCATATCCTTCGCAGAGAATTCCATGAAGGAGAACTGGTGCTACTCTACAACTCGAGGTTGCGGTTATTCCCAGGAAAGCTCAAGTCTAGATGGTCTGGACCATTTAAAGTAATGAAAGTATTTCCGTATGGTGCCGGCGAGGTTTGGAACCAGGAACGTGGAACATTCAAGGTCAATGGACAGAGACTGAAACACTACCTTGGAGAACATCCACTTGAACAAGAGGTTGCGATTTCCCTCCTCGATCCAACATCAAAGGATTGAAAGGACTATGGTCAAGCTTAGGACCGTAAATAAGCGCTTCTTGGGAGGCAACCCAAGTTTTCTATCCCTTCTTAGTTTGTTTTTGAATTTTGTTTTTGAATAATTGAGAAGATTTAGAGAAGAAAGATCATAAATTAACGGATTTTCCTAGTGTTTTCAGGTCAGGAAGGCATGAAGAGTGACAAGGGCATGGAAAATGAAGTCAAAATCAATCACGCCCAGGCCGTGACATGGTTCACGATCGTGATGAGTCAACAGCTGAAGTCAGACAGTATCACGGTCCAGCCGTGACTGCCATCACGGGCGTGACAAGAAGGCTCCAGAAGATCAGAATCCATCATGACCTAGTCGTGATGCATGTCACGGCCGTAATGTGAAGACCAAGAAAGGTCCGAAAGGATCACGGCCAGGTCGTGATAGTGGTCACGGCCGTGATAGGCAGCTGAAGTAGGACATATTCCATCACGGGCCAGTCGTGATACGCATCACGCCCGTGAAACAGGATTTACCTGACACAGAACGCATCACGGCCTGCCCGTGATGTGGGTCACGGCCGTGACGCGCGTTTAGATCAGTCTTTTTAAACGCATCATGGCCTCCCCTCTGCTACAAACCCCTAACTCTCTTCATCTTCTCTACCTCCTCTCCACCTCCATAGCCACCAAGCTCCCACCCTTCATTCCAACCCCTCCTTTCCCTCATCTCACACTCATCAACGCACCTCCCCCCTTAACCCAAACCCACCATCTTCCTCTTCATCCACTCATCTTCTTCTTTTTCCTCTCACAGCCTCCACCATACCCATTCACCCAAAAAGATTAAAAACTCACCTCCCCCATGACACCTATGCCCAACCAACTCTACTACCTTGCTCCCTAGACCTAACCCCACAAAACCCACTAGTCAGATCCTTCAATTTTGGGTAAAATCAAAAAGTCCCAATTTTGAAACCCTAACCCCTAAAAATCCGAATTTCAGAAACAATCAAGAAGGGGATTGTGGATTTTGTTGCTCTGAGATCATGGCAAGCAAACGTCAAAGGGTAACCGAAGCCTCACGCCCTCGTACCAGAGGAAGCAGGAACCCAGGTAACTACTCTGACTCTGACTCCTCTAACTCTAAGACTGATGAACATGGGTATGTGATTATTTTCAAGGATAATGCTCAACAAGATAGATTCAATGCTTTGAAAAAAAGGAAGATAGTCCAAACAAAATATCTTGATGGTATAGACACCCTAGACCTGACTGTTGACATCAATTGGATGTTAGAAAACATATGGTGGAGCGAGTTTGCTCGCACTAGATACCCTGCATTTGCTGGCCCTACTCTGGAGTTCTTAAGTTCTCTAAATGCAGAAATTCTCCAAGAGCCGCATTGCCAAGAGGGATGGATCACATTCCGGTTCTTCAACCAGGACTTTGTACTAAACCTAGCTGAATTTAATGAGATTTTTGGTTTACCAGTAGGGGGTGACAGAAGATACCCCTTAGGGTTTAGTGCATATAGTTTATGGTCAATAATTGACTACGAAGGCAGGAGTTTTGACCCTCGGACATCCAAGTCTATAGCCTTTGCTAACCCAAGTATAAGATATATGCATAGGGTCCGTCCGCCAGGACGAGGTCTTTATACTATGGACCATGCTCCACCCTGAGAGCAACGTGGACACAATGTCATTTTTGGCTAGGCACATCTTAAAGGTCGCCAAGAGTTTGAGTGGCACTATTGTAATTGGTGGCTTGATCACCACAATATGCCATCACTTTAACTTTGATCTGGATGGTTTTGAGGCCGCCCCAGGATGAACACGTATCACCTTGCAGGCTTGTGAAGCCATGGGGATGATTATCTAGGAGAATGATATGTACTGCCTGAAACACCCAAGGCGCAGGCACCCAATTCCTCTCCCTAACCCCGTACTTTTGGATGTAACAAATCCAGCTAATTGGAAAGTGTCGGTGGGAGAGGAGCCTCAGCCTATTAGGATACAAAGGCCGTTACGCCCGCCACCGCAGGCTAGGCCGTCTAGGCACCCATCTTCTTCCTCTACAGGTACGTCGTCCGATGATCCCTATGCGTGGTTCGCATCCACCTTTGACACTATCTCGGTAAACCAAGAGCGCATCATGGAGGACCAGCGTGAGCAGAGAGCCATGATCCAGCAGCTCTATAACTGGCATCTGAGCCAGCACCCACCACCTTAGTGAGTTGTTTTTGTTTTTTTTATTATTTTATTTTATCCTCCCTATGACTTAATTATTTACATTGGGGACAATGTAAGTTTTTAAGCTTGGGGTAGCGGTATTATTTTTGCATTCTTGCATATGTTGCATTCATTTAGGGTTAGTTTTGCATATATCACATGATTAGATTGCCCCTTGCTTAGAGTATGCCTCCAATTGTGAAAAACGTTGTGCCAAATGAATTGAGGAAGTGAATTTTTGAACCCAATTTTTGTATTCTTGTGATAGGCTAAAAATAAAAATGCTTGAGATGATCTTTTGATAGTTAATAATTAGAATGTGGTTCCTTAGATTTAGGTTTCTCATTGATTTTAAACTACTAAATGTGGGATTTTGAGCCTAAAAGGGGTACTCACTAAATCTACCCCATTCCTTGTGATCGAGTGTTTTATTCCTCTTGGATTGTGCCATCTAGAACTTGACCTGGAACTGTTTTGAAACTTAAAATTTTTTGAAAACATATTTGAAAATGATTAAGGCACTAGGTATTTTTCTGGTCTTCTGAACTTTGACTGATTAAATTCTACCCCTTAGTTGCCCAATTTTGAGCCTAAAAGAATAAAATACTTTTCTTGGTACCTTGATCCATTTTAATGAACGATGCTTGGTATGGCACCTTTTAAAGTATTGCAAAAGGGCAAAAAGGTAATTCGAAGAATAAATTGTGGGATAAAAAGTTAGAGAAATTTCTCTTAAGTTGAAAATCTCCCCTTCTCCAAATATATATATATATATATATATATAAGGGAGAAGGGGATGAGAAAAAGAAAGTGATAAATAAAAAGTAAAAAGGAAGAAAGAAAGAATGATGGAAAATTGAACTAAAGCCCAAAAAGTAATTTTAGAAGGTGTCATTGTAACACGCCGATTTTCGCTGCTTTGTAATATCGGTAATAAATATATAAATATATATTTTTTATCCGAGACATAGAAAATGATTTTGGATAAACCAATGTCATTTCCTTGTTATACTTATTTTCATAAGGTTACGGGGAAGTTTTTGGTTGAAAATTCAGACGGAAGCCGGTCTGCCGTTTTCTGTGTTTTATTTGTGAAAAAAGTTCTTGCTCAGAAAACCAAATTTTAATTCGTGAACGAAATACTTAAGTTTAGTATTTTATTTTCTACGATTCTATATTTTTAGAATTATTTTCAGAAAAAAATAAAATAATTTACGTATTATGGGCGGAAAGCGTAATCGGGTAGACGACGAAAGGGAAATTAGAGTTTCTAAGAGTGGATAGAGGGTTTATCTTAGGATTTTGAGATGATTCAAGGGGATGAATCATATTTTTAAGTCTAGAAGGTTTTTCAGGTTTAAATAGAAAATTTGAAATTTACGGTTAAGTCCTGAACTTTCTGTAAATTACCCTTTTGTCCCTAAATTATTTTTTTCGTTTTTTCAAGTGGATTGGGCTAGAATCCTTGTTTCTAACCTTAAATGGTCGTGGCTTAGAAGCCCAAACTTTTCTAGTTCATAGTTGAGTCCATAAAGCCCATTTAAGTTTCTTATCTTAAGCTTAAAGGCTTAAATCTTCAAGTGGGCCCCACAACAAACAAGAAAATGAAACTAAGCCCAAATGTGTCAAGCCCAAATACATAAGCCCATGAGAGAAGATGACTTTCTCATTTGATGGATGAATCAAGATTTTTCTAGAATGTTCCACACTTTTCTACATCATTCTTGATTTTTCTTCAACAATCTTCTTCAACAATCTTCTTCAACAAATCTTCTTCAACAAGTTAGGTTTTCTCTAAAATATCTATGACACCAAAATCAGCCAACTAAGTCAAAGGTAAGCTAGCATTTAATGTGACAAAAATCATCATCATGACATTTTATTGTCTATTTGCAAACTAGTCCTTCAACTAGTGGAATCTTTGCAAATTGGTCCCTAGAACTTAATTGCATTTGAATCCTTTATCAAGACAACTCATCATCATCTAGAACCTTCCCATGATGGCGCCACTAACACTATAAATACCCTCCTCTCACTTTTCATTTAGTTCTTTGGTTATTTGCTTTCTATAAACTCTAAAGTTTCTAAGTTCTTAGTTCTAAGTTTCAAAGCAAGTTCTTGGATTTTCTTCATCATTGATTCTCAAGAGGTAAATCCTAATCTTTGTCTTAAATCATGTCTATGTTCTTTAGATAGTTTCTTGATTCAAGACTTATATCATGGTGATTCATCATTTTCAAGTTTCAAACCCTAGAACTTTGAAAAATCATAATAAATCCTAGGAAAATCTAATGATGATGAAACTACTTTCTATCTTCTAGATATCATGTCTACTATCTAAATCCAAGAGCATGAAGCAATCAAAAATTTCGTTCTTGAAAACCTAGCCTTGGCCGAATCTATCAAAGTAGGTTTGGTAGAGTTTTTGTTCATGGTTTTCATTAATGATCTTGTTAATCAAGCTATTAGTATGTATGATTAATAAATCCAAGTTGGTTTATTAAACTAAGAACCCTAACCCTAAGATTATGTTGAGGCCGAATCTATGTATAAAAGAGTTAGAAAGTTTTGAGTTTCAACTTTAGTTGTTTAGTCACTAATCCATGATTTAGGTTAATCAAGGATCATTAATCTATGACTTAATCATGATTAGGAATTTTAAGGATTTTGAACCCTAAAAAGTCAGCCCTTGGCCTAAACCCTAACCCTAAAGGTTAGAGGATTTTGTTTCAAATTGTAGTCTTGTAATAAGTAATCTATGTTAGTTAAGACTCTAGTAATTAGGATCCAAAAGATGACATTAAGAAGATAATCATAAAACTATTTCTAAGTCTTGGCCGAACCTAGCCCTAAAGTGTCATAGATGGTTGTTAGTTGATTAATTATAGATATGTTGTTTGGTTGAAGGTGGTTGTGTTAACTCGTGGCGGGATAACGAGGATCGTCGTGTACGTGTTTCCGGTGCTAACTCAGGTGGGAGAAAGAACCATTCCATCGTCGGAATCGATAAGTAGTATATAATTTATAATAATGGTGTAGGGCGACCTAAACCCTACTAGTGGTCGAGTAATCGACAATACCAAAATCGTATTGAAATCTTTTCCGTAAAACCAATGACGATTTGGGAATTGTGGGTTTATCGCCTTAGGTTGATTATTCATATTTGAGGATGTTTGAATTATTTACTTTTGATTGTTTGTGATATTTGGTTGAGGTATTCCATCTGCATGTGACGTATTGTTTCGGTGTTTGAATAATTATGATATTGAGGATGTTTGCTGTCTGTCACGGCCGTGATGGTTGTCATGGCCAGGCCGTGACAGGTTCTGTGTTGTAGGATTCTTGTCTTTGTGGTACATCACGCGGCGTGATGGCTATCACGGCCCGGCCGAGTAACAGTCTGACTTTGTTAATTATTTGGTTATGATAAATTGCCTTATATGATATTGAGATGTTTGAATATTCCGTTGATTAATGTGTTATGCATGATCTGCTGTGTTTAATACTATGCTTAGATTATTTTAAGGAAAGATATATATTGCTCGGAGGTATTTTGTTTGGGTGAGAGTTTTGAATATGAATTAGAAGTGCCTCGCTATTATGGTATAGAAGTAATGTGATATAGTATGTAAGTGGAGGTTATGAGGAAAAGCTTGAGGTACTAGGTTGTTATTGATAAAAGTCGGTGAGAATCATATGTTGCATTGGTGTTCATAATAGTGTATTTGAGATACACGAGGTCAGAAGTTCTCGTGGACCGTTCCAAATTAGAATTTAGGTTGTGCAACTATAGTGTCATTGCTTTGCATGAGCACCCTTGACAGAGTGAGAGAGAGAATCGGGGTGTGCAGAAGCGATACGAGTGCAGCTATAGTGTCATTGCTTTGCATGAGCATTCTTACCATGGATAAGAATGTGCACCGGCGTGGGAACGTGTCACTTGGGCGATCGAGCGGCATCCCTAACGAGGGATGTGTGACAGAGTAGTAGTGGCCACATCAGCATAAAGGTCTAGTTGCATGAGTTGAAGGGTAGAGGATGATATATAGTGAATTGAGGATGATTGTTGATTTTGAATGATGCGTGTTACGTGACTATTATTGTATTATATGCTATGAATCTTTTCCACTTATGATGATAGAACTGTTTCTTATCTCCCTATTTCTGTATTTTGGTGTATATCTACTTTGTTTCGTTAGAAGACCATATGGACGACTATGTTACGGAGGAGATGGATGGAACCCCATACGAGACGGAGATAGTTGAAGAGTTGAACGACGTTCCGTATGAAGTTGATGCTGAAGAACAACCTACTGATCCTAATAATGTGGTGTAGTTAGTTTAAGGCCAGTGAGTCACATAAGATGTTTTGTTTCCGTTAGTTATAAGAATGTTGTGTAAGATAAAGGATACTTAGGTGTGTATTTATGTAAAATAGTTGGTGTGTTGTATATTTGTAGAAGTTATCTAATTATTAATTAAGTTTTTAATTTTTACGTATTTTCAATGATAAGCGCACGATTAAGTAAATAACTAATTAAGGATTTAATGTAATAATACAATGGGGCACAACGGGGTGTCTCATTTGGTGGTATCAGAGCAGTTCGATTCTAATCGGACTGTGAGGTCTAGGAAGTTGTTACTGGCCGTGTCTAGTTGAGTCCACATCGGATTTTAACTATGCTTAGAAGATGGGTAGTGTGTCCGAATCCGACGCGATAAATAACATTAGTGTGGCATATGGTATTTATATACCTGTCTATGTAGTATTATATGTCACACTTATGAGAGAGGATGATTTCTGTTACAGAATCATGGCTCATGAAAGAAGAAGTCCGATTATTAGTGGTGACGGATCTCCTGAGGGATCCATTGGAGCTGACAACGGTGAGGTTAATCCTACTGGAAATGGAGGAGAGTCATCTGTGACTCCCAATATCATGGAAAAGATATCCGCTACCTTGTTACTACAAACACAGCGAGAATATGAAGATGCTACAAATAAACAAAGAGCGGCAGGAAGCTGCAGAATCAAATAACAACAATTGAAAGCGAAGAGGCAGAATTGATTACTTTCCTAAAAGGGAAGCCACCACGATTCAGGGGACTATGACCCAAAGAAGGCAGAATGGTGGGTACAAGAGATAGAGAAGATATTTGACACCATGCGCTGCATGGAGGAGAGAAAGTGACTTATCTTGCATACATGTTAAGCTGGAGAAGCAGAGTTTTGGTGGAGAGGTAAGATAAGAATCTTGGAGTTAGAGGGTAGGATTATCTCTTTGGCGGTTGTTCTTGAATGCTTCTTCGAGAAGTATTTTCCGAAGGTAGTCCGGCGTGCGAAGGAGAGGAAGTTTACTAGTCTCCGACAAGGAAACATGATTGTAGGCAATTACGTATCACGCTTTGAGGCTCTGATTAAGTTTTCAGAATTCTATCAGAGATTCCCAGATGAGGATTGGCGGTGTAGAAGGTTTGAAGAAGGATTGCGACATGAGTTGCGAAGAGCTGTAGTGTATTTAGATACTCAGTGTTTTCCGGAGTTGGTTGATAGTTGCAGTGCTATAGAAAGCATAGACCAGAGGCAAGATGCTGAGATGAAACAACCAAGAAGTGAAAGCCCTAATCGACCAGGTTCTCCAAGGAGGGTAGAGAGTGGTTCTCAAGGGAGATGGGGACCATATACTAAACCAGTGCAGACAGTTGCACCAACCCTAGTGGTTAGATCGGATCAACAACAACAAGTCTATGCTTGCTTCGGATGCAGAGGATCGCATCATTTTAGAGATTGCACGGAAAAACCTAGTTGCTTCCACTGTGGAAAACCTGGTCATATAGCTAGAGATTGCGGACAGTGGGTCACTGGGAGAGTGTTTACAATGAGGGGAGTTGAACCTTCTCACTCTGCAGATCTCATATAAGGTATGTGTCTGACATCAGTGTCATATAGTTGTTAAGAATATGACATTTATTGTAAACACTTGTCGATAATCTTATGGAAGTGGAAATCGTGTTCTTGGCGGGAAAGTCTGAAGATGGTGACGGAAATCCGTAAGTTTTTTTAGTCGGTTGTGGTTTTCATACTTGTTTAAAATCAATTACAGTGAAAGTATAGATTGTTGTGGGATAATTGTTATTAAAGGAACTTTATCTTAAGTGCTTGATATATTTGGATAGTATGGGTAGTCCTTGAAAATAATAAAGAGATAACGAATTAGTTTGGAGCTTAGCTAGTATAGGATTGATTTGGTTGAAGTTTTGTAACCTATTATTTTTGAGATAATGGTTATAATGATATGTTGTTCTTGTTAAATGGTGAGTTAGGATTTCACCTTAATCTCTGATGGTTATGGATTGCAATGAAGACTTTATTGAGCAACATATAATCTAGATATAGTACCTAAGTATTGTTTCCCTATAGTAGGATAAATAGGAAGTGATGGGAGTTTTTAGATATAGATATGATTTGGTAAGATTAAGATCGAGTATCGAGTGAGTAAGACAATTACTATAAATCAAATGTTGATCGAGGCATAGTATCATTATGGAATCTAGGGCAATGATTAATGATCGTAGTTAAGATGGATTGTATGAGTTTCGGAAGAGTAAACGAAAGTGTATATAGTAATTTCACCTAAGTTGAATATGAGCTTTCACCTAAGTTGAATATGAACAGAAAAGATGATTTTTGATGTAAATTGAGGTTACTAGAGAAATTCAAATTTGTTAAGTTAGATAATCCTAACAGGTGTTGTTCTTTTGATTTTACCTTACGGAATGTTGAGATGTTTATTTGGAGACTTGAAAGGTGTGATTTTGATATAATCTAGAATAGTGAAATACATTTTAAGGAACTAAGACTGTGATTGGATACGTGAAGTAGGAAATTAGGGTAGTTCGATTGCGGTGTTAATTGTAGAAGTTAGATGTTGAAATTGATTGTGGTGTTAATTGCGGGAGTTAGATGTTGAAATAAAGTTCTCTAATGGATCAATAGTAAGAAGAATGAAATGATTAAGTCTTAATTATGTCCTTCAAGGATGATAGATCAAGGTGAAACGTTAAGGACAATGAATATAATGTAGTGATGGATTGTTTTGAGGATAAATAGAACGATATAAGAATGAATTTTGTTATGAAGGATTGTTTTGAGGATAAATAGAACGATATAAGAATGAATTTTGTTATGAAGTTACCGTTGTCACCTAGGGGAAAAACAGCGATGAGAAATATACTGTTGGAGCTTTAGATTAAGATAAGATTACAAGTTGATGTCTAGTGTTGAGTTAAGAAATTCCGAGGACGGAATTTTTTTCTAAGAGGGGTAGTAATGTAACACCCCGATTTTCGCTGCTTTGTAATATCGGTAATAAATATATAAATATATATTTTTTATCCGAGACATAGAAAATGATTTTGGATAAACCAAGGTCATTTCCTTGTTATACTTATTTTCATAAGGTTACGGGGAAGTTTTTGGTTGAAAATTCAGACGGAAGCCGGTCTGCCGTTTTCTGTGTTTTATTTGCTGTAAAAGTTTACTGCTCAGAAAACCAAATTTTAATTCGTGAACGAAATACTTAAGTTTAGTATTTTATTTTCTACGATTCTATATTTTTAGAATTATTTTCAGAAAAAAATAAAATAATTTACGTATTATGGGCGGAAAGCGTAATCGGGTAGACGACGAAAGGGAAATTAGAGTTTCTAAGAGTGGATAGAGGGTTTATCTTAGGATTTTGAGATGATTCAAGGGGATGAATCATATTTTTAAGTCTAGAAGGTTTTTCAGGGTTAAATAGAAAATTTTGAAATTTACGGTTAAGTCCCTGAACTTTCTGTAAATTACCCTTTTGTCCCTAAATTATTTTTTTCGTTTTTTCAAGTGGATTGGGCTAGAATCCTTGTTTCTAACCTTAAATGGTCGTGGCTTAGAAGCCCAAACTTTTCTAGTTCATAGTTGAGTCCATAAAGCCCATTTAAGTTTCTTATCTTAAGCTTAAAGGCTTAAATCTTCAAGTGGGCCCCACAACAAACAAGAAAATGAAACTAAGCCCAAATGTGTCAAGCCCAAATACATAAGCCCATGAGAGAAGATGACTTTCTCATTTGATGGATGAATCAAGATTTTTCTAGAATGTTCCACACTTTTCTACATCATTCTTGATTTTTCTTCAACAATCTTCTTCAACAAATCTTCTTCAACAAGTTAGGTTTTCTCTAAAATATCTATGACACCAAAATCAGCCAACTAAGTCAAAGGTAAGCTAGCATTTAATGTGACAAAAATCATCATCATGACATTTTATTGTCTATTTGCAAACTAGTCCTTCAACTAGTGGAATCTTTGCAAATTGGTCCCTAGAACTTAATTGCATTTGAATCCTTTATCAAGACAACTCATCATCATCTAGAACCTTCCCATGATGGCGCCACTAACACTATAAATACCCTCCTCTCACTTTTCATTTAGTTCTTTGGTTATTTGCTTTCTATAAACTCTAAAGTTTCTAAGTTCTTAGTTCTAAGTTTCAAAGCAAGTTCTTGGATTTTATTCATCATTGATTCTCAAGAGGTAAATCCTAATCTTTGTCTTAAATCATGTCTATGTTCTTTAGATAGTTTCTTGATTCAAGACTTATATCATGGTGATTCATCATTTTCAAGTTTCAAACCCTAGAACTTTGAAAAATCATAATAAATCCTAGGAAAATCTAATGATGATGAAACTACTTTCTATCTTCTAGATATCATGTCTACTATCTAAATCCAAGAGCATGAAGCAATCAAAAATTTCTTTCTTGAAAACCTAGCCTTGGCCGAATCTATCAAAGTAGGTTTGGTAGAGTTTTTGTTCATGGTTTTCATTAATGATCTTGTTAATCAAGCTATTAGTATGTATGATTAATAAATCCAAGTTGGTTTATTAAACTAAGAACCCTAACCCTAAGATTATGTTGAGGCCGAATCTATGTATAAAAGAGTTAGAAAGTTTTGAGTTTCAACTTTAGTTGTTTAGTCACTAATCCATGATTTAGGTTAATCAAGGATCATTAATCTATGACTTAATCATGATTAGGAATTTTAAGGATTTTGAACCCTAAAAAGTCAGCCCTTGGCCTAAACCCTAACCCTAAAGGTTAGAGGATTTTGTTTCAAATTGTAGTCTTGTAATAAGTAATCTATGTTAGTTAAGACTCTAGTAATTAGGATCCAAAAGATGACATTAAGAAGATAATCATAAAACTATTTCTAAGTCTTGGCCGAACCTAGCCCTAAAGTGTCATAGATGGTTGTTAGTTGATTAATTATAGATATGTTGTTTGGTTGAAGGTGGTTGTGTTAACTCGTGGCGGGATAACGAGGATCGTCGTGTACGTGTTTCCGGTGCTAACTCAGGTGGGAGAAAGAACCATTCCATCGTCGGAATCGATAAGTAGTATATAATTTATAATAATGGTGTAGGGCGACCTAAACCCTACTAGTGGTCGAGTAATCGACAATACCAAAATCGTATTGAAATCTTTTCCGTAAAACCAATGACGATTTGGGAATTGTGGGTTTATCGCCTTAGGTTGATTATTCATATTTGAGGATGTTTGAATTATTTACTTTTGACTGTTTGTGATACGCTGGTTGAGGTATTCCATCTGCATGTGACGTATTGTTTCGGTGTTTGAATAATTATGATATTGAGGATGTTTCTTTGTCTGTCACGGCCGTGATGGTTGTCATGGCCAGGCCGTGACAGGTTACGTGTTGTAGGATTCTTGTCTTTGTGGTCCATCACGGTAGTGATGGCTATCACGGCCAGGCCGTGAACAGTCGACTTTGTTAATTATTTGGTTATGATAAATTGCCTTATATGATATTGAGATGTTTGAATATTCTGTTGATTAATGTGTTATGCATGATCTGCTGTGTTTAATACTATGCTTAGATTATTTTAAGGAAAGATATATATTGCTCGGAGGTATTTTGTTTGGGTGAGAGTTTTGAATATGAATTAGAAGTGCCTCGCTATTATGGTATAGAAGTAATGTGATATAGTATGTAAGTGGAGGTTATGAGGAAAAGCTTGAGGTACTAGGTTGTTATTGATAAAAGTCGGTGAGAATCATATGTTGCATTGGTGTTCATAACCGTGTATTTGAGATACACGAGGTCCGAAGTTCTCGTGGACCGTTCCAAATTAGAATTTAGGTTGTGCAACTATAGTGTCATTGCTTTGCATGAGCACCCTTGACAGAGTGAGAGAGAGAATCAGGGTGTGCACCGACGATACAGTGCAGCTATAGTGTCATTGCTTTGCATGAGCATTCTTACCATGGATAAGAATGTGCACCGCGTGGGGAACGTGTCACTTGGGCGGCCCGGTGGCATCCCTAACGAGGGATGTGTGACAGGAGTAGTAGTGGCCACATCAGCATAAAGGTCTAGTTGCATGAGTTGAAGGGTAGAGGATGATATATAGTGAATTGAGGATGATTGTTGATTTTGAATGATGCGTGTCTGTGACTATTATTGTATTATATGCTATGAATCTTTTCCACTTATGATGATAGAACTGTTTCTTATCTCCCTATTTCTGTATTTTGGTGTATATCTACTTTGTTTCGTTAGAAGACCATATGGACGACTATGTTACGGAGGAGATGGATGGAACCCCATACGAGACGGAGATAGTTGAAGAGTTGAACGACGTTCCGTATGAAGTTGATGCTGAAGAACAACCTACTGATCCTAATAATGTGGTGTAGTTAGTTTAAGGCCAGTGAGTCACATAAGATGTTTTGTTTCCGTTAGTTATAAGAATGTTGTGTAAGATAAAGGATACTTAGGTGTGTATTTATGTAAAATAGTTGGTGTGTTGTATATTTGTAGAAGTTATCTAATTATTAATTAAGTTTTTAATTTTTACGTATTTTCAACGATAAGCGCACGATTAAGTAAATAACTAATTAAGGATTTAATGTAATAATACAATGGGGCACAACGGGGTGTCTCAGTCATGCTTTGCATTGTTTGATATTTTGTTTAGCCTTCTTGAATTTTCCTTTTCTTAATTTCCCCACCTAACAATTAATCCCATGGCCCCATTACAACCAAAATAAAAGA
The DNA here is from genome assembly GCA_030762895.1 of Sophora flavescens. Lineage (NCBI taxonomy): Eukaryota > Viridiplantae > Streptophyta > Magnoliopsida > Fabales > Fabaceae > Sophora > Sophora flavescens. The sequence continues at coordinate 149,934,970 of CM061067.1, forward strand.
CCTCTTGATTCTTATGTGTTTTCATTAATAAAGTAGAAATTTGGTTGATAGTCAAGCTTATGGTAGGGTACCTTCCTTGAGGAAATCGAGCGAATTGTCACATACCCTCAAACATATGAGTGAGGTGAGAAGAGTGCCCGAATTAGTGAGAGATGTGAATCTGGGGAACCTAAGCTTCTAATTGGACTTGAAATCGATTATCTCTTGGTTTCTTATTGAATATGAATATTACTTGAATTCATTACTCGGGTTCTAGATTCACTGTCCATGCTTTGATTTATTATCTTTTCTGGCCTTAGTTATTGCTTGATTACAAGCAAAATCTTGAGCTTGGGGTAGTTTGATGAGTGTGATTTCACCTCATATTTCCATGACATTTTGCATGCATTTTCATATAGTTTAGGCTATTTTATTTGATTATCTGTTGATTATCTGATTACGGCCAGGCCGACGGCCGTGACATGTCAACTGAGCCAGACCCTCACAGGCAGAATTGATCACGGCCAGGCCGTGATGGTGGTCACGGCCGTGACAGACCAATCAGTGAAGCAACCTCCAAGGCAGAATCTGTCATGCCCAGGCCGTGATGGCCATCACGGCCGTGACGCGCAATCTATGGATCTTTAGAAACTGATTTGATCTAGTTTTTGTATTGGCTTGGGATTCAAGTTACCCCAGATTATAAATAGCCCTCTAGGGCTCGAAACTGGGCACTTTTGGGACTGCTAACCTTAGGCAAAATTAGGATTCTTCTTCTTCTTCTCAATCTCTTCTCTCCTCTAGGATTTTCTCTTTATGTTATTTTTAATCAAGCTTGCTACAATCATGGCAATGCTTGAGTAGTAGTCTTGTTTCTAGGAATTGGGGCTATGCCCAAGATTTGTTTATGGTGATGAATTGATGTTTGATTTCTTGTTAATTTCAATTTTTGCTTCGATTTGATCCCTATTGTTTTAATTACTCGTAAATTCGGTGGCCACTTATTTTGCGTATCGTAGATACACTAAGGACGAACTTAGCGGTGAACTTAGGTATCAGATCTATAGGAATCAAACTTAGGACTTAAATCACGAGAGTTAGAAGCGGTCCTTCGAGGGTTCACAAATTGTCATGAAACTTAAAGGGTTCGATTTAAATTCAATTACCACGAGAGTAGGGATTGATTTAATTGGGCACGGTTTTTGTAACCCGAGAGGGAGCATTAACTAATTTAGGATAAATTCGCCTTCAAAGAAAATTTTGGTAATTAACAAGGAGAGTAGTCAATTGAGTAACATAAGCAATTTTGTGGTATCCTAATTCCTAGAAATCCCTTTTGAATTTGAAAACCCCTTATTTGAATTACTTTCCTGTTGTGTTTAATTGCAATTTTAAACTTGATTGTTACTTGATTCCGATTTCAAAAACCAAATCTTATTCCAGTTCAGTTAAATCAATTTAATAACTAATTGTTATTTAAGATCACGGTCTGTGGTTCGATCTCTTTTTATTACTTGACGACGAAGCCGTTCACTTGCGGATTCGAACACCATCAATTGACCTGTCTGAACTTTCAGATCAAAGTGTAACTTGTTTTATGTCTAAAGAGGATGAAAAATGGTTATGGCATAAGAAACTAGGACATGTTAGTTTGAAACAAATTTCTAAATTGAAAAAGCATAACCTTGTGAGAGGATTGCCTGATATTTCCTTTAAGAATGATGTTTTGTGTAATGTATGTCAGAGAGGTAAACAAGTAAAATCAAGTTTCAAATCTAAGAAAGAAGTCACCTCCTCTAGACTTTTACAACTGTTACACATGGATCTGTTTGGACCAGTCAGTGTAGCTATCCAAGGTGGAAAGAAATATGGTTTTGTCATAGTTGATGACTATTATAGATTTACATGGGTACTCTTCTTAACCCACAAGGATGAGTCTTATAGGATCTTTACAGTACTTAGTAAAAGAGTACAGAATGAGCAGGGTTTCTGTATCTCTGCTATCAGGAGTGACCAAGAGGGAGAATTTGAAAATGAGCAGTTCAAACTGTTCCATGAGGAAAATGATATTTCTCACAATTTATCTGCACATAGAACTCCACAGCAAAATGGAGTGGTTGAGAGAAAGAACAGATCTCTTCAAGAGATGGGAAGAACAATGCTTAATGAAAATAATATTCCTAAGTACTTCTGGACAGAAGCCATTAACATTGCTTGTTATGTGCAAAACAGAATACTGATTAGACCTATCCTAAATAAGAATCATTATGAATTGTCGAAAGATAGAAAACCCAACATATCATATTTTCATGCATTTGGATGTGAATGTTATATTCTTAATACAAAAGATCATCTTGGTAAATTTGACTCTAAAGTAGACAGAGGCATATTTATTGGATATTCTGAAATGTCTAAAGCTTTTAGAATTTTTAATTCTAGAACTTCTGTAGTAGAAGAATCAATTCATGTAAAGTTTAATGATGGTTTGAAGACTGATAGGGAACTATCAGATCTAGAGGATGATGTTGCAGGTATTGAATTTAATCCTACAGTGGATGAATCTTCAGACAAGTCAAAAGTAGATGTGTCCGAAATTCAGACAAGTGCTGATACGTCTGAAACTCAGAATTTGAAGAAAGATTGGAAATTCAATACCTATCATCCAGAAGATCTAATTATTGGAAGTTCATCTCAAGGAGTTAGAACCAGACCTGCTTTCAGTGAAAACAACAACATGGCCTTCATATCAGATTTGGAACCCAAAAAATATTAAAGAAACCTTGCAAGATGAAAGCTGGATTCTAGCCATGCAAGAAGAACTAAATCAGTTCAAGAGAAATGATGTTTGGACTCTAGTTTCTAAACCCAAAGAGAAAACTGTTATTGGAACCAGTTGGGTGTTTAGAAAAAAACTGGATGAAGATGGGAAAGTGGTAAGAAACAAAGTAATACTAGTTGTTCAAGGGTATAATCAACATGAAGGTATTTATTTCTTTGAAACCTTTGCACCTGTAGCTAGATTAGATGCAATTAGAATTCTCATGTCATATGCTGCACAACATGATATAACTCTTTATCAAATGGATGTTAAAAGTACATTTCTAAATGGAATAATTGAGGCGGAAGTTTATGTCAAGCAGCCTCCGGGGTTTGAGGATTCTGAAAATCCTCATGTTGGACTAAAATATAGGCAAGTATACCTAGTCGTACAAGTGATGCGTGTATTTTTAAGATATATAAATAAAGGCAAGTGCACCTCGTCGCAATCAAGTAATACGGTGGTGAGACCGGTTATCGTATCCACAGGGATTGGATGTCAATTACCAATTCGCAAATTCAACAACTATTTAGACTTAACTAAAGAGTGAGGGATTAAAACAGAAAATAAAGAAAGCAAAACAATATTTGGGAATTATATCGAACACTTGGAAGGCAAACAGTGATATGGCTAAGATTGTTAGGGTTAGACTACACTAATCCTCCCTTAATTGCAATGAAATGGTTATCAACACAAGTCCTAATTCAATTATGACAATCAAGCCTTTTCTAAAATACTCAAGCCTAATTCCTTAGGTGCATTGAGCCTAAAACCCCAAATTAAACCCTAATTCCTTAGGTGGATTAACCTGTGATTTTGCATTAAGTCAAGACTTATAAGATTGCAAGTATTCAACACCTATTCCTAGATTCTTGAACTACTTGGCATATGATTCATGAGCATACCTTAACACCAACCTTCCAGTCATCTATCAAAGCAACATATCATTCCTATGGGTAGCTAATCCAAGGAAAGCATTAAGCACAGAATCACATACTCATAAAGAAATAGAGACTTGCATTAAAACACCAAATCAAATACAACAAGTTCAGAAAAGTTACATCTAACCCCAACAATGGGGAATTAACTACTCATGATAAAAGGAAATACAAAACAGAATGAGAAAAGGGATGGAGAACACTCATAGACAAGCTTCCTCCATCTTCTCCCCATCCAAGAGCAGAGAAAACGCCCCCCTATTTGGGTAGAAACCCCCTCCGCCCTTGACCTCACTGCCTCCAAGTGTAGATTATTTTAGGTTAGAAGTTAGTCCCCTTTTTCTCATTCATTGTGCTGTTATTTATAGGTCCGTCGCCCGTCACGGCCGTGATGGCCATCACGGCCAGGCCGTGACGCTTCGCCCAAGGCGTGTCTTCAAGTTTTTAACTCTCGCGAGGCGAGAGAAGTATTCGCGACGCGAGCCCTCATTTTCTGGTTGGTCACGGCCGTGATGTGCATCACGGCTAGGCGCGTGGCTGATCTCGACTTTTGCCTTCTTCTCTGCTTGATCACGGCCGTGATGGTCATCACGGCCAGGCCGTGATAGGCTCTGTTTGGCTATATTCTTCACTTTTCTAGCTCTTTTTCATCCAAGCTCCACCAAGGCTGATTTCTGGGCATTTTTCCACTAAATCCTGCAAAACAACACAGAAAAACCACCTCATCCATTCCAAAGGAAAAATTATACAAAATCAACACTAAGTTGGCCTAACTATATGCAAATGCATGCAGAATTGTACATGAAAAATGAGGTGAAATCACACTCATCAAATCACCCCAAGCTTAAGACTTTGCTTGTCCTCAAGCAAAAACTAAGGCCAGAAGAGATAAACAGTCAAAGCATGGATAGTGAACCAAGAACCCGAGTAAAATGATCCAAGTAACAGGCAATTCAAACAATTCAGCAAGAGACAATCAATTCAAGTCCAATTAGGGGCTTAAGTTTCCTAGACTCACATTCTCACTGATTCGGGCACTCTTGCTCACTTGAAGCTCACCCCAAGCTTGTTTATTTGCTTGGTTCTCTTTCTTGCCTCACTCACTCAAGTGTTCAGGTATATATAACAATTCGCTCCATTTTCCTCAAGGAATGATTCCTACCATATGCTTGACTATCAACCAAATCTCCACTTTATTTATGAAAACACCTAAGAATCAAGAGGTCTTTATTTGGTTGTAACGTGGCCATGGGATTAATCTTTAGGTGGGGATAACAAGAAAGGAATATTTCAAAAGGCTAAACCAAGTATCAAACATTTCAACACAAGACACCTTCTAAAATGCCTTCTTGGGTTTTCAATACATTTTTCCACCTTTCTTTTCTTTCTTTTTCTTTTTATTTTTTCACCTTCTCTTTTTTTTTTTTTTTTTTTTTTTCATCCCCTTCTCCATTTATTTATTTTTCTATTTTTTCTATTTTATTTGGAGAAGGGGAGATTTTTTTTTTTTTTTTGATTCTTATCCCAAACTTTCAACTACCTTTTTACCCTTTTGTAATACTTTAGAAGGTCCCTTGTTAAGTATATTTATCAAAAATTTTCAGGGTACCAAGAAAAGCATTTTTTTTCTTTCGGGCTCAAAATTGGGCAGCTAAGGGTAGCATTTACACATTCAAAGCTCAGAAGACCCGAAGAATACCTATTGCCTCAATCATTTTCAAAAATGTTTCCAAAAAATTTTTAAGCTTTAAAATGGTTTTAAGTCAAGTTCTAGAGAAAACAAACCAAGAGGAATAACACTCTACACAAAGAGTGGGGGCAGATTTAGTGAGTACCCCCTAATGGCTCAAAAGCTCACATTTATCAGTTCAGGAACCAGTGAGAAACACAAGTCTAAAGAAACACATGCTAATCATCAACTATCCAAGATCATCTCAAGCATATTCATTTGCAGCCATATCACAAGAATAAACAGAATTGGGTTCAAAAATTCACTATCACTCAAAAATTTGGCACTTAGCTCTAACAATCATAAGCTCAATCTAAGCAGGGGTAACCGAATCATGCGATAATGCAAACTTAAGCCTATATGAATGCAATATTTACAATGCAAGCAAAAAGATTACCCCTACCCCAAGCTTAAAGATTTACATTGTCCCCAATGTAAACAATCAAGTTGGAGAGGAGAGAAGAAAAATAAAATAAAGCAAAAAATCGGAACGGCTTACCGAGGCGGTAGCGGGTGTTGGCTCACATGCTTTTTGGCTTTGTTTCTCCCTGCTCTTTTTCTCCTTCCTTTATTCAAAATCTGAAGATACTTAACAAAAATTATTAACAAACCTCTTGAGCTTCTCAAATTATTCAAGAGGTTAAAGCAAAAACAAAATTAACTAAAGAGAAGGGTTAAGAAAAGTTGGGTTGCCTCCCAATAAGCGCTTCTTTAACGTCACTAGCTTGACTTATTAAGAAGCATCCACCTGGATCCTCCTCCCGGATCAAATGGAAATTGGGATGGTGATTGTAGCAGTAAAATAACTTTATTCTCAATTCCACCCAGCCATTGGGTGAAATATCCATTGACCTTTGCAACCATAATAATGCATTTACTTCCTAGCGGGTCAAATGGCATTTTCACCAGGAAGTTTGAAAAACATGGGGAAGGGACTAGTTTACCAATGTCCACACATGCATGCAAGCCGACATATTTGTCCAATGCAGAAAAATCAAACTGCTCAGCAAGCATGGTGGAATCCCCTACCACTTCGTCTTCATCTTGAACTATCCCCCAAACCAGATTTTCCTCAAATTGGGCTTCATGTGACTCTTGTACTAACTGTTGGCAAATCTCCTCAATGTGCGTTTTGAAGTTCTGCTTGACAGCTTCGATACTCTCACAATTTGCTCTTGCCTTGGCCTTAGAGGCGGATAGCTCTTGGGAATACTGTTCTAGAGCAGCTTTCAACGGTATTTGCTCCTTCCATTCCCATTCCTCCTCATGCTTCATTATCACACTATAAGCTTGTGCATGAGGGCAGTGACGTCCCCAGAGCCCGTAGTCTCCCAAGACTACATTAGGCCCAAAGTGGTATTTTGTGACACCGTCCAAGGTGGGAAAGTAATAAGTCTCCATGATTTTCAGTCCACCTTGCACAAACAAAACTCAAAACAAAAAGATCAAATATATACAGAAAAATAAAAAAGAATAAAAATGTCTAAATTAGTTGCCTCCTTTGTTACTAATGATATTGGCAAAACCAATCCCCGGCAACGGCGCCAAAAACTTGATGCGTGTATTTTTAAGATATATAAATAAAGGCAAGTGCACCTCGTCGCAATCAAGTAATACGGTGGTGAGACCGGTTATCGTATCCACAGGGATTGGATGTCAATTACCAATTCGCAAATTCAACAACTATTTAGACTTAACTAAAGAGTGAGGGATTAAAACAGAAAATAAAGAAAGCAAAACAATATTTGGGAATTATATCGAACACTTGGAAGGCAAACAGTGATATGGCTAAGATTGTTAGGGTTAGACTACACTAATCCTCCCTTAATTGCAATGAAATGGTTATCAACACAAGTCCTAATTCAATTATGACAATCAAGCCTTTTCTAAAATACTCAAGCCTAATTCCTTAGGTTCATTGAGCCTAAAACCCCAAATTAAACCCTAATTCCTTAGGTGGATTAACCTGTGATTTTGCATTAAGTCAAGACTTATAAGATTGCAAGTATTCAACACCTATTCCTAGATTCTTGAACTACTTGGCATATGATTCATGAGCATGCCTTAACACCAACCTTCCAGTCATCTATCAAAGCAACATATCATTCCTATGGGTAGCTAATCCAAGGAAAGCATTAAGCACAGAATCACATACTCGTAAAGAAATAGAGACTTGCATTAAAACACCAAATCAAATACAACAAGTTCAGAAAAGTTACATCTAACCCCAACAATGGGGAATTAACTACTCATGATAAAAGGAAATACAAAACAGAATGAGAAAAGGGATGGAGAACACTCATAGACAAGCTTCCTCCATCTTCTCCCCATCCAAGAGCAGAGAAAACGCCCCCCTATTTGGGTAGAAACCCTCTCCAGCCGCCAGCCTCAGCCTGCCTCCAAGTGCAGATTATTTTAGGTTAGAAGTTAGTCCCCTTTTCTGTCTGCTGTGCTGTTATTTATAGGTCCGTCGCCCGTCACGGCCGTGATGGCCATCACGGCCAGGCCGTGACGCTTTCTGTCCAAGGCGTGTCTTCAAGTTTTTAACTCTCGCGAGGCGAGAGAAGTATTCGCGACGCGAGCCCTCATTTTCTGGTTGGTCACGGCCGTGATGTCTGTCACGGCTAGGCCGTGACAGTCTGACCTTTTGCCTTCTTCTCTGCTTGATCACGGCCGTGATGGTCATCACGGCCAGGCCGTGATAGGCTCTGTTTGGCTATATTCTTCACTTTTCTAGCTCTTTTTCATCCAAGCTCCACCAAGGCTGATTTCTGGGCATTTTTCCACTAAATCCTGCAAAACAACACAGAAAAACCACCTCATCCATTCCAAAGGAAAAATTATACAAAATCAACACTAAGTTGGCCTAACTATATGCAAATGCATGCAGAATTGTACATGAAAAATGAGGTGAAATCACACTCATCAACAAGTAATACGGTGGTGAGACCGATATCGTTCCCATGAGGATTGGATGTCAATTACCAATTCACAAATCAAGCAACTATCTAGACTAAACTATAAATCAAGAGAAATCAAAACAAAAATAAAAGGAATAAAATCTTTTTGTATTTTTATTGAATACTTGGAATGCGAAAGGGGATAAAAGATGTTGGGATCAGATTTCACTAAACCTTAACCTCATGTACTATCAGGACTAGATACCTCCCATTCATGCTTCAAATATTAAAATCAATCCACTAGATTACTCAAGACCTGATTCCTCATATGACAAGAGCCTAAATTCACTAATAGACCTTAATTCCTTAGGTGGTCTTGATTAATGAAATTGCATTAAGATTAGGGATTACGCGATTACTAGTAAACCAAACTCCATTCCTAGACGCAAGGGTTACTAGGTGATTAATTCCAGCTCTGGTTCTAATACGAATTTTCCAATTGCATACCAAAACACCAATCAAGTCATGGGGGTGCTAGCCACAACAGGCATTAAGAGAAGGAAATCAATCACCAATAGAGAAACATAAACATAGATTAATCAGTCAAGACAAATACATGAAGTTTAGTTTAGTTACATCTAATCCCAACAAACGGGGATTAGCTACTCATAATTACAGAGAAAGCCAAAACCAAAGAAATAGGAGAAGAGGAGAGAAGAAACTCCATGGGAGCTTTCCACCGTCGTCACAGCAGCCCCTCTCAGCAGCTCCCTTCTAGGGTTGGAACCCTTTTCGCAGTCTCCAAGAATCCTTTAGGTTAAAAGTTGTCTGATGGATCTGTGTCAAAGACCCCCAGAATCTCTTTTTCTGTCTTCTGCGCTCATATTTATAGAGAGGCCACGCGTCACGGCCGTGATGGCCATCACGGCTAGGCTGTGACGTGTTCTGTAGTGGGCGCGCTTTCAAATTCTGGACTGTCACGGCCGTGATGGGCATCATGGCTAGGCCGTGACAGCTTCTGACTTTTGCCTTATGCTCTGCTTGATCATGGCCGTGATGGTCATCACGGCCAGGCCGTGATGGGCTCTGCTTGGCTCAATTCTTCACTTTTCAAGATTTATTCCATTCAAGCTCCATCAAGGCTAATTTTGATCATTTTTTCATTGATTCCTGCAAAACAACACCAAGAAACCGTTTCACCCGTTCCAAGGAAAAACTAACTAAAATCAAATAAAGAATGCCTAATCTATATGAAAAATGCATGCAAAAGTGTACAGGAAACATGATGTAAAATCACACTATCAAATCACCCCAAGCTTATTCAATTGCTTGTCCTCAAGCAATCACTAAGGCCAGAAGAGATATATAATCAAAGCATGGATAGTGAATCAAGAACCCGAGCAAATAATCCAAGTAACAGGCATTTCAAATAATTCAGCAAGAGACAATCAGTTGAAGTCCAATTAGAAGCTTAGGTTTCTTAGACCCACATTCTCGCTGATTTGGGCACTCTTTCTCACCTGAAAATCACCCCAAGCTTGTTCATTTGCTTGGCACTCTTTCTTGCCTCACTCAAGTGTTTAGGGATATATGACATTTCGCTCAATTTCCTCAAGGAATGAATTCTACCATAGGCTTGACTATCAACCAAATCTCTACTTTATTAATGAAAACAATTAAGAATCAAGAGGTCTTTTGCTTTGGTTGTAACGGGGTCATGGGATAAATCGTTAGGTGGGGAAATCAAGAAAAGGAAATTTCAAAAGGCTAAACAAAATATCAAGCATTGCAAAGCATATGATACCTTCTAAAATACCTTTTTGGGTCTTGATTCATATTTCCACCTTTCTTTCTTTTTTATTTTATTTCTCATTTTCTTTTGTCATCCCCTTCTCTATATATTTTTATTTTTCTCTTTTTCTTTTATTTGGAGAAGGGGAGATTTTCAATTCAAGAGAAATATTTTTCTGATTTTCTCATCCCATACTTTTTCAACTACCTTTTTACCCTTTTGTAATACTTTAGAAGGTCCTATCAAGCATCATTCAACAATATATTTCAAGGTACCAAGAAAAGTATTTCATTCTTTCAGGCTCAAAATTGGGCAACTAATGGGTAGCATTTAATCATTCAAAGCTCAGATGGCCGGAAAAATACCTAGTGCCTCAATCATTTTCAAAAAATGTTTTCAAAAATTTTCAAGCTTCAAAACGGTTTCAAGTCAAGTTCTAGAGAAATACAATCCAAGATCACAAAGAATGGGGTAGATTTAGTGAGTACCCCTTTTGGCTCAAAATCTCACATTTTAGTAGTTCAAAAATCAATGAGAAACACAAATCTATTGAACCATATGCTAATTATCAACTATCCAAGATTATCTCAAACATTTTTATTTGTAGCCTTATCACAAGAATAAAAAAATTTGAGTTCAACAATTCACTATCTCAGTTTAATTGGCACTCAGTTCTGCACAATTGGATGCAAAATCTAAACAAGGAGCAATCGAATCATGTAATCATGCAAAACTATCATGCAAAACTATATGAATGCAAAATGAACAAATGCAAAAATACCCCTACCCCAAGCTTAAAAATTTACATTGTCCCCAATGTAAATAATCAAGTTGGAAAGAGGAGAAAAATGGAACGACTCACCGAAGTGGTAGCGGGTGCTAGCTCACATGCTTAGTCAGAGGGATTGCATGAAAATTGGGTCACGGCCATGATGCTCGTCACAGGCAGGCCGTGATCAATTCTGGTCCACATGGGTTGGCCTGTCACGGCCGTGACCTCCATCACGGCTAGGCCGTGATTCTCTCTGATCTTCAGGGTCCTCTCATCACACCCGTGATGGCTGGGCCGTGATCCTTTCTGATCTCTCTGTTTAGCTCATCACGGCCGTGACCAGTGTCACGGCCTGGGTGTGATCGTTGCTGACTCTCTTGTCCTTGCTTTCTTGCTCTTCCTTCCTTCTTTCCCTGAAAACACTTGGCAATTTTATTAGTAAAAGAGAACTATTGATCTTCTCAAATTATTCAAGAGTTAAAATAAAAAAAAACTACTAAGAAAATGAAAATAACTAAAGAGAAGGGTTAAGAAACTTGGGTTGCCTCCCAATAAGCGCTTCTTTAACGTCACTAGCTTGACGTCCTAGGATCCTCCTCCAGGATCCCATGGTCTGTGGAGTGGCGATTGCATATGTAATACGACTTTATCCACGATTCCACCTAGCCAGTGTGTGAAAACTCCATTGACCTCTACAATTATGAACTCACTTCCTCTCGGGTCAATTGGTGTTTTCACGAGGAGGGTTGACAGACAAGTGGAAGGGGCTAGCTTTGCAGCGTCCACACATGCATGTAAGCCAACATATTTGTCCAATGCAGAAAATTCAGATCGCTTGGCAAGCATGGTGAAATCCACTACCACTCCATCTGCATTTTGAACTATCCCCAAAACCATATTCTGCTCAAGCAATGCTTCATGTGGGTATTGTACTAACTGTTTGCAAATCTCCCCCACTTGCATTTTAAAGCTTTGCATCAGAGCATCGATACAATCATATTTGCCTATTGCCTTGGCCTCAGAGATGGATAGTTCTTGGGAATATTGTTCTAGAGCAATTTTCAGAGGTGTTTGCTCATTCCATTCTCATTCCTCAATTTCTCAAGGATTTGTGGAAGGTAATTCCTCTTCTTGTGACTCGTCCACCCCCACCACCTCATCTTCATTTTGATCCATCCCTACAACCATATTTTGCTCAAATTCTTCTTCATGTGGCTGTATGGGAATCAAACATGGTGGTGGAGGTGGTAAATTCGAGCAAAAGGTTTCCCAATCCTCCTTGGAGCATCTGTATACAACCCTACCCGTCACACTATCAATGTGTGCTGGGATAACAAAATCTCCCAAATCTGGGTGAACCTCCCAACACCAGCAGTCCTCCGAAGTGTGACTTGAGGCTTCCTTATCAGATGGATAATGATAGTTGTCCATGAATTCCATCCACCTGGCACAAACAAAACTCAAAACAAAAAGATCAAATATATACAGAAAAAAAATGTCTAAATTAGTTGCCTCCTTTGTTAATAATGATATTGGCAAAACTAATCCCCGGCAACGGCGCCAAAAACTTGTTAGACTAAAATATAGGCAAGTATACCTAGTCGTACAAGTAATACGGTGGTGAGACCGATATCGTTCCCACGAAGAATTGGATGTCAATTACCAATTCATAAATCAAGTAACTATCTAGACTAAACTATAAATCAAGAGAAATCAAAACAAAAATAAAAGGAATAAAATCTTTTTGTATTTTTATTGAATACTTGGAATGCGAAAGGGGATAAAAGATGTTGGGATCAGCTTTCACTAAACCTTAACCTCATGTACTACCAGGACTAAATACCTCCCATTCATGCTTCAAATACTAAAATCAATCCACTAGATTACTCAAGCCCTGATTCCTCAGATGACAAGAGCATAAATCCACTAATATACCCTAATTCCTTAGGTGGCCTTGATTAATGAAATTGCATTAAGATTAGGGATTACGCGATTACTAGTAAACCAAACTCCATTCTTAGACGCAAGGGTTACTAGGTGATTAATTCCAGTTCTGGTTCTAATATGAATTTTCCAATTGCATACCAAAACACTAATCAAGTCATGGGGGTGCTAGCCACAACAGGCATTAAGCGAAGGAAATAAATCACTAATAGAGAAACATAAACATAGATTAATCAGTCAAGACAAATACATGAAGTTTAGTTTAGTTACATCTAATCCCAACAAACGGGGATTAGCTACTCATAATTACAGAGAAAGCCAAAACCAGAGAAATAGGAGAAGAGGAGAGAAGAAACTCCACGGGAGCTTTCCACCATCGTCACAGCAGCCCCTCTCAGCGGCTCCCTTCTAGGGTTGGAACCCTTTTCACAGCCTCCAAGAATCCTTTAGGTTAAAAGTTGTCTGATGGATCTGTGTCAGAGACCCCCAGAATCTCTTTTTTTGTCTTCTGCGCTCATATTTATAGAGAGGCCACGCGTCACGGCCGTGATGGCCATCACGGCCAGGCCGTGACTGTTCTGTAGTGGGCGTGCTTTCAAATTCTGGACTGTCACGACCGTGATGGGCATCACGGCTAGGCCGTGATAGCTTCTGACTTTTGCCTTCTCACTTGCTTGATCATGGCCGTGATGGTCATCACGGTCAGGCCGTGATGGGCTCTGCTTGGCTCAATTCTTCACTTTTCAAGCTCTATTCCATTCAAGCTCCATCAAGGCTAATTTTAATCATTTTTTCATTGATTCCTGCAAAACAACACCAAGAAACCGCTTCACCCGTTCCAAGGGGAAAAATAACTAAAATCAAATAAAGAATGCCTAATCCATATGAAAAATGCATGCAAAAGTGTACAGGAAACATGATGTAAAATCACACTGTCACCTCACCATGTCTATAAGCTTAAGAAAGCTTTATATGAACTCAAACAAGCTCCTAGAGCTTAGTATGATAGGCTAAGCATATATCTAATGGAAAATAATTTCATTAGAGGAAAAGTAGACACTACAATTTTCAAGAAACACTCAAAGAAAGATTTCATAGTAGTACAGATTTATGTTGATGATATTATATTTGGTACTACTAATGAAAAGCTCTGCAAATAGTTCTCTAAGTTGATGCAGAATGAATTTGAGATGAGCATGATGGGAGAATTGAAGTTCTTCCTTGGTCTTCAAATAAAATAGTCAAGTGGTGGAATCTATATCCATCAACAGAAGTACTCCAAGGAGCTTCTGAAAAAGTATAAAATGGAAAATTCGAAGCCTATGAGTACTCCTATGCATCCATCAGTGATTCTAAACAATGATGAGGAAGGTAAAAAGGTAAATCAAACTGTCTACCGAGGTATGATTGGATCTCTTCTATACTTAACTGCTAGCAGACCTGATATTCAATTCAGTGTTTGTCTTTGTGCAAGATTTCAATCAGATCCTAAAGAATCTCATCATAAGGCTGTTAAAAGAATTTTCAGATATTTAATTGGAACCAATAACCTTGGTTTATTATATAAGAAAACTGAAGATTTCGGGTTAGCTGGATTTTGTGATGCTGATTTTGCTGGAGATAGAATTGATAGAAAAAGCACCAGTGGAGGATGTCACTTCATTGGAGCAAATATGATTTTTTTGGTCAAGCAAAAGGCAAAGTACCATTGATCTATCAACTGTTGAAGCTGAGTATATATCTGTAGCTATTTGTTGTTCACAACTACTTTGGGTAAAATATCTACTTGAAGATTATTCAATGTTTGAGCATAATATACCTGTTTGGTATGATAATACTAGTGTTATTATAATACTAGTGTTATTAATCTGTCCAAGAATCCCATACAGCATTCTCGAGCAAAGCATATAGAAATAAAGCATCATTATATTAGAGATTATGTTCAAAAAGGTGTTTTTGAAATTAAGTTTATAAACACTGATTATCAGTGGGCAGACACCTTTACTAAACCTCTAAGTGAAGATCGATTTGTTTTTATTAGAAGGAATCTTAATATGCATAATCTGTCTGAATGAGTGTTTGCTGACATGTCTGAAAATTTACTTGTCTAAATTTTATATTTACTTGACTCGTTTATTTTCTCCATGCTTCAATCGTCTGCTTTAGCCAAGCGTCTGATAACGTGGCTAAAAGCACTCAGTGCTAAACCCTGACTGAGACACGTGTACATTGCATTTTCCCTCATTTTCTAAAAAACGTTTCATTATATTAACAACTGTCTTTCTAAAATTGATTGATATTTATGGCAACACTCTCTTTCCTTGTTCCCAACGCAAAAAGCACTCAAGCGTTTAAACAAAAGCAACCCGTGTCGTTTCAAAACTACTCACTCACAATCTCTCGCTCTCAATCTCTCTCTGACTTCTCTTTGTCTTCATTATCTCGAAACCGTTTCTCTCCAATCCCTAAAAACCTTATCTTCTGAAACGATGGCACCCAAAAGCTTTCTTGAAGAAGTTGCTGAAAAATCTGGACTTTCTCTAACAGAACTGAAGAAAGTGCACCCTGGAAGGGTTCCGAATTTCAATGAGCTGAAGAACAAAGGACGGATGTTAAGCCTGAAATTACTCATACTGGGTGGCTACCATTCTTCCAAATTATGGAAGATGTCTTTCCTTCCTTGGTTAGGGATTTCTGGAAAAACTCTATAGTCACCAAGGACAGCACAACCTTCATGATTTCTGGAGATGTAGATGAGAACCACGTCCTCATTACTCACGAGTCACTCGCTGAAGTGATCAAGTTCCCTAGAGAAGGAGCGGGGTACGACAAGATCTGGATGAAAAATCAAGGTGGCGAGATGGCTGTAAACCTTGTATTGTATGCAGTTCCTAAGCCAAAGGACTTTGATTCAAAGTACCTAACACCCAAGGGAAGATTTATTCATGTACTTTTAATTAACTGTGTGATACCTAAAATTGGCTCTAAGGATCACGTGAGTAAGATAGAAAAATTTTCTATCTATCACTTAGTCCAAAGAATCAAAATAGATATCATAGATTTAATTTTTAGACACATGGAGAAGATTGTGAAAGGAAAATGCAAGGGTGGATATCCCTATGGCATGCTCATGACAAGAGTCTTTAGGGTTAATACTTTGAAAAATATGACAAAAGCCTTCCATGCTGATCTCTACACAGAGATAACTTCAAGGACACTGTCTTTGATGAAGGTACAACTTGAACCTATAGTTGAACCCTCTTCCGCTGAAGCATCATCATCTATTGCTGCTGAACCCGCTCAAGAATTCCTCTCTATTCCAACTGTTAAGGCTGAACCTTTTACGGAGCCCGTTGAAGAGGAAAGGCCTCAACTGCAGAGGAAAAAGAGAAAGATTGCTGAGTCATCTGCTCAAGCAACTATTGGAACTTATGTTTCTCAAGATGCTGCTGAAGCTTCTATGTTTCAAAATGTTGTTGAAAATCATGCTCAGGTTGTTGAACCTGTTGCTGAATCTGTTGATCAAGCTATTGCCTCTGTTCCTAATGCACCTAGTGTAACTAAAGTTTTCAAGAGGAAGAGAGATATTCAAGCTGAGGGGGAGTCTCAACCAGAAGAGACCGTGATCCCTAAGAAAAAGATGACTACTGTGGCAAAGAGGAAGATTGTCTTACTTCCTACTCCCTCACTATCACCCTCACCTCAAAGAGAATCATCTTTTCAACCTCAACAAACAGCCACAACAACTGCCATTCCATAACCTTTATCACCATTACCTGCTATTTCACCACAAAGAGCACCAACACCACCACTACAAAGAACACCATCACCTCAACCACAACAAAAAATCCCCACTCCACCTACTTCACCAAAAATTCCAACTCCATTACACACATCACATATCCATCAAACTTCTGTTTCTGACCCTATCCATCACACTTCTGAACCAAACCAGACCATCTCTGAAACTCACATGTCTGAAACTCACTCATCAAAACCTTCCACACCACAAACACCTCACCATACTGACACTCTTCTCTCTGAGGATGTCAATGACTTCCCATATTTTGACAATCCCACTCCTCTTCCACCTTCACTCAAAATCCCCTGATCACATCAGAGACCAGTGCCAAGTCCTTTTGAGAGTAGTCTTTCTAGAATTATTCTCTGAAACCAGACACAACCCTATCCCCTTAGCCACTATATCTCCCTATCACCTATCTTCTAGAACCACTCCATTCTCTGTCACAGATGAATCTTTCTCCAACTACCTAAATGGCAAAGACTTGGATGTGATTGCCTCACTTGAAGATGAAAGGCAGCTTGTAAATCTAGATAGAAAACATAAGCCCGTAGGAAAATGGCTTTTCAATCCACATGTCTTCATGAAGCTTTCAACTGAAATCAAAGTAATGCCTGACTCCATGACTTTGAAAGGAAAGAAAAAGATCATTGACTTGCCTAGAGATCAACAATTTTGTCTCGTCAAGATCAATGACAACTAATGCAAGTACAGGAAGAAGCTTCTGACCACTGAGACTCATCATCAGTTTCTGAAAGTCAGAGACATCTACCGCAGATATGGCTCTAGCTCAGGGTTGAAGGAATAAGACAAAGTCTTCATTCCAATCAGAGGTAGCCAAGCTTATTCTCTTTACCCTTTTTCACCTTCCATTTACACAATCCCTCCTTCTTCATGGTTTTCCCCTTCTTTTTGCTAAACTTCCCTGAATCTACTCCTCTTACTCACATAAATCTCATTACGAGATCTTATGAATTTCTTCTTTCTATAGTAGATATCCTCTTCATCATGAACAAATTCATGCTTTTCTAGAGGAATTCTATCCAAATAATGATTTTGTAACAACTCTCTCAACATGTGTTTTTCTAGACCCTCAGCCTGAGGATGACATTGTTTTTGAAGAGTTACTTGCTACCCCTCCTCCTTATCCACCTCCTCCATCATCATCTGCAACTACACTGGCCACAACAGATTCTACTACTCCAGTAGTTGCTTATGATCCTGCTGCCCATCAGAGGCTAGATGAAATGTCTTTGAGTTTGCAGACTGTCATCCAAAGACAGGATGAAGTAATTGCTCAGCAAGCTGCTTTTCAAGCTCAGATGCTAGCTCAGCAGGAAGCAATGCAAAAGATGATGGAAGCTTTCTTCAAAAGTCAAGGAGGCCCTAGTTCTTAGTTTTTAGGTCTTAGTCTTTTTCATTTCCTTCTTGAGTCATGCAATGTACTAGTCAGTGATGTCTATCACTTGTAACACTTGACTCTGATTATATGAAATGAATTGATTTTTTTTTTTTTGGTATTTATCTTGGCTCTCTGTAATATTTGTTTTACTTACTTTTTGATTGATGCCAAAAGGGGGAGGAAATATATAGAAAAATAAGAAAAATTATTTCTGACGTTGTGACTTTTTGTCCCAAAAATTATGTTTGCTCTGATATAATTTGATTAAATCTATTTATCTGCTTTGATACCTTGTTTTTGCTCTAAATAAACTTTTATCCGATGCATAAACTAAGGGGGAGCATAGCATACTGTGAACAATTATATCTGTTTGGAAATTTCTCTTTTTTTTTTTTTGATGTTCAATAAAATCAGAAAAGTTATTTGTCATCATTAAAAAGGAGGAGAATGTTGAGACCTCATAAGTCTAAGACACATTCCATGTGTAGATTCTCTAAGTTTTGATGATTCCAAATAGATTAAGTATGGAAATATTGAACCATGTGAAATTACCGACATATATGATAAGTGTGCAAGAAAATGGACTTAAGGTCACTCGTCTATTTTATGACTCGTCTACCTTTTTATAGAGCTCAGTTTTTAGACTCGTCTAAAAACCCCTCGTCTGAAATTTATTCAAAGACCAAGTAAACGCTCAGTCAAGATTCTACTTGATGACGTGGCAAGAAGCATCTGCCTGGAAAAGACTCAGTGGATCACCCGTCTAGTTTTTGGAATACACTAGCACCCGTCTAGTTTTAGACTGCATGATCACCCGTCTAATTTTTGGATTGCCTTTCACCCGTCTAAATTTCCAACACTGCTATGATGTTAGTTTGTCAGAAATGAAGTCCAAGTCACCTTATTCAAATTAGATGTCTTCATTAAGGATCTCGAAGACCTCTGGACAATAGTACAAAGGATAAAGAATAAAGAACGTTTGTTTTAAGGTTTTAAGGAATAAACACGTAATCTATGTACCACAGCAATAACTTTTTAGTTGTTTTAGTACAAAGTAAAAAGTGCTTTCTGATAATGAACTGAGTGTTGCTCTGAAAGAGGAAAGCTCTCTAGTACAAGTACAAGAAGCATGCTGCTGCATACTCTAAAACAACAGCTGCTCAGAATAAATTATACTCTTTGACAAGATCAACATTCCCAAGCATTTAATGTTTATACAGAACAACTCTTTGGCATTAATGGTGTCTCGGAAACTCAAATCAGAAGAACACACTTTCTAAAGCTGTGTCTAAACAGATCTTTTGATTGAAGTCTTCAAATAGATCAAACAATGAAGATGAAGACAAGAAGTTGAATATCATTAAGAACACTGCACATAAGCATTTACTCTCTTCATTAACTTCTTCATTCTTTCATTGAATACACTTTCAATCATTTGATATTAATTCACAGTCTTTCATACTTCATATTTATTCCACTCTTTGAGTGTGATCTGAAAGACTTGCAAGTTGTATTAATTACACAAAACCTTTTCATTCCTTACTGTGTTGAGCCTAAAGAGGCTAGGTGAGAAAAGAATACTTGTTTGAGTGTTGAGCCTGAAGAGGCTAGGTGAGAAAAGAATACTTGTTTGAGTGTTGAGCCTGAAGAGGCTAGGTGTGCAAAGAATACTTGTACTGGAATTTACTCAGTTATAGTGGAAACTTGGTGCTGCCAAGAAACTGGACGTAGCCCTGTGGATTTTGTGGTGAACTAGTATAAAACTCTTGAGTGATATTCCTCTTCCCTTATCTCTTTAATTTCTTAAGTATTGTTCTGTTTAAGCTTTTAACTTGGGGAGTTAATATTGTGAATATCAAACTCTGTTTTACCCGTATTTGTCTGCTCATGTGTTCTGTCTTAATATTAGACGTATTACTCGTCTAATTTTCTATTATCTAAGTTCCGTTTGTTATGCCGGCGAAAATCTTTTTAAAGTAACCGAAAAAGTTGGTAAACACAATTCAACCCCCCTTCTTGTGTTAACTTTGGTTATTTCACTCAGAGGAGTCCTCCTCTCCGCCGCCCGTTGCCGTCTCCAAATCGGACGTTTACGAAGCTCCGCATCTTTTCTGGTTTCCCCCTCTCCATTTCGATCGCATACGTCGTTGTCCACCACGTTTCAGTCTTCTTCGGCCCAGACCCGCACCATGCAACCCATTACCTGGTCCAAGTCGACCCCGACCAAGTCGTCGAATGGCAGCATGATGCCCGCATAGTGAAGCAACCGCTTCACCCGGTCGAGAGGTTCCGAGAGGGAGCAGAACTCGTCGACATGTTATTGAAGCTTGGAAGGAACTATTTCTGAGGGGAAGAAGGTGAGAGCAGAGCACGAAAAGGGGTAACCTTTTAGTATGTCCCCTCCGTTGTGCCATCGCCCCATTGCCCACTCGCCGCGTCAGAGCCGAGCCGTTGTCGTTGCCGTATGCACGACCATCACTGTGAGAGGTCGCTCGCTGTACACGGATTGAAACCACCATGTCGTTGCGTCGTTGTCCAACTACACTAGATCGTGAACTGCACGCCCCCATAGCTCTGACGTCACAGATCCGCACAACAAACTCAGACGCACCTCCCGCTGTGAACCAGTCGAACCACCGCAGTGAGATGAGAGGGAGAAGGAGGGGTCGCGGCGGACAAAAACATGAGACGGAGAGGGGGATGGAGGGAGACATGGCAGAGGGGCTGGGGAAGGTGTTAGGGATTTCAGAAATGCTTTATAATTTGGGGTCATTTAGTAAATACATAAATACATTGCATTTACTTGCAAATACTAAATTTGATTTCAACACTTGACCAATAAGGAAAGTGTAACATCCTGAAATTTCAATATAATATTTTTTAATAAAAAGATTATATCGTTATGAGTTTTAGTGTAGAAAATTGTTAGCATAAGAATTTATTAGAATTGTTTAACAATTATAAAAGAAAATACAAAGTTTTTTTTTAAAAAAAAAACAGAGAGAAAAACTGAATGTCAATTCAAGGGTCTTGATAGTTTCACGTGATAAAGAATTCAACTTAGAATTTTTAAAAGCAGGCCCATTATAATTTGATGATTTGAAAGAAATTTATATTTTAAAAAATTATATATATAGGCCAACAAGAAAGGGCCTTCAGGTTCGGGGTTCCACTTTTGAAAATAGAAGATTAGATGGTAGAACCCCAGCCTGTGTTTATCGTAGCCGCACATTGAGTGAAGAAGGAAAAAAAATTAATAGAAGAACAGCAACGCTAATTGTCGATTCCAGACGACTGAGCAAAGGGAAAAGAAAGATAGCATTTGTCTTGGATAAATTTTAGAGTTTTTTTTTTTAGGACCACGAGAAGTAAGTAAATGTATATTTTTCTTAAACTTCCATGATATAGATTTTAAAGAGTTTGAGTATAAAATTAATCGATGATTATTTGGGGTTTTATCCTTGAAATGAAATTGATGTTTTATTTTTGATTAATTATTATGAGATTGAATATTTACATGATGAGTGGTATGATTATTATCTTTTTTGGTATGTTTTTTGTGATATGTGAAGCCTTAATGTTGTTTTGATATGATCTTGATGATGAACATTAATGTATGTGACATGATGTTATGGGTTGAGTTTATTTTGGAATGATTGTATGATAATATGCGTATGATTGATTATCTCCACGAGGGAGAGATAATCGTTTGAGATACCTCCTTCGAGGAGATGGCAAAAGACCTAACTCGTAGCGATAATAGATTGGCCTAATGCTAGGCAATGGCAAAGGGCCTCCTTCAAAGAGAAGGCAATGATGTTTATTGCAAGGGTATATATACCTCCTTATAGAGATGACAAATGGCCTAACTCGTATCAATGACATATTGGCCTAATGCGAGGTGATGGCAAAAGGACGTCCTACATGGAAAAGGCAATGTTGGACATTGTAAAGTTGTGGTTACTTCCTTCCTAGACATGGCAAAGGGTCTAACTTGTAGGAATGACATATTGGACTAATGTGGGGCAATGACAAATGGACTCCTACGAAGAGAAGGCGACGAGATGTCTTTGTACTCGTATGTTTGTGTTGTTGATATTAGTATATGTGCTGTGGTTTATTTATGTTATTATTTGAAATGCTTTGAAATTAGATTATTTTGAAAATGTCGAATTATCATGGTTATTTTTCCGGTTACCGCGCCGGCTGAAAGCAACATATTTTAGAAAACCTTTCAAAAAAAAAAAAATTGTGTTTGCTTACTAGCATTATAAATCTCATTAGTGATGTTGTTTTGCAGAGTATACTGGTGATGACATATATGGTGCAGCGGTTGAGAAAGTCTTGAAGTTATTTGTTCTAGTTTATTTTTAATTTATTTCTTTTGGGTTTATTAGACGCCCCTATTTTGAGGCAAAATCATTTGTAAAAGAGTTGTCCTTTTTATTAAATAATATTTATGAAGCATTATTTTATTTGGATTATATTGGTTCATTTAACACTATTATTTTATTTAATTATTTTGAATATACGAGATTCTTTCAGACTCGGATTTATTGGGAAAATTTTTATGACTCAGTTGTTTAATTTAAATGTTCTTAAAGGTTCTTTATAGAAAATTAATTTCGGTTACTAATGTAACGAAGGGCGTTATATTTATGGTATCAGAACAGTTCAATCCTAAATTGGACTTTGGTGGTGGGACTTTTTCCAAAATCAAATCATGGGCACATAGGACTGTGTTAGAGTTATAAAGACTGCATGTTATTCTTTTAAATGTTGGGTCTGACCAACCCAATATTTGATTGGTGGTGTACAGATTTATGACGACTAACATGCAAGGGTATGAGTTTTGTTAGTGAGAATTTTTTTATTATTATTTTATTTAGAAATTTGTTGTGTGTGAGAAACTTTGGAGTTAACTGTGTTTGATTTTTTTGTTTGTTTTGTGTGTTGTTTACCTTCACTTCCTATTTAGATTGTTCTTTGGTGTACAAGACTTGTTTTATGCTTTTGATTGTGATTAATAATGATTGTGATTGAATTTACCTGAAATTGTTTGTTGTGCTGAAAATTTATTTTGTTAACCGTAATTCACGTCTCTATAGTACATGTAAATCAAAAAAGGGACTAGTATGATTTTCTATTCAACAAACAAGTTAACTGCATATGTATGTAAATAAAATTAAAAACTGGTTGCCTGTTGTCGCGACCGTCCCGTCCGAGAGCCGCGAAAAAAGGGAAGGTAAAAAGACAGAGGAGTCGCCACTACAATTTTTATTGGGAAAATCTTAGAAAACCCAATTATTTTAAGGAAAACTGGTCTAAAAAAGAAAGAGAGAGAGATGAGTCCGGGAGCCGGTTACGAGCAGGGAAGGTGTTAGCACCCCACCTTGCCCGTTTAAAAAGTGGTACCTCAAGTTAATTGTGCAAAAAACCTTTTAATAACCTTTTAAATGTTTATTTTACCCCAAAAATTATTTACAAGAAAGAATTATTTTTTTATTTTTAATTTTTTATATTTTTAATTTTTATTATTTTTTTATTTTTGAATTTATTGTTTATAAAAACTAAATGAGGTTGAACATGGCACATGAGTCCACGGGGGAACCTCAAATCTAAGGGACTGAACATGGCACCGTGTCCATAGAGCATCCCTAAAAATAGAAAAAAAAGTTTAATTATTATGATTAATTATTTTTAACATAACAAGAGACACAAAAAATGAAAATTTAGTTTTGGCTTGACAAGATGATTTATCTTGCCCCTACGTATTCCCGGGTGCGATGAGAAACTCAAAGCCACGTAGTTCTCTTGAAAACATTTGATTGGTTGGTTGATTTTAAATTTGATAAAGATTTTGATTTTTTTTTTTCTGATTTTTTAAAAAAAGATTTTATTTTGAAATAAATTCACTCTTGCACAGGGTCCAAGATAGCAATGCTATACGATAAACCCATATAATTCATACGCCACTTGAGGATGAAAAATCATACACCGACGTCGAAGATTGTTGCGTGAATTAAAAAAGAGATTTTTTATTTATTACAAAAAAAATTGGATAAAATTTGTTAAAAGAGAAAATTGAAAATATTTTATTATTCTTAATGAAAAGGAATTCATTCTTGCACAGGGTTCAAGATAACAGAGTTATACGATAAACCCTTATAATTCTTACAACACTTGAGGATGAAAAATCATACATCAACATTGTAGATTGTTGCATGAATTCAAAGAAATTTAATTTTTTTTGAAAAGAATGAAATTGGGTAAAATTGATTAAAAGTATCAATTAAAAAACATTTAATATTTTTTTTAAAAGGAGATTCACTGTTGCACAGGGCTAAAGATAGCGGAGCTATACGATGAACCCTTACAATTCATACAATACTTGAGGATGAAAAATCATACATCAACATTGTAGATTGCTACGTGAATCCAAAAAGATATTTTTTTTTAACTTCCTGTTTTCTTTTTTTTCGTTTTCTTTTTAGAAATAAATTCTTTTAATCTTTTCTTTCTAAAACATTTTTTTAAAAAAAGGAAAAAACCTGATCTAAATTTGAAAGGGGCCCATATCAGTAAAGTAAAGAGGAGGCCCAAATGACAAGTGACCAGACCCAAGCACATGAGCTAATAACTCACGTAAAAAAGAGTACATAAACAAGAGATAAGAGAGGGGAAAAAAAACAACATAGGGGAGTCAGAAGCTTAGGCTTTTCCATGTTACCAATAAGAAGACAATGGAAAGCTGAACTGGTTGATCCGTACAACGGAGGTAGTTCTCCGGTGCAGTGAGCTCGGGGCCGCGGTGGATCTTGCTCTGCTGGCTCGCGATCGGCGGCGACAAGCGGATCTGGGGAGTGGTGCTTGGTTGAGGCGCGGCGTCGTTGGCAGAGAGAAGATCTGCAACTCCCGTGGCAGGGGAGGCACCGATCTGAGGAAGAAGGAGGATGTGGCGGCTGTGGGAGGTGACGGCGACAGCGGTGGTTCGACAGTTTCGCGGTGGAGCGCGTTTTCGTGCGGCGGAGCTCGAATCAGACACAGCAAGGACGTCATCTCCTCCCTCACATCGGCGACGATGGCTCCGAGTAACCTCCAGGCGGTGCAAGCGGCACGGTGGTCGCAGCTATGCAGCAGTGGCCGGACGATGGCCCCTAGGCGGCGCGTCTGCTGTGAGAGAGGGAAGAGAGAAACTTGAAAGAATCAAAAGGAAGAAGGAGATGTGTGTTGTTATGGTGTCATGTAGAATAAGGGAAAACAAATGAATGAAGTGGAAGTTAGATGGAACGGAGAAGGATGAGAAAGAAAAGAGAAAAGGAGAAGGGGAAGAGCTCTGATGTGAAGAAAGAAAGAAAAAAAGAAAGAGGAAGAAAAAGGAGGTTTTTTTGATTTTTTTTTGGTATCAGAGAGTATTTGGGTGTTTTTGTGATTTGGGAGTGATGGTGGCTAGAGGTTGGAGAGGAGAATGTTGAGTATTTTTTGCTGTTTTTTCCTCCCCTTTCTTCCTTTGGTCACTATTCAATATATAGCACAAGTAGGAAGAAGATGACAAATCTTCCTGTTGGGCCAACTGGTGGGAGTACAAGTAGTGGGGAGCAAATCAGCATTTGCTCCACCACCTTGCAGGGGCAGCCATGGGTAGGGATGGCTTGTACCATTGTCCCATTTTTTCTGAAAAAGAAGAAGAAGACAGAGGGGTACAAGCATGGGAGCTGATCATTTCAAAAAAAAATTTACTTTTTATTATTTTTTATTTTAAAAATCAAAATAAAAACAATTCTTTGGTTGGGTTTGGGATAATGGGCCCAAAAGATAAAAACGAAAATGGGCTCCATTTGATGATATAATGGACCAAGAATAAAAAACATTTTTTTTGCAAAGTTTTTTTTTTTTTAGTTATCAGTCTTGTCTTTTTTTTCAAAACATTGATTAAAAAAAATCCGGGCAAAATTAGGTGTTCACAGTTGCCCCTCTTTACTTGTTTCTTATTAGATAGTAGGTGTAACTGTAGTTAACCTATTATCGTTATAAGAAACGAGTAAAGACATGAACTCCAATTTTGGCCGGAGTTCACTGACAAGTAAACAGATGCATAATTAAAAGAGCTTACGGGATGGATTGCCCATAGAAGCTCGAGCAGAAAGATAAAAAGCTTGCGGAGTCGTTTGTCCGCTGAAGATTGAAAACAAAAGGATTAGAAGCTTGCGGAGTCGATACCCGTCGAAGCTTGAAGTCAAAAGATCTTATGGGGTATGATACTTGCCAAATATAGAAAGCTTGCGGAATTGGGTATCCGCTGAAGCTTGACAGAAAATAAAAAGCATGCGGAGTCGGGTATCCGCTGAAGCTTGAAAAAAAAAGTTAAAAGCTTACGGAGTCGGTTGTCCGCTGAAGCTTGAAGAAAAATGATTAAAAGCTTGCAGAGTCGGTTATCCACTGAAGCTTGACAGAAAAGGTAAAAAGCTTGTGGAGTCGGTTATCCCCTGAAGCTTGACAGAAAAGGTAAAAAGCTTGTGGAGTCGGTTATCCACTGAAGCTTGAAAGGAAAGGTAAAAAACTTGTGGAGTCGGTTATCCACTGAAGCTTGACAGAAAAGATTAAAAGCTTACGGAGTAGGTTGTCTGCTGAAGCTTGAAATAAAAAGGATTAAAAGCTTGCGAAGTCGGTTATCCACTGAAGCCTGAAAGCAAAAATGATTAAAAGCTTGCGGAGTCGGTTATCCGCGGAAGCTTGACAGAAAATAAAAAGCACGCGGAGTCGGTTATCCGTTGAAGCTTTAAAGGAAAGGTAAAAAGCTTACGGAGTCGGTTGTCCGCTGAATCTTGAAAGAAAAAGGATTAAAAGCTTGCGGAGTCGGTTATCCACTGAAGCTTGAAAGCAAAAATGATTAAAAGCTTGCGGAGTCGGTTATCCGCGGAAGCTTGACATGAAAGGTAAAAACCTACGATGTTTGTGCAATTTACTGGGTTTTATGTTCACAAGAAGAGAAACAATTGCAATGCATGATACCAGAAATGTCCTATATGCTTAATGAAAACCTCAAATGATTTTAATGCAACACAAGGAAAGCCTGTAATATTACTATTTTTATTTTTCATCTTTTAGGTGGTTTTTATTATCACCCTTGACCCCTTGAAGTGTTGATCACAGACAAGCTCTAGGATGAACTAAAACGTGTCCTGTCTTCATGGAGAATAAAGGCTAAGCACTTTTGAAAGGGTACGCTTCCTTCGCAATGATTGTCCCCTTGCCTCTTGTCGGTAGACCACGGTGTCCTTTATCGGGAGATCGTTTTGTTCTTTACAAACTTTTGAGACTTTCAAAGAAATTCTAAATGCTTTTGAAGGCACCAATACATGTTTCACATTTCAGTATATACTTGTCATGAAGAATGCGCACACACAAATGACAAAAGTTAAGGCAAAGGGATAAGCGTAAATAGAATTGGAAGTCAATGTCATTATATTTGGACCGAAGAGGAATACAAAGCAGATATTACAATGGAGTATGGAATTGCAGAAAGGTTGTGGAGTGGAAACACATCTCCTCAAGTGACATCTCTTTCCATGACTAGTGTTAATATCCCTCATACTATCTCGACTGCTTACTAATCAACATCTGAGAATGCTATCTGCCACAGTCTTCATGCATCTAGCCCACCGATTGCCCCAGATCATCGGCTTGACGACACTTCCATTGTTTATTTTATTTTTTGAACCCTAACTTTTGCCTAGATTGCCTTTTCAGGTTTTCAGCCTAGCTGGTTGCTCTAACTTTTGCTTAGACTGCCTTTTCAGATTTTCAGCCTAACGAGGTTTTCTTTTTCATTTTTCACTTCTTTTTTTCTTGGGAACTGCGTTCAAGCATAATACTTTTTGACTGCATCTGAGTTTACAGGGAGTGGAAGATCTTCCCCATCCATTCTGGTGAGGATTAAAGCTCCTCCCGAGAAGGCATTTTTCACAACGTAAGGTCCTTCGTAGTTCGAGGTCCACTTCCCACGATGATCCTTTTGGATTGGTAGAATCTTTTTAAGCACCAGGTCACCTTCCCGAAACTGTCGCGGGCGTACCTTCTTCTCATAAGCTCTCATCAACCTTCTCTGGTACAATTGACCGTGACACAATGCCCCTAATCTCTTCTCTTCAATGAGGTTCAATTGGTCGAGTCGATCCTGAACCCACTCAGCTTCTTCCAGTTCTGCTTCTCTCAATACCCTTAATGAAGGGATCTCCACTTCCATCAGGAGCACTGCCTCCATCCCATATACCAAAGAATACGACGTTGCCCCTGTCGAGGTGCGAATAGAGGTACGGTAGTCGTGCAAGGCAAAAGGTAACATCTCGTGCCAATCCTTGTACGTCACCACCATCTTTTGGACAATCTTCTTGATATTTTTATTAGCGGCCTCAACCGCTCTGTTCATCTTTGGGCGATACGGGGAGGAATTGTGATGCTTTATCTTGAAGTTTTCGCACATCTCTTTCATCATCTTGTTGTTCAAGTTAGTCGCATTATCAGTGATAATCTCACTTGGCAACCCATAACGACAAATTAATTCTCTTTTTACAAATTTGATCACGACATTCCTGGTCACATTGGCATATGATGCAGCCTTAACCCACTTTGTAAAATAATCAATGGCAACAAGAATGAAGCGATGCCCATTCAAGGCTTTTGGTTCAATTGGACCGATCACATCCATTCCCCACATTGAGAATGGCCAGGGTGCCGTCATGACATTCAAGGGAGCTGGCGGCGTATGAACCCTATCAGCATATATTTGACACTCATGGCACCTCTTTGCATAATTAAAGCAGTCTGCTTCCATTGTCAACCAGTATTGGCCAGTCCTCAAGATTTTTCTTGCCATTGCATGCCCGCTCGCATGTGTTCCGAAAGACCCTTCATGGACCTCCTCAATTATCCGTTTAGCTTCTTTCGCATCGACGCATCTTAACAGTCATGATTTCTTTTGTAGAGAATACCTCCATCTAAATAGAAACCCGTTGCAAGTCTTCTTAGAGTTATTTTGTCGTTTTCTGAAATGCCCGGAGGATATTCCCTTCTTTGGATGAAGCATTTGATGTCATGGTACCACGGTTTTTTATCAGACTCTTCCTCTATCACTTGACAATATGCAGGATGATCACAACTTTCCATTTTGATGAGTGGTAAGTTCCTCTCGTCACTTACTTTGAACATTGAGGACAAGGTAGACAACGCGTCATCTAATTGGTTATCTTCTCGAGGAATATGATAGAATGTGACTTCATCAAACTGCTCAATCAAACCTTTGATGTAATCGTGGTACGTGATTAACTTGGCATCTCGGGTTTCCCATTCCCCTCTTAGCTGGTGGATGACTAATGCAGAGTCCCCGTATACCTCCAGTATCCTTGCCTTTGATTCTATCGCTGCCAGGATCCCAAGCGCACAAGCTTCATATTCGGCTATATTGTTTGTACAATCAAAGCAAAGTCTTGCAGTGACAGGGAAATAATCATTTTCCGGTGAGATTAGTATTGCCCCAATTCCGTGTCCCAATGCATTAGAAGCTCCGTCAAATAACAAGTTCCATTTTTCTTTTTCTGGCGATTGCTCGCGATCAAACAAAGCCATTATATCTTCATCCGGTAAATCACATTGCATCGATCCATAATCTTCCACTGGCTGATTGGCTAGATATTCTGCGAGAGCGCTACCTTTTACTGCTTTTTGGGTGACATAGACAATGTCGTATTCTGATATCAGGACTTGCCAGCTACCAATTCTTCCAATTAGAGCAGGTTTATCAAAGATATACTTGATCGAATCCATTTTAGACACCAACCAGGTAGTGTAACACAACATGTAATGCCTCAAACGGCGGGCCGCCCAAGCCAAAGCATAGCAAGTGCGTTCCAGCAGTGAGTAGTTGGCTTCACAACTGGTGAATTTCTTACTTAGATAATAGATGGCATGTTCCTTCCTTCCTGACTCATCGTGTTTCCCCAATACGCAACCCATCGATTCATCTAGCACAGTCAAATACATGATGAGAGGTCTTCCTGGAACTGGGGGAACCAAGACTGGAGGCTCCTGTAGGTATTGTTTGATCTTCTCAAAGGATTTTTGGCAATCTTCATTCCACGTCACAGCCTGATTTTTGCGCAGTAATTTAAAGATCGGTTCACATGTCGCGGTCAGTTGGGAGATTAACCGGGCAATGTAGTTCAATCTTCCTAAAAACCCACGAACTTCTTTCTCCGTTCGAGGTACTGGCATATCGATGATTGCTCGAACTTTTTCAGGATCAACCTCTATTCCTCTTTGACTAACAATGAACCCCAGAAGCTTGCCTGATTTCACTCCAAAAGTGCATTTGGCTGGATTCGATCGGAGCTTAAACTTTCTTAACCGCTCAAAAAGTTTCTACAGATTATCAACATGGTCATCTTCGGATCTGGACTTGGCGATCATGTCATCTACATAAACTTCTATCTCCTTATGCATCATGTCATGGAATAAAGCCACCATAGCCCGCTGATATGTTGCCCCAGCATTTTTCAAGCCAAAAGGCATAACCTTGTAGCAAAAGGTTCCCCATAAAGTGACAAATGTAGTTTTCTCCATATCTTCAGGTGCCATCTTGATCTGATTATATCTCGAGAATCCATCCATGAAAGAGAATAATGCATGTTGAGCAATATTATCTACAAGAACATCAATGTGAGGCAGAGGAAAGTCATCTTTTGGGCTAGCTCTGTTCAGATCTCGATAGTCAACACACATTCGAACCTTTCCATCTTTCTTGGGAACAGGAATGATGTTAGCAACCCATTGAGGGTACTTTACAACTTCTAGGAAACTTGCATCCAGTTGTTTCTTGACCTCCTCCTTGATCTTTAGAGACATTTCTGCTTTCATTCTTCGCAACTTCTGTTTTACTGGAGGACACTCCGGCTTTAATGGCAATTTGTGTTCTGCTACACTGGAGTCTAACCCTGGCATGTCTTGGTATGACCATGCGAAAACATCTTTATAATCTATCAACAACCTGATCAACCTACTTCGCTCCTTTTCTTTCAGGGAAAGACCGATCTTGACCTCTTTTTTATCATCTTCAGTTCCCAAAATGATTAGTTCACTTGGCTCTTCTTGGGGGCGAATTTCCCTGGCTTCTTGCTCTACCAACCTCAACAGTTCGGGAGGGACTTCCCCATCATCATCAACAACCTCATCAGCATGATCAATAGGATAGTCAAAATTGTATGTTGAGTTATTAACACTGTCATTTTCAAGAGAGTCACTTTTAGATCTGCATTTTGGTAGTTATCAGGGAAAGATGAATGAATAACGGTTAAAGATGGAAACTGCATTTATTGGTGAGGAACGATGAATAAAGGCGAAAGTATAAAGAAGAAAAAAGGGATAAGAACATAAAGATATTGAATGCATGCATTTATTGATAAGTCATACTGAAACGGAAACAAGTAAGCCCATTACAACAAAAATCCTAAAGCCTTGGGCAGAGCTAAAGGATAAGCATTACCGAATTACTTTGAAAAAAACTCTATGGTCTTGGGGAACTCAATGACCTCCCAATTGTTGAGCTCTGTATCCGGAGAGCATGGATACACCAAATTGACACCATGATCGGCGAGATGATCATCTTCAACAGCTGCTGTTTGGTCCAGGAATGCGAACCCTACACTTCGGAAGCTCTGTCGAATGTCACAGTTGGGAACCCTTTCAGACTCGTATTCACGATTTTCCAGCCGAGCCAACCTCTTTCTTTTCTTTTCTTCCATAACCCTCATCTTGTCGGCTTTGGAGGGTTTATATCCCAACCCAAACCTGTCCTTGTTCTCGGTGAGCATGAGGATATTAGTGACACCTAGGCTATTCTTCCCCAAACCGCTTCCGGTTTGGTATCCTCCTTCGAGCATAACCCTAGCCATCATAACGGACGCTTTAGATGACTGAGGTTTCAAGAGTGGAGCACCGTCCCCAACATAAGTGGCATTGGCAATTTCAAGCGATTGGAAAGCGGTCTCAAGAGCTTCTTCGGCAGCTTCAATGTAAGGGGTTGTTGATGGCTTACTCACTAACATATCCTCCTCTCCAAAAACAATTATCAACTTACTATCGACAATGAACTTCACTTTCTGGTGTAGTGTGGAAGGTGCAGCCCCGGACGAATGGATCCATGGTCGTCCCAGGAGACAACTGTAAGTTGGCGTAATGTCCATTACTTGGAAGAGTATTTCAAAGGTGCAAGGGCCAATCTGAATGGGCAATTCAATTTCTCCCATAACTTCCCTTCGGGTGCCATCGAAAGCTCTTACAATCATTGTGCTTGGCTTCATGCGAGTTCCATCGAAAGGCAACTTTGCCAGTGTTGACTTTGGCATTACATTCAAAGAAGAACCATTATCGATGAGAACCCTAGCCATGACGTGATCTCGACACTTCACCGAGATATGTAACGCCTTGTTGTGCCCCATTCCTTCAGCGGGAATTTCGTCATCAGTGAAAGTGATATAATTATCAGGAAAGATGTTACCCACGATGTTATCAAGCTTATCAATTGTGATGTCATGAGAGACATGAGCTTGATTCAACACCTTCATCAGTACTCTCCTATGTGGCTCGGAATTCATCAACAAAGACAAAAGAGATATCCGAGCTGGAGTTTGATTCAATTGATCCACCACCCTGTATTCGCTCTGCTTGATGAACTTCAAAATTTCACCGACATCTTCATCAGATACCTCCTTTTTATTATCACCCCCTTTGGTATCCTCTTCGGCCGGTGCTCCTTCCATCTTCTCTTTCCCCTTGCGATCTTTTTCTTCCTTTCCTGTTCCCTCCCTTCGCAATACCTCTGGAGTATAAATGCGACCACTCTTAGTCATTCCACCAATTCCCGAAATGTTGGTAACCACAGTGGTCCCGTTGGGAGGACTTTGTTGAACCTGTCCATCATATCTCCATGGTACCGCTTTGGTGTCCTTGTAAAGGAAATGGCCTGGGACTCGGATGACAACTGGTGTTGGTCCACTCGAAACCGGCATAGGTTCCTTCTCAGCATAGTGTATCACCACTAGCTTCAGAGCGACTTGCTTAGGGACCGGTTGAGGATTAATCACAACAGTAAAAGGAGTTATCTTAACCGGAGTTGGGGAAATTGTAGATTCAGCGACCATGTTAATGCCACACTCGTCCGGTTCACAACCAATTAGGATAATCTTCATATCTATTAACTGTTGCACAACCTGTCGAAATTCTACACAGTCTTCAATTGAATGCCCCATATTCCCATCGAAGTCGCACCTTATCTCTTCATCAAGAGTCTTCTCTTCAACAATTGAGGTTTGCACCAATCTATGTTTCTGCATCTCCCTTAAAATAACTCTCATGGGAGTTCTGACATCAGCCACTTGGCTCTTAAAATTAGGTTCCATAAAGCTATCAACGGTGTTGACTCCTGAACCCCCATGATTTGGCATAGGACCTTGTGCCCCATTCGGAGCATCTTTCTGAAAGCTCAACCACTTAGCATCAATAAGATCTTGTACCTTAAATTTGAAAGCCCTGCAGTTCTCAGTGGAATGACCTATTGCTCCCGCATGATACTCACATTTAGCATTTGGGTCAAACCACTTCGGATAAGGAGGCCCTAATGGTTTCATTGGGATAGGAGTCAACACAGATTTACTTATGAGCTGATGCAGTAGCTCAGTGTAGGTCATGGGTATCGGGTCGAAATGTACTGGCTTTCTTTTCGAGTTGTACGGTGGTCTTGTTTGGCTGGTGTTTGGGTTTGGACCTAGGAGTTGGACAATTTGAGGTGGCACGGTAAGGGGTGCTTGAGGCTGAGAAGGGTATGATGGTCGGTAAGGAGCCATCTGTTGAGGATTTGGAAATTGTGAGGTGGCAGCGATGTATGACTGGTTGGCTTGGTGATACGTAGGCAGTTGGTAATATGGGGCGTATTGGGCTTGGAAGGTGTGTGTTTGGTTTGGTCTATATTGGTTTGGTTTCTTTTGTTCAAAGGTTACTGCGTGTGCTTCTCCTTCTTTCTTTTTCACAAACGGGGCTCTCTTTGGGCCGTTCATTACTGAAGTCTCAGTGATCGTGTCATTCCTCATTCCACTTTCAATTCTCTCACCGATGATGACCATGTCAGAAAAGTTCGATGACACACTGCCAATCATCCTATCATAGAAGGGCGACTGGAGTGTATCAATGAACATTACCACAATTTCTTTCTCGGCCAATGGAGGCTCCACCTGAGTAGCCAGTTCCCTCCATCGTTGTGCATACTCCTTGAAAGTCTCTGTGTCTCTCTTTGCCATATTTTGGATTTGCATCCTATCGGAAGCCATGTCAATATTGTACTTGTATTGCTTCAGGAATGCATTTGCTAGATCTTTGAAGGATCAGACGTGGGCCCGTTCGAGATGTGTGTACCAATTTGAAGCTGCCCCAGTTAAACTGTCTTGGAAGAAGTGAATCAAGATCTTATCATCTTGAGCGTATGATGCCATCTTCTTTACATACATGGTCAGGTGGTTTTTGGGACAAGTGGTTCCCCGATATTTGTCGAAATCAGGTACCTTAAACTTGGGTGGAATTACAACATTTGGCATCATACAAAGTTCCAAAGCATCCTGCAGACCATAACTATTTACTCCTTCAATGACCCGTAGTATTTCTTCTAGCACTTCCAACTTTTCTTTAGATTGGGAATTCCCTCCTGGATGATTCACTGGAGTTTCACCATACATATTCTGAGGGAAGGAGTATGGCATGTAGGAGGATCCGAAGTTGGGCATCATTTGAGTCCCCTAGGGTCCATAATGTAAGGTGTATTGTGGATTTTTTGGATTGGCAGAAAGTGTCACTGTCGGGGTGTTACCATCTGTAGGGTTGACAATTTGTGCTTGTGGCATTTCAACAGCATCGGTGGTAGTTTGTGTCTGAGTGATATGCTCGGAGTTTTGAATGCCATCTTGTGGGCTGGGGGCCGTTGGTGGCACAAATCCGCGAGGCAAACCGTATGGGGGATTGTTCGGGTCAAATGAAAAATGAGTTTGGTTGCCTAGATAAATAGTGAGAGGCATCATGGCCCCTGGTTGGTTGAAGCCCTGAATAGGAATCTGAGCAAAACCCGGGGGAATGAGAGGTGTGGCCGGATGTCCTTCGTTCGAGGCTGGAGGGTTCTCCCTGTATTCTTTTCCTTCTGCAATGCTTGTAGGATCTCCATCATCTTAGTCATCTGATCCTTGATTTGACTGATTCCATCCCTGATCTCTTGGACTTCTTCTAGTTCACCCGCCATGGCTCTTGTCTGTGACCGAGTGCGATAAGGGTGTCTTCAAGCAATTGTTCAGAAAGGTCACACACTGTTTTAATCAAAACAAAAGTGAGAACAAAATGTTTGAAAAATGCAAAAACTTTTGTGAAAATCACTTTTGGAGTTTATTATTATATTTTTTGAGTTAACACCTTATAACAGACAAGAGATGGTCCCTCCATCCCACACAGAGAGCATTGTGCTCATAAGATGAAATGGAGTTGACAACAAATCTAGGTGAGAAACAACTCTCCACAATAGATATTGTCTCAAACACACTAGCAATTTCTGAATTGAGACATCTAGCAATTTCTGAATTGAGACATCTCGTCCTACCCTTTGCGCAGAAGGAAGAATCCTATAAGGCAAAGATGTAGTTGACAACATACTAAAGGAAGACCATGCTCCACGATAGGTGTCGTCGCAAGTCAAGTGCAAGAGTTGGAGTACGAAGGAATCATAGAAGCAAGAACTGATTTCATTAAACTCCTCAAAGCAAATACATAGAATTATGGAGGCAAGGACATATTTCATTAAAACCTCCTCAAAACAATACATAGATTGGGATTACATCACAATTCTCGACATTGTTTCAACATTTTCATCCTAAAGTCAATAGCTTAGGTCTCTTTCTTTTTAGCCCTCGAGCAAACTCTCCACATATTTGCATGAAATAATTCAACTCAGCCGGGAGATGAAGCATAGGGTACACACGAATTTTTTTTTTGCCTTTTCGAAGCATTGGACAAAATTCGGAATACAATGGCTTAGCTCCAAATTCATGCTCATATATCTTTTTTTCCATATGTCGATATCTATCCCTCGCTCTTGGGCCTCTTCTCTCCACCACTTCACGGCATTCATTACTTGAACCCTTTAATCATGATAGTGTTTTGCTGAGGTCCACCCTAAATCGCACTGCTTCTTGATTTCGGCTAGTAGGATATTCAGCTCTTGGACCTTTTGTACCAATTCATTAGTCATCATGTCTTGTGCACAAATTTGCTTTTGTAAGTTGGCATTGACTTCCTTTTGTCGATCGACTTCCACTTCCAATGACTTTCTCACATCTCCTTGCTGAATGACTTCTTCTTCTACCCGACGCTTTTCTTTTCTTAGTTGATGCTTCTCTGTTGTCAAGGACAATACTTTGCTTTCAAGATTCTGGATCGTAGTCATGAGGCTCGACGAGACCTTGTCTGTATTCTTCTGGACTCTTGAGGTTACGGAGATATTTGCGCACAAATCTTTTAAATGTTCATTTTCCTTTGTCAACCTCTCACAACGCTTCTGACCAATGGCTATTTTCAGCTTGGCATCTTGCTTTTGTTGTTCCATTTCCTTCATTTGTGCTTCCAGGATTTTCAGTTGTTCTGCCATTTGAGTTACCGAAGGGGAGTAATCTTCAGCTTTCGTGTTTTCTGTAGGAATGTTGACAAGACCTTTCCTTGATTTTCTCCATGCTTCATACTCTGAGACAATGATTAGGATTGGTCGGCCCAATTGTGATCTCCCCGCCATCCTCACATTTTTCCATGCATTTCTAACTTCTTTTGCCAACAACTTGGTATTCTCACCATCCTCGTATCGGAAGCAGCATCCACCAAGTTGGTCTTCTCGTGGCACGGTTTGCGTCCAACAAAGTTGTCGTAAGGCTACGGCATGTGTGTAGGATATGCAACCTCTTGGGCCCATCAAAGGAACATTTGGAAAATCAACACAACTATAAATGATATCTTGCCCCTGTTGACTTTCATACGATGGGCATACCCACTTAAAAGAGTTCTTTCCACTTTGTCAAACTCGCTCTTCCATTCCTCTTCATTAAGCTGTCTTGTAGGGATGTTATGGAAGCCTCTTAGTGGATCTGAATGGCGGTTGATATAGCCTTTGGCGTACATGTGAGTCATGACCCATACATAGAGCAACTGTGCACAACATCTGAGCTTCCCATTTGGATGCCGCTGGCAAAATTCTAGAGTCAAAAGCGCTTCAGCCAATACTACCGGCACTGGGTTTTTCTTTCTTTCAACTGTGAAGAATACATCCATTGCTGCTTGATCTATCATGTCTAGCGCCGACGGAAATAGAACCAACCCGTATATTGCTAGTGCCAATACCCTCTCAAAGGTTTCCCAGTCTTGTCGATCCATTAGTTTCCTCAAATGATTCTCAAGAAACTTTCGGGTTAACCCCCGCGAGTTTGAGTGCCCGGTCAAGTTCACTTCAATTTCAGGAAGCCCTAGTAACCCTGCTATGCTTGCAGTGGTCAAGTATTGCCCCAGGTGAAAGTACACAACGGGATTTTTCTGCATTGGCAAACTTAACAGGCAAACATATTCTTCAATGGTGGGTGTAATGTCCATGTTCGGCAACTCGAAACATATGAGATGTGAGTTCTAATACTGACTTAGATCACTCAAAGCAGTAGCTTCAACCAGTATGAAAATTAGGTCCAAGATCCCTCCATACTTCTTGACGAAGCTTTTTCGATGTTCTTGAGGCAAAGATTGGCTCAATTCTTTCAGATTCTCTAATGAGTTCAAAATCACCTTAGATCTCTTGGTGGCGGGAGCATTGCTAGTGTGTCTGACTTTTTCCATCTCTTGTTATTAAAGGTGTTATCTCTCACCAAATTATCTGTGCAAAGGAAATTTTATTTTATTAATAACATCTGGAAAGCAAAATTACTTATGCATGAGAGTGTACCTAGATGCACAAGTGACATATTGATGATGCATGGCCTAAAATACTACATGCACGAGCATACAATATAATAATTGAGTGTAACAAAATGCATGAATGAATTGCACGTTAAGGTGCATGCAGAAGATCTTATGATGCATGAGATATAAATGTAATTATTCGTGCTGCAGAAAAAGGCGGAATGCACTCCCTTTTGTCCTACATAGGTCATATCCTAAAGTTGGGACTTCTGAAGTCAAGACCCTATTTTGGTAGGCTACTAATGGCATTTTATGTGCATGACTTTCGAGACAGATCTAGACCCCTAAACATACGGTCCTCGGATTACCCTCATCTAAAGATAAGGATCTGAATCCATGAACCTCACCACGGGGACAAATAAGTCACAATATGGTAGTCCATGTACCGGTAGCAATCCGAGCGGGAGAATCAGTGACTGTCAGGGACGCAAAAGCATCACAATAACATCACTAAAGCCCCTTCTAATCTTATGGCATTCCAAGACTCGGGTATAGAGCCCAAAAGTGTGTGCAACATGTGATAGTGATGTGTGTAATGGGAGCATACAAACCTTCACAAAAACCTACTAGAACAAAACTACCCCAAGCCTGCAAAAAAGGAACAAACAACACCAATACAAAAATTCTCTACCCTAAGGTTGCAAGAATATACAAAAGCAATTATGAAAGCAATAAAAAAGAAATAAAACAAAAAGGGTAAAACAAATATTTTCAAAGCTGTTTTTTTATAAAAAAAAAGCACAACCAACTATGATAGGCCTGGCTCTCAAAAGTCCCCAGCGGAGTCGCCAGCTGTCGCAACCGTCCTGTCCGGGAGCCACGAAAAAAAGGAAGATAAAAAGACAGAGGAGTCGCTACTAAAATTTTTATTGGGAAAATCTTAGAAAACCCAATTATTTTAAGGAAAACTGGTCTAAAAAAGAAAGAGAGAGATGAGTCCGGGAGCCGGTTACGAGTAGGGAATGTGTTAGCACCCCACCTCGCCCGTTTAAAAAGCGGTACCTCAAGTTAATTGAGCAAAAAACCTTTTAATAACTTTTTAAATGTTTATTTTACCCCAAAAATTATTTACAAGAAAGAATTATTATTTTTTAATTTTTAATTTTTTATATTTTTAATTTTTATTAATTTTTATTTTTGAATTTATTGTTTATAAAAACTAAATGAGGTTGAACATGGTACATGAGTCCACGGGGGAACCTCAAATCTAAGGGACTGAACATGGCACCGTGTCCATAGAGCATCCTAAAAATAGAAAAAAAAGTTTAATTATTGTGATTAATTATTTTTAACATAACAAGAGATACAAAAAAGGAAAATTTAGTTTTGGCTTGACAAGATGATTTATCTTGCTCCTACGTATTCCCGGGTGCAATGGGAAACTCAAAGCCACGTAGTTCTCTTGAAAACATTTGATTGGTTGGTTGATTTTAAATCTGATAAAGATTTTGATTTTTTTTTCTTTTTTTTTTAAAAAAGATTTTATTTTGAAATAAATTCACTCTTGCACAGGGTCCAAGATAGCAATGTTATACGATAAACCCTTACAATTCATACGCCACTTGAGGATGAAAAATCATACACCAACGTCGAAGATTGTTGCGTGAATTAAAAAAGAGATTTTTTATTATTACAAAAAAAGTTGGATAAAATTTGTTAAAAGAGAAAATTGAAAATATTTTATTATTCTTAATGAAAAGGAATTCATTCTTGCACAGGGTTCAAGATAACAGAGTTATATGATAAACCCTTATAATTCTTACAACACTTGAGGATGAAGAATCATACATCAACATTGTAGATTGTTGCATGAATTCAAAGAAATTTAATTTTTTTTTGAAAAGAATGAAATTGGGTAAAATTGATTAAAAGTATCAATTAAAAAACATTTAATATTTTTTAAAAAAGGGGATTCACTCTTGCACAAGGCTAAAGATAGCGGAGCTATACGATGAACACTTACAATTCATACAATACTTGAGGATGAAAAATCATACATCAACATTGTAGATTGCTACGTGAATCCAAAAAGATTTTTTTTAACTTCCTGTTTTTTTGTTTTTTTTTAGAAATAAATTCTTTTAATCTTTTCTTTCTAAAACATTTTTTTAAAAAAAAGAAAAAAACCTGATCTAAATTTGAAAGGGGCCCATATCAGTAAAGTAAAGAGGAGGCCCAAATGACAAGTGACCAGACCCAAGCACATGAGCTAATAACTCACGTAAAAAAGAGTACATAAACAAGAGATAAGAGAGAGAAAAAAAAACAACAGAGGGGAGTCAGAAGCTTAGGCTTTTCCATGTTACCAACAATAAGACAATGGAAAGCTGAACTGGTTGATCCGTACGGCGGAGGTAGTTCTCCGGCGCAGTGAGCTCGGGGCCGCGGTGGATCTTGCTCTGCTGGCTCGCGATCGGCGGCGACGAGCGGATCTGGGGAGTGGTGCTTGGTTGAGGCACAGCGTCGATGGCAGAGAGCAGATCTGTAACTCCCGTTGCAGGGGAGGCACCGATCTGAGGAAGAAGGAGGATGTGGCGGCTGTGGGAGGTGACGGCGACAGCGGCGGTTCGACAGTTTCGCGGTGGAGCGCGTTTTCGTGCGGCTGAGCTCGAATCAGATGCAGCAAGGACGCGATCTCCTCCCTCACGTCGGCGACGACGGCTCCGAGCGGCCTCCAGGCGGTGCAAGCGGCACGGTGGTCGCGGCTATGCAGCAGTGGTCGGACGGCGGCCCCTGGGCGGCGCGTCTGCTGTGAGAGAGTGAAGAGAGAAACTTGAAAGAATCAAAAGGAAGAAGGAGATGTGTGTTGTTATGGTGTCATGTAGAAGAAGGGAAAACAAATGAATGAAGTGGAAGTTAGATGGAAGGGAGAAGGATGAGAAAGAAAAGAGAAAATGAGAAGGGGAAGAGCTCTGACGTGAAGAAAGAAAGAAAAAAAGAAAGAGGAAGAAAAAAGGAGGAGTTTTTTTTTTTTTTGGTATCAGAGAGTATTTGGGTGTTTTTGTGTTGATTTGGGATTTGGGAGTGATGGTGGCTAGAGGTTGGAGAGGAGAATGTTGAGTATTTTTTGCTGTTTTTTCCTCCCCTTTCTTCCTTTGGTCACTGTTCAATATATAGCACCAGTAGGAAGAATATGACAAATCTTCCTGTTGGGCCAACTGGTGGGGTTACAAGTAGTGGGGAGCAAATCAGTCTTTGCTCCACCACCTTGCAGGGGCAGCCATGGGTAGGGATAGCTTGTACCAATGTCCCCTTTTTTCTGAAAAAGAAGATGAAGACAAAGAGGGGTACAAGCATGGGAGCTGATCATTTCAAAAAAACTTTTTACTTTTTATTATTTTTTATTTTAACAATCAGAATAAAAACAATTCTTTGGTTGAATTTGGGATAATAGGCCCAAAAGATAAAAACGAAAATGTGCTCCATTTGATGATGTAATAGGCCAAGAATAAAAAACATTTTTTTGCAAAGTTTTTTTTATCAGTCTTGTCTTTTTTTTCAAAACATTGATTAAAAAAATCTGGGCAAAATTAGGTGTTCACACCTGTTTATTTTATTTTTCTATGAGTGTTTAGATTTTGAAATTTCATGATGAAATTCCTTTAAGGAGGGAAGAAATGTAACCTCTTGAAATTTCAATACAATATTTTTTAATAAAAAGATTGTGTCGTTATGAGTTTTAGTGTAAAAAATTGTTAGCATAAGAATTTATTAGAATTGTTTAATAATTATAAAAGAAAATACAAAGTTAAAAAAAAAAAAGAAAAAGAAAGAGAGAAAAACTGAATGTCAATTCAAGGGTCTTGATAGTTTCACGTGATAAAGAATTCAACTTAGAATTCTTAAAACCAGACCCATTATAATTTGATGATTTGAAAGAAATTTATATTAAAAAAATGATATATATAGGCTAACAAGAAAGGGCCTTCACGTTCAGGGTTCCACTTTTGAAAATAGAAGATTAGATGGTAGAACCCCAGCCTGTGTTTATCGTAGCCGCACATTGAGTGAAGAAGGAAAAAAAATTAATAGAAGAACAACAACGCTAATTGTCGATTCCAGATTGTCGATTCCAGACGACTGAGCAAAGAGAAAAGAAAGATAGCATTTGTCGTGGATAATTTTTAGAGTTTTTTTTTTTTTTTGAGGTTCACAATAAGTAAGTAAACATTTTTTTTTTCTTAAATTTTTATGATATAAATTTTAAAGAGTTTGAGTATGAAATTAATCGATGATTATTTAGGGGTTTTATCCTTAAAATGAAATTGATGTTTTATTATTGATGAATTATTACGAGATTGAATATTTACATGATGAGTGGTATGATTATTATCTTTTT
Organism: Sophora flavescens; assembly: GCA_030762895.1. Classification (NCBI taxonomy): domain Eukaryota; kingdom Viridiplantae; phylum Streptophyta; class Magnoliopsida; order Fabales; family Fabaceae; genus Sophora; species Sophora flavescens. Next base: position 149,977,458 of record CM061067.1, read on the forward strand.
TGGTATGTCTTTTGTGATATTAGAAGCCTTAATATTGTTTTGATATGAAATTGATGATAAATATTAATGTATGTGACATGATGTTATTTATTGAGTTTATTTTGGAATGATTGTATGATAATACGCGTGTGATTGATTATCTCCACGAGGGAGAGATAATCGTTTGAGATACCTCATTCGAGAGAATGGCAAAAGACCTAACTCGTAGTCATGGCCGATTGGCCTAATACGAGACAATGACAAATGGCCTCCCTCAAGGAGATGGCAATGATGTTTATTGCAAGGATATAGATACCTCCTTGTAGAGATGGCAAATGGCATAACTCGTAGCGATGACATATTAGCCTAATGCGAGACGATGACAAGAGGACGTCATACATGGAGAAGGCAATATCTAACATTGCAAGGTTGTGGTTACTTCCTTCGTAGAGATGACAAAGGGTCTAACTTGTAGCAATGACATATTGACCTAATGCGAGGCAATGGCAAAGGGACTCCTACGAAGAGAAGGCGACGAGATGTCTTTGTACTCGTATGTTTGTGTTGTTGATATTAGTATATGTGTTGTGGTTTATTTATGTTATTATTTGAAATACTTTGAAATTAGATTATTTTGAAAATGTCGGATTACCATGGTTGTTTTTCCGATTACCACGCCGACCGAAAACAACATCTTTTAGAAAACCTTTCAAAAAAAAATTGTGTTTGCTTACTGGGATTATAAATCTCATTAGTATTGTTGTCTTTCAGAGTTTACAGGTGATGATAGATGGTGCATCAGTTGAAAAAGTCTTGAAATTATTTGTTCTAGTTTATTTTAATTTATTTCTTTTGGGTTTATTAGACTCCCGTATTTTGAGGCAAAATCATTTGTAAAAGAGTTGTCGTTTTTATTAAATAATATTTATGAAGCATTATTTTATTTGGATTATAATGGTTCATTTAACACTATTATTTTATTTAATTATTTTAAATATACGAGATTCTTTCAGACTCAGATTTGTTGTGAAAATTTTTATGACTCAATTATTTAATTTAAATGTTCTTAAAGGTTATTTATAGAAAATTAATTTTGATTACTAATGTAACGAATGTCGTTATAGAAAGTCAAATGTGCCAAGTGTAAAAATGATTAACTGAGCAAATGACACGTGGGTGGTGCAGTGGGTGGTGTAAAAAGTGGATGGTTCATGTTAGCCCAAACCTAATTTGTAATATATAGTATATTTAACAATATTTTATATTATTATTTATATATTTTATAATTTTCTATAATATTTTTTTTCTGTAATATTTCTATATTATAGAATATTTTATACTTATATTATAAAGTATCTTCTAGATTATTATTTAGTAAACATGTTAAAATAATAAGGATAACTTCAGGCCCAAGGGAATTGGGAAATTGAAGCAGACTATGCTCATTGAAGACTGAATTGTATGACATGAGTCATTCGCGGTTTTTTTGATCAAAGTAACCTATTTTTAAAAATTATTTATCAAAATAACCTACTTTTGAAATAATTTACTAAATTAACCTGCTTTTTACCAGGGTGGAATAAAATATTATTATTTTTGGTCTGACTAATGGCGTCACTACTCACTTCTACACTCTTTTATATTTCTACACTCTTCCCTACACCTACACCACTACTCACTTCTACACTCTTTTATATTTCTACACTCTATTTTATCATAAATTTTAATTTATGGTAAATAATATAATTTTTATAATATCATATTTTTTTTAATAGTCATTTTATATCATTTGTTTATTTATTATTGATATCAATGCTTACATATTATAATTAATATCATTATTAGTTTATTAATATATTAATGTTGTAATATTATCATTAATATTGTTATTATGTATTTGTTTAATTTTGATAATAATAATGTTGTTAATTTTATCATATTATTTTGTTTTAAATATGGAATATTATTATTAAATATCATTAGTAGTGGTAATTTATTTGTTATCAATCTTATTTATTTATGTCTAGTTAATGTAGGCCGACAATATGAATCAAATTGTTATGGTTTTGCTTTACTGGAACGGGAGGGTATATGTTAGAGATAACGGCCTTTTGAAGGGAATACGTAAATCATGCAAATAAAACAACGAATCAGGTATGAAACGTTGAAGGCAAAGATACATTCTAGGTTGAAACTTCTACCAAATCAGTGTATTTCAAAAATAATGGCGAAACATCTTGTACAAGTAAATCCTTCAATTTTCACTGGTTACCAATTAACTGATGACATGGATATGACTTGCATGATTAACACTTTTCTGCAAACTACGGAAATGATAACACTTGAGATATATGTTGAGAATGATGTGGTTGGTAGCTCCAATCTACCTGTCCAACAATACGAGTTACTGGATCAATCATTTAACAATGATGAAGAACGGGGCAGTGAAATGGAGTTCGCGTCAGATGAGGATGAAGATAATGATGAATTTACATATTATGATTCAGCTGACTCCGAAGATGAAGCTGAAGGTGGCTCTAATATAATACCAGCCGGATTGGTTTCTCCTGTGTCATCTGTAAGGCTCGGATTTGGTGTTCCACATCAGTCAGGTTTGTTTTTAATAATGTTATTCCATTCTAATATTAATATCTTCATTAGTTTACATATATAAAAGAAGTTAATCTATTACAGGTCAATCACATGGTGCATTCATTAATCCATCTCCACATTACAGTTATATTAATTGGAATCATCTAAATGAAGAGACGGATTTCGCAGGGTTGGACGTTCCTGGATCTTGGCAAGTGGGATAGGAGTTGTATGAGGGGTTGCGATTTGTGAGCAAACATTCGGTTTAGTTGGCGGTGAAGCAATATTCAATGAAAATTCACCAATCATTTGAAGTCGAAAAATCAACAAAGTCCTTATGGCAAGTGGGTTGTTCAAATCGTTCAGCGGGTTGTCCTTGGAGATTAAGGGTCATTTTATCAAAGAATTCAGACAAGTGGGAAGTGTCGAAGTACGTTGGTCCTTACAATTGTGTCAACGGAATGTTGTCACAAGATCACGCAAAGATGGACTCCAACTTTGTATGCTCATGCATTCTAGGTATGACAAATTTTCATGATTTTCAATTTGATAATTTAAATAATTCATATATGATTTAAAATATGGTCTGATTATGTATTCGGAGACTGGGATGATCAATCATATGCATTGTTGCCCAAATGGTTGGAGCATTTGCAGTTGTATACCCCTGGAGCATATCACAAGATCGAGACAAATCCTGTCATCATTGGTAATCGGGTTAATATTCACAGTCGTAAGTTTCAATGTTGTGATGCGTTCAATTACTGCAAGCCCATAATACAAGTGGATGGTACATTCTTGTATGGTAAGTATCGTGGTACCCTCTTGATCGCAACTACACAAGACGGGAATAGCAAAGTGTTACTGATTGCGTTTGAATTCGTGGAAGGAGAAACATTGGACGCATGGTCCTGGTTTTTGGCACTTATTCGTGAAAAGGTGACCAATAGGACATGTATATGTTTGATCTCCGACCACCACCAAAGTATTAAATTTGTCGTGGCAAATCCATACCTTGGTTGGCAACCACCAAATGCTTACCATGTATACTGCCTCAGACACATCACCAGTAATTTCAACCATAAATTTAAAAATGTCAAGTTGAAGAAGGCATTGATGACACTAGGTAATAATTTTATGTCAATTATCAAAAGGTTTAGTTGAGTTATCTTTATATAAAAAAACATGCGGTATTATTTCAGGATATACATCGTCTCACGTTTGCTTTGACATGAGGCTAGAAAGATTTCGGGAAGCTAGTCCGGAGGTTAGACGGTGGATTGATGGCATCTCAAAAGAAAAGTGGAGTCTCACTTATGATGATCAAGGTCGTAGGTATGGTCACATGACAACTAACTTGTCAGAGGCAGTAAATCGGATATTGAAAGGTGTTCGGAATTTGCCGATCACAGCTTTGGTGAAGTGTACATACCATAGTCTGGTAGAATATTTTGTTGAGCGAGGTTCAAGCACCAGGGCAGAACTTAATTCTGGTCAAGATTATTATGAAAAACTGTGAGAAGCATTGATGAAGTAACAAGAAGAAGCATCAACCCATCATGTCCAGAGGCTTGACCATCAAAATCTATGATTTGAAGTCGAAGAGGCGTTCAATCCAGTCAACCAAAGAGGGGGCCAGTCATGGAGTGTTGATTTACCGCCTCGATATTGCCAGTGTGGAAGATTTCAAGCATTTCACTTTCCTTGTTCTCGTGTAATTGCAGCCTGTGCTCACGTTCATATTAGGTATGAATAGTATATCGATCCCAAATACAGGTTAGACTGCATCATGAACGCTTACTCCTATGAATGGTTCCCCGTTGGCAATGAGGAAGGTGTACCGTCAATGTATATGTCGTGGACCTTGGTTCCAGATGACTTGATGCTACGTCCAAAGGGACTGCCAAAATCAACCCGGATTAGGAATGAAATGGATTAGAGAGAGTCGCAAGCTAATCAACGGTGCGGGTTATGTAGGTCTGAAGGGCACAACCGACGTCATTGCCCTCAACGCATCGGAGGATCCGGTGTTAATCTTTTGACGAATAAGGATAGTGTTTATGGTATCATGTCGTTTTTATTAAAATTTTATGTTGTATCAGTTTACTACGACTAAATATTTATGTAACCGTTGTATGAACTTATTTAATGTGAGATACTTAACCAACTAGTAAATAATAGGTCAACAAGCTATTTATTAATGTTTACTATTGAATATTACATTTCTAAAAAAAAAACTACATCAATGGTGTCGATGTTCGTTGCATTGGTGACAGGATGCACTTATATCCTCGATCTCTTGCTTGACAATGTGGGTTTCGCCTTATCTCTTATTGTGTATCGTCAATGCCTGCATCATCGCCTAACTCCAGAACATCCTCAAAATCAATATTAAGATCAATGCCGACTGCACCATATTCAGGAGACCGCATTGGGGTGTCTTGAAGCTGTGTAATACATCGCTGAGGTGCCCCAGGTGTGTTGCCAGATGGTGTATATGGTGCAGGTGTATAATACATCTGGGAGGCATACTAGAACCCACTGGTGTATAAGATGTACCTGGATGCATGCTTGGACTTGCGTGTGTATATAATGTACCTGCAACATACTCGAACCGGCTTGTGTATATGATGTGAAGTTGTGCATGCTCGGTCCATGTGATGGATCTGATTGCATACCCGGGCCTGACGATGATTAAGGAGACGGAAGATGGTGGATAGAAATAAGTCGCTAAAGGCTGACATGGAATATATGGAAACTACAGAGGAACGTAATACGTCCCCTGATCTCGCTCTGGGAAAGGTGGCGGATAAAATGGTTGTGCTTCAACGGGCGTTATGTTTCGATCTAGTCCACGTGTTTCCCTACTAGGCCTACTAATTGTCATGTGTACCACCGGTGGAGCCTGAGATTGTGAATCAAGTGGAGCAGACTGAGAAGGTGTTGTGATGCGACTTTGGGCCCATATTACCATCATCGTACGCTCAGACTCGCTCCTAATCTCTTCAAGTGACAAAGCTTGGCTCCCATCTGGCATGGCTAAATAGTTTACCCGTTCAAGCCCGTCAGCCTGTGCAAGGTTAAATCAATTGGGAGTAAGTAACAATAATGATAAGTTATTAATGCTTTATAATAAAACACACAATGATAAATAAAATTACCAAAATGGCCTGTCGTGCATTTTTTCTACTGATCCACCGACGAGTAATTCCCAGGTACCATCTCATATACTCTGATTGGTTATTAATGGACCATTGTGGTGGTACACCAGGCTGGACCCATGTCAACCTATCGTTCCATGCGTCAATAAATGGTGTCATCATTTGTAACCAATTATCCTTTGATTTCCCCCTAAGCGTTAAGTTGTGGGCCCATTTCGACTGGGAAGGTGGTCTAGGAACATATTGGCTCAAGCCAAACTGTCTCATCGTTCGATCAGGTTGATGATACTCCCCAATGTTAAAGCATATCAATGGTACAACCGCCCTCCATATATGTTCGCCTTCGATGCATATATATGGCAAAGATGCCATGATGTATGCGTCATATGGCTCCCACACAATCTACAAACATTCAACAACTATCATAACAAAGAACTATTAAAAATTAAAAAAATTCATGGTGTATTACAGCAAAACCCTTACATCTGATGGAGTCATCGTATCAAAAACATCTCGATAATGAGGCAGCTCACGATGATTTCATGAAAAATTAATCCCACGCTGCCACCTGATAATCAAATTTGGGTAAGAAGTTAATAATAACACAACTATCGATTACTTAATTAAAAAATTAATGTCACCTAGTTCCATATGGTGTCCCTGCAGGTCTATCATTACTTCTAAGTCTGGGTGTAACTTGAAATAGACAACTATAAACACGAGAAGGGGGGGTTGAATTGTGTTTATCAGAATTTAAGCAAAGCTGAAATCTTTTCGCAAACAGAAAGCTAGCTTTGGACGAGTGGAAGAATACAGGATGGACGGGTGACTATTGCACACACACCACCTGACAGATGCAAGAAAAACTAAAGCAATTAAAGAGTTTAAGGGAAGAGAGATTGACACGGTGATTTATCCTGGTTCACTCTTCAAATCAAAGAGCTACGTCCAGTCCTTGGCAGCACCAAGATTTATCCACTATAACTGATAAGGTTACAGACTCAAGTATTATTTGCACACCTAGCCTCTTCAGGCTCAAGACAAGTGTTATTTGCACACGTAGCCTCTTCAGGCTCAAGACAATTATTGTTTTCACCCTAGCCTCTTCAGGATCACTTAGGTTTGTTTAAGAGATTTGGTTTGTAATAAATACAATTTCTCACAGGCAGATCTTTCACTAACACTCAGAGAGTGGTTTAAATGTAAGGCTCGGGAAAGTCTGCGTAATAACTTCAAAATGATTGAAGAATAAAGAATAAAAGAATGAAGAAATAAATGCTCAGAGTAATGGCGTTTTTAATGCAATGTGTATTCTGTTTCTTCATCTTCAATGGCTTCTGTATTTATGGTCTTCAAGCATTTAGGATCCGTTAGAGACATCCTCTCAGATGTTTGCTTCAAGCAGAACTTCATTAATTTCAATAGAGTCGTTCTGAGTAGTCATTAATGCAATAGAGTCGTTGGTTGTATTCTAACATGAAGGATCATGGTTTTATTCATCGTGCTACAGCCATATCAAAGTTGAGCAGAGAGCTTTTTGTACTTTGCTGGGTACACTTCCCTTTTTGTGTAAGGACCAGAGGTACTAGGGAATAAAGCACGTTGGAAGCATTCTTTAACTGGTCTTTGGTTCTGATTATCCAAGGTTGCTTGAGAGAGTAGCTTCTGACTTTTCTTGATAATCGTGAAACTGAGTAAGAGAGGAGGCTTCAAGTCTCTTTCTGGTTCTTGAACCAAGATTCTGATAATCCTTAAAGAATTCGCGATCATAAGATAAGTGCTTCCATCTTGAAAATAATCACGTCTATCTAGTCATTTGAGTTTTCATTCGGGCTAGTAGACGAGCTCCATATTAAGGACTCAGCAAGTCCAAAGACTAGTGGACGAGCGCTTCTGTCACCTTTAGTGGACGAGCACTTCTGTTACTTTTAGTGGACGAGAGCTTCTGTCACCTTTAGTGGACGAGAGCCTCTGTTAGTCTGGTGGACGAGAGTCTCAGTTATTTTACTGGACGAGAGTCTCAGTTACTCTGGTGGACGAGAGTCTCAGTTAGTCTGCTGGACGAGAGTCTCAGTCACTCTACTGGACGAGAGTCTCTTGTTCTTCAGTGGACGGATACATTCTGACCTTAATGGACGATCTCCATCTGCTTCCTTAATGGACGAGCTCCGTATGCCACGTTATTGGACGGACCATTTTGATACCTCACTGGACGGTCTTTTCTGATATTTTGATGGACGCGCTCCAAGTGCCACGTCATTGGACGGATAATTTTGATACCTCACTGGACGGGTTTTTCTGATACTTTGAGTAGACGCGGCCTTCTGTTATTTTTAGTAGACGCGGCCTTCTGAAACTTTTTGGTGGACGCGGCCTTCTTATATTTTTATTAGATGCGGCCTTCTGATACTTTTTAGTAGACGCGGCCTTCTGATATTTTTATTGGACGCGGGTTTCTTTCTCTTGTGTTTTGGACGTCCGCTACAAACACTACAGTGTTGGACGTCTGCTTGTTACACTTTGTTGGACGTCTGATTGTTACACTTTGTTGGACGTCTGCTTGTTTCACTTTGTTGGACGTCTGATTCTATTTTTTTATTAATCTGCACACTCAATAGATTGGTTAGCAACCAATATGAAGGTTAATTAAATCATTAACCAATGTTTATTTTTCATCAAGACTTAGGGAAATGCATATCAAACATTTTAGAGACTTAACATAACTTTTGGAAACCGCACCTATGACCACTTCTGTACCAATGGAACAAAACCTGCCATCTCTTTGTAGGAATAGTCGGTAGCCTTACATAGTTCACGGTATAAATAACTTAACACCGCTGATCCCCAACTAACTTGTGCAGCTACATTAAAATCTTCTAACAATGTTAGATATTTTAATGCAACATACGAACCAGAACGATCTGCGACCAATACTCCACCAAGTAACCTCATAATATACGCTCTGGCACAACTGGTAGCCACTACCGGGTCAGACAAATCATGTTGCTCAAGATTTTCAAAGTGTGCATTTAACCATGTCAATCTTAAACGACTGCCATGAAATTGCTCATCTCATGGGATCATTCCTAGCATTTGACCAACATACTCTGGCCAATTATCATAGGTTCGACCAATTACAGGCTGGCCATCAATGCGAAGACCCGTCAAAATTGCAAGATCTTGTAATGTGATGGTGGACTCTCCAAATGACATATGGAATGTGTGGGTCTCATGCCTCCACCGTTCAACCAATACACTTATCAATGCATGGTCCACCTGGAACAATGATAATTGAGCAGTGCCCAAAAAGTCTGTCATCTCGAGAATCTCTTTAATGGCGGGGGGAATGTTGACACCTCCATCCTTAAATTGTTGTACTTTTCTACATCTAAGAACTCGATCATCCTCATTGTTCCATACATGTTGACAGACATGTGTCTTTTGCATATCTAAAAGTCAGGATAAATGGGGCCATGATTAATCGACTGTGCCATATTACCTTGAAAAAAATCATGAAAAAGTAAATCACGAGTACAAATAATAATAATAATAATAATAATAATAATAATAATAATAATAGTTATAATAATAATACTAATAATAATCAATAATAATAATAATAATAATAATACCAACAACAACATTAACAATAATAACAAGAATATTTACATAATCATAAAATTAATAACATTAACAACAACAAAATAATAAAAACACTAACAATAATAACATTAACAATAACAAATATAACAATAAGATCTATATATAACAAACAATAATAACATTAACATAACCATAACAAATTATGAAAATAAAAAAGCAAAAATTGATAATATGGGCCACTACTAATATCATATATATCAATAATAACAATTAAAATTTTAAAAAAAAATACACAAATACCAAAACAAGATAAAAATTAATATTAATACAATAACAATAAAAAAATAAACTACTACTATCATTAATAATAACAAAGTAAATAAATAATAATAATATAGTAAAAAAATATAAAAATTATGAATGCACAAAAATAAAAATATAAAAAAATATAAAATAAAGATTACATAAAATTATAGAAATATGGTATTATAAAAATTATTGATAACAGAGAGTGTAAAAAAAAAGTAGTTTAGAAAAGAGAATGTAAAACAAAGTAGTAGAATGTGGTATTCCAACAAAATTATAGATAACAGAGACCGTAAAAAAAAGTGTAAAAATAGATAAAATGTGGTATTCCAACAAAATTATAGATAGAGTATAAAAAAAAAGTAGTAGAATGCTGGAGGATGAATATACAATGTCTAATAAAATAATAAAAATATGATATAAACAAATTATAATATTTACCTAAACTTAAAATTGATAATAATAAAGTGTAGAAAAGAAAAGAGTGTAGTAGAATGTAAGAGAATGAGGGAAATATTGGTTTAGAAAAGGGTGAGAAGTGGTTTTGGGGAGGGGGTAGTAGAATGTAAGAGAATAGAGGAAATATTGGTTTAGAAAAGGGTGAGAAGTGGTGTTGGGGGACGGACACACGGATGGGTTTATATGTCATGGAAGGGGGGTTGGGTAGGTATTTTTTTTGGGTTTTGGGGGGTCGGGTATCACCATCAGGTGAGTGGCGCCACTGGTGGTGACGCCTGTTGTAGTGGCGCCACTCACTTGGTGGTGACACGTGGTGCTGCCCCTTAATTTCTTTTTTCTTTTCTTTTTTTGTGTAATTTTTTTTTCCCAGCCAATTTTCTTGACCAGTAAGAAGCTGCCACGTGGCAGTCAATGGTGCCAGTTTGACTGGTGCCACTAGTCAGACAAAAAAAAACAATATTTTGTTCCACCATGGCAAAAAATAGGTTAATTTGATAAATTGTTTCAAAAACATGTTATTTTGGTAAATAATTTCTAAAAATGAGTTACTTTAATAAATTACTTTAATAAAAAAACCGTCATTGGCAGTCCGAAGTATGATAATTGATTAATTGCATTGTATTAGTCGAGTTGTATGTCAAAGGTAAATTCGATAATTAAGACTATTAGATATTACAGGAATTACTAATAGCATATACATACAATAACAAGCGCTATTCTTCATATTGGCAGCCATTTGACCAATTTCACTCCATTTCAAGCAACGAGTTGCTCATTTCATTTCACTGGCTCCACCTAATGACCTAACAGATACCTTTCAAATCATGAATGGTAGTCTTTGTATCATTACAAGCTTTAATGGAATGAAAACAAATTCTCCTATCCTCCCACCTCATATATCTTCTGTAGCAACCAAAAGTGAATAAAAGAAAGAAAAAGTGGTACCAAATCAAGAATCAGGGTTGCACTTGCGGATCCACTTATAGCCTTATCTGTAAAGACAAAAGATTCACACTACCGCCAAAAGCCTTGTTCATATGAATGTGATGATTCTCATGCAACAGAATTAAAATACTGGCTGCTTAACAGAAATGACTAGCAATAATTAAGTTATCTTTGGATATTATTAGGAAGGAATGGGAAAAAATCAAAGGAAAAGTGATGATGGGGTAGTTAAATAAATATGGGTCATACTAACGAGTGACACTCGTTAAGAAATAATAAAAAACAACTTTTTGTTGGGAAACTAAGTATATTTCACTTCTTCAAATATTAAATACATAATTTCTCAATACAAACTTTCTTTTCTTATTTCTTTAACGAGTGCCCTTATAGCACTCGTTAAGAAACCAAAAAAAGAAATTTCACATAGTAAATTGATGAATTTAACATTTGAAAAAATGAAATTCTTGGTTTTCCAACAAAAACTTGCTTTTATTGGTTCATTAAAGAATGTCCTAAGGACACTCATTAACATAACCCTTATAATAAATGGATCTTGAATTAGCCGCCTTTGTTAGATAGCAGCAATTTGTTGCTTAATGCAGATTGGAGATTCTAAATATACATCCGGAATTCCCTACATATAATCCTAAGTCGCAAAGGTTTCAAAGGCTCCTTTGACTAAGACAAAATTCTCTTTTTACCAACATAAAGTCAAGTAAGCAAATAACCGGCACTAAACGCGGATAAACTGTTGAAGTTGCTCTAAATTGAGCAAACGTATAAAGTAAAAAAATAACGGTGTATCAATTCTTGTTTAGATAAAATGATTGAAACATCAATATACTTTCACTAATTAAGGCCGGTAACCGATTGTCAAAAAAAGAAAAAAAGAAAAAAGACCGGTGACCTTTCTAATAAAGTATCTACCTAATACTATGAAATGCATAGACACAAATAAGCACTTCAACTGGGGCTGTTTATTTTCAAAAGATGATCTCAAAATCAAACTACATTTAAACAAAATTTCTCCTTCAGATACCAGTAACTTCCAAGCTAAAATGCAGTAGGTAACGAGTCCTTTCAAGAATGCTTATATTGATTTAATTTGGGTATTGGTAAGTATTGGTCACACTCACATAACACAACAGTCACCAACACATAAGAGAAGAGAAGACATGAACAACACGACAACGCTAGTTTTATAGTTTCTTCATGGCATAAGCCCAATTCATGTCGAGTTTGCGTGATCGCACAACTAATCATGGATAATGGGCTAAAGACCTTCTTATAAGCCCAAGTCATGTTGAGTTTGCGTGATCCAAAAGCCAATGATGGATTATGGGCCCAAGAGGTACAACAAGTTTAACACCAACTATTGGTTTTATTCGTCCACTGGCCTCTACCGTTCAAGATCCATATTTTTTGGGAAAAAAAATGATTTATTCTTTTATTTTTTATTTATTACATTTTTATACTTAAGCTCAATCTTTATGTGGTTTGTAAAAAATTTTATGAAGAAAGGAAAGCAAAAGAAAACCAAGAAACTAAACACATCAAAATGTAAACTAAGATTCAATCGGGGAGGGGAGACTTCGAGGATAGTCCAAGCAAAATCTTCAGAGCAGCCCATGTTAGTAAGAATGCTAGTGCATGAATTTGCCTCATGAACTAGTGTTTTTGAACGGGGAATATCATACACTGAATATAAATATAAAGATAATATGGAATTGAAGAAATTGAACTCATATATGCTTATGCTTGTATTAATTAAACGTAGTGTCTTTATTGTTTTGCATATAGCTCGAATGAGCTTGCATAGAGACGCCAAAATGAATCGACTCTAGGATGAGCGAGCATAAAAGTGGCAAAAAATGTCTATCTTTAGGGCCAATTTGATTATACCTGGTAAAATATAGGAATTGGGTTGTAAATTTTAAGCCCAAATTATACTATACTTTTTTGACCAATTTGATAAAGACAGTGTCATAATCGGGCTCCAGTCGGACTAGCCCAACTAGGTATAAGCAGTCTACTTCATTTTTTTATTTATAATTTTGTTTCTTGAAAACTAAGACCATGTGAGAATGTAGTTTTCTTTTGTCATCATCAAAACATGGGCCACTTAGTATTATGAATTGAAAATTTTTGTTGGGCCTTGAGATCTTCTCCACTCAGTGGACAGCTCCAATAAAAGAGAGAGAGTGACACAATGATTAAAATAATAAAAAATAAATAAAAATTATTATTTTAATCATTGTGTCACTCTCTCTCCTACTGTAGCTATCTAGTGACCGGAGAGGAGTTGAACCCGAAAAGGAGAGGGGCCATCGGCCCAGCACTGAATAAGAAAAATTGAGGCCCAAACAAGTGATATTCACCCAAGCCATGAAATCAAATGATGGCCTTCACACCTTGACTCAGCGAACTCTTTGGGCTCGTTTGGTGGTCAGGATAGGATGAGAATGGATAGGATAAGAGGGTATGATAGGAGTGAGATATGATAGGAGTATGATATATTGTTATCATATCCGATATTTGATGTCCACCTAATAACCAAGATGATAGTATTAATTTATCTTATTATGTATTTAGCAAATGACATAATTACCCTTATGTCATGACACTATCTTGCTCCCATTGTCCTTCTTCTCTTTCAAACAATCACCATTGATACTCAACACACCAACCTAATCCCATCACAAAGATGATAAATAATGAATGATATTTTTTTTTTAAGTTAACAAACCAAATGAAAAACTCAGAAAAATAGAAACAATACTCTTTAGTAATGAGACATATTTTTTTTTTCTTTTTCAAAACTCAGTCGTTCCTACCTTTTCTCCATTGTTAAATTATTTCCTACTCTTTCTTCTTCAGAAATAAATAATTTCATCTTCTTCCCCTTTTCAAACTTCTCTCTCTTTCAATCTTTCTCTCCATCTCTCTCGTGAACCCCTCTATCTTCCCTCTCCCTCTTCCCTTCATGTTACTGAACGGCGATAAAGCATGCGTAGTTCGCGACGGCGGCAGCGACTCACGGTTGACAGACGTGTGAAGTAGAACGTCGCTATATCACGCGGTTGGCAAACTCACGGTGGAAGAGGCGGATCCCCTGGAACGTTACTGGATCTGCTAGATCTGGTTTGGGTCGCGGTGGAGGCTACTGACCCACAAATATGTGTGAGCGACTGAGACAGGGATGGTCATGGGTTCGAGCCTCTGTTGCGAACCTCCACAAAATTGCTGTCATCGAGCTCTACCGCCGGAGTCATGCCGCCATCTTATCGGAGTCGTCGTGCCGTCGTCAACCAATGAACCTAAGACTTACAGAAGACTCGGAGTAAGGGTTAGGGATGGAGGTTAAAGGGTAAATGAATTTCCTTATCCTATCCTATTGATTCTAACTCAGCCTCCCCCCTAGGATAAAAATTTAACTAACAAATAGGATAGGATAAGCCAACAGGATAATCTTATCATATTCTACTAGCTCACCAAACTAAAGATTAAAACAAGATTGGATTACTTATGCTATCATGTTTCCCTTATCCTGACCACTAAACAGGACATTTATGTCTTTTTAAAGTTCAATTGGATTAATTGATCTTGCTAAACTAGACCCTCATCAACTTATACTAGCTCAGCTAACCGTTGATTAGAACTCTCATCTAAATTTTAACTTTTTTTTTATACTGAATGAATTATATATACAATTGCCTTTAAAAAAAAAGAAAATCAATAAATGTTGATTAGTGTCGATAGATTTCATTATTATACATGAAGTTATTGCTTTAAATTTAATTATTAATATTACATAAAAAAAACTTATTTATTACATTTCTATTTAAAAAAATTATGCCACTTTTGTCATCATCGGAAAGGGAGATCAAGCATTATTTTCTAAAACTCTCATCCCCACACTATACTCCAATAACATTCAATGTATTGACAAACTCAAATATGAACTAAAGTAATATTTATTGTTAATGTAAAAAGTTTTACATTAACATTCACTCACATTTTGATACATGTGATTTTAATTTAATTTAATAATTAAGAGAGAGACAATAATAAAATCTATTTATCAAAATCTCACTGAATGTCAATATAAAACCCTTTTATACTGCAAGTGTATAGAAATTAAGCTATTAAAATATCAGAAGGAAAATGGCCCTTAAATTATATGGGAGAATGGATATATCTATTATATTACCAAGCCTTATCCACCATTTTACTATAGATGAACAGGAAAGTGGTGGAAGGCATAATCCTATGGTGTGTTTTTTTTTATTGTTTCAATAAATAGGTATAAATATAATTATTTAATATATTTTGTTTGTATTTTATTTGTATACAATGTTTAAATTTTAATATGTAAAATATTTATTAAGTATTTTTTACAATATTTATTAATTATGTAGTTCTAATAATTATTGGTCTTGGTTTTTAGGGGATCATTTATTTAAGTTTTATTATTTATTTTATACTTCAATATTTAATTATGTCTTTGAAAGGGTAATATGAATGTACTAACTTTATCTTCAAATACTTTGTTTATATTTAAATTTTTTTCTTTTATATTTTTAAAAAACAAATAGATTTCAATTTTTTAAGTCGAGTGTAATGCCAGTAACATAGTCTACCAACCCAAACGAGTTATGAGGATATACTACGTAGAAGAAGAAATGTTAATTTCACAATCCGTCAAGGTGATAAAATTTGTTATTTTGTTTGTATTATTGTATAACTTTTTCCCACGTGCATTTTGGATTTTTATTTAATTGGTTAATTGTTATTGATATTATAGAAATACATTTTCAAGTTCATGATGGAGATAATCCTTTATTTGTTGAAGATAAACGTGAAAATATTTATTTAGAAATCAATGTTTATTTCCATATATTAATTTAATTTATTTTTGTCATTTTTTTATTTTTTAGATGTCGACTGATTTGTTAAACTTTTTCTAGATTGTCTAGACTTTGGATGGATTCAACCGGTGTGGTGAACATTGTGACACAATGGTTGGTTTGAGGAGCGGTCGGAAAAAGTAAAAATGGTTTCGGAATAGAATTGTTTTGTTTTAATAAATAAATATGAATATAATTATTTAATATATTTTGTTTGAACTTTTTTTGTATATAATGTTTAATTTTTAATATGTAAAATATTTATTAAGTATCTTATACAACCTTTATTAATTGTGTAGTTCTAAAAATTATTGGTCTTGGTTTTTAGGGGATCATTTATTTAAGTTTTATTATTTATTTTATACTTCAATATTTAATTATATTTTTGAAAGGATGGTGTGAATGTAACTTTGTCTTTGAATGTACTGACTTTGAACCGGTATGGTGAACATTGTGGCGCAATGGTTGGTTTGAGGAGCAGTCAGGAAAAAATATAAATGATTTCAAAGTAGAGTTGTTTTTTTTAATAAATAGATATGAATATAATTATTTAATTTTTTTAACTTTATTTGTATATAATATTTAATTTTTAATAGGTAAAATATTTATTAAGTATATTTTACAACCTTTACTAATTGTGTAGTTCAAAAAATTATTGGTCTTGCTTTTTAGGGAATCATTTATTTAAGTTTTATTATTTGTTTTATACTTCAATATTTAATTATATTTTTGAAAAGGTAGTGTGAATGTAATATCTTTGTTTTTGGATACTTTGTTTATATTTAATTTTTTTACTTTATTTATTAAAAAAAATAGTTTTAGATTTTTTTTACCCAAGTAAGTTATGGGGATATACTACGCAGAATAAAGAATGTTAATTTCACAATCCTTCAAGGTAATAAAAATATATTATTAAGCCTTATCCACCATTTTACTGTAGATAAACAGTAAATGGTGGAAGGCATAATCCTATGGTGTTTTTTTTTTTTTTTAATAAATAGGTATAAATATAATTATTTAATATATTTTGTTTGTATTTTATTTGTATGCTATGTATAACTTTTAATATGTAAAATATTTATTAAGTATTTTTTATAATATTTATTAATTATGTAGTTCTAAAAATTATTGGTCTTGGTTTTTAGGGGATCATTTATTTAAGTTTTATTATTTATTTTATACTTCAATATTTAATTATGTCTTTGAAAGGGTAATGTGAATGTACTAACTTTATCTTCAAATACTTTGTTTATATTTAATTTTTTAGCTTTATATTTTTAAAGAACAAATAGATTTCAATTTTTTAAGTCGAGTGTAATGTTAGCAACATAGACTATCAACCCAAGTGAGTTATTGGGATATACTACGTAGAAGAAGAAATGTTAATTTCACAATCCGTCAAGGTGATAAAATTTGTTATTTTGTTTGTATTATTGTATAACTTTTTCCCACGTGCATTTTGGATCTTTATTTAATTGGTTAATTTTTATTGATATTATAAAAATACATTTTTAAGTTCATGATGGAGATAATCCTTTATTTATTGAAGATGAACGTGAAAATATTTATTTAGAAATCAATGTTTATTTGCATATATTAATTTAATTTATTTTTGCCAATTTTTATTTTTTACATGTCAACTCATTTGTTAAACTTTTTCTAGATTGTCTAGACTTTGGATGGATGCAACCGGTGCGGTGAACATTGTGGCACAATGGTTGGTTTGAGGAGCTGTCAGAAAAAATAAAAATGTTTCAGAATATAATTGTTTTGTTTTAATAAATATATATGAATATAATTATTTAATATATTTTGTTTGAACTTTATTTGTATACAAAGTTTAATTTTTAATATGTAAAATATATATTAAGTATCTTTTACAACCTTTATTAATTGTGTAGTTCTAAAAATTATTGGTTTTGGATTTTAGGGGATCATTTATTTAAGTTTTATTATTTATTTTATACTTCAATATTTGATTATATTTTTGAAAGGGTAGTGTGAATATAATTTTGTCTTTGAATGTACTAATTTTGAACCGGTGTGGTGAACATTGTGGCGCAATGGTTGGTTTGAGGAGCAGTCAGGAAAAAATAAAAATGGATTTCAAAGTAGTGTTGTTTTGTTTTAATAAATAGATATGAATATAATTATTTCATATTTTTTTTTGAACTTTATTTGTATATAATATTTAATTTTTAATATGTAAAATATTTATTAAGTATCTTTTACAACCATTATTAATTGTGTAGTTCTAAAAATTATTGGTCTTGATTTTTAGGGGATCATTTATTTCAGTTTTACTATTTATTTTATACTTCAATATTTAATTTTATTTTTGAAAGTGTAGTGTGAATGTAATATCTTTGTCTTTGAATACTTTGTTTTTATTTAATTTTTTGCTTTATTAATTAAAAAAAGAAATAGTTTTAGATTTTTTTTATGTCGAGTGGAATGCCAGCAACATAGTCTACCAACCCTAGTGAGTTATGGGGATATACTACATAGAATAAAGAATGTTAATTTCACAATCCTTCAAGGTAATAGAAATATATTACTAAGCCTTATCCACCATTTTACCGTAGATGAACAGTAAAATGGTGGAAGGCATAATCCTATGGTGTTTTTTTATTTATTGTTTTAATAAATAGGTATAAATATAATTATTTAATATATTTTGTTTGCATTTTATTTGTATACAATATTTAACTTTTAATAGGTAAAATATTTATTAAGTTTTTTTTACAATCTTTATTAATTAAGTATTTCTAAAAATTATTGGTCTTGGTTTTTACGGGATCATTTATTTCAGTTTTATTATTTATTTTATACTTCAATATTTAATTTTATTTTTGAAGGTGTAGGGTGAATGTACTATCTTTGTCTTTGAATACTTTGTTTATATTTAATTTTTTTGCTTTATTTATTAAAAACACAAATAGTTTTAGATTTTTTTTAAGTTGAGTGTAATGCCAGCAACATAGTCTACAAACCCAAGTGAGTTATGGGGATATACTACGTAGAAGAAAAAATGTTAATTTCACAATCCGTCAATGTAATAAAAATTGTTATTTTGTTTGTATTATTGTATAACTTTTTCCTACTTGCATTTCAGATTTTTATTTAACTGGTTAATTGTTAGTGATATTATAGAAATGTATTTTTAAGTTCATGTTGGAGAGAATCATTTATTTGTTAAAGATGAACGTGAAAATATTTGTTTAGAAATCAATGTTTATTTATTTTTAACTAAAGGCCATTGACGTGCATAGGCATCACTATATGAAAAGACATCCCAACTTGGTTGGCACCCTTTTCCTAACATTCATTTGCAGTACGCCAACAATTTATTAAAAAGAAACAAAAGAATACAAGAAAGGACGTGGGGGGACTTTAGCCAATACCCATGAAAAATTAATCAAACTTAAAATCAGGCAATCCAATTCTATTGCGGAAGAATTCTTCCCTAATAAATCTAGGGATATTGTCCCACCAAGTAAAATCAAGACTACTAAGACAAAAATTAGCTAATTTGTCCGCACACCTATTACCTTCTCTCTATATATGGGAGCCCCTGAAAGTCATCCTTTGAGAGAGAGCTTTACAATTGTTCCATCTTGTCTTCAATTGCCAATGGGCCTGTGAGAGACCACCGAAAGCATCTATTACCAACTCGGAATCACACTCTAGCCAAAGAAAGAGCCAACCCCTTTGAGCTGCTACTTCAATAGAAAGAATAGCTACTACAAATTCAGCATAGAGAGCTGAATGAATTCCTAGATATGATGAAAATGAGCCTAGTACAGCACCACTGGAATCTCTGAATAATCCTCCAGCAGCTGAATGCCCAGGAGATCCTTTAGCAGAGCCATCTGTATTACATTTAACCTAACCAACTAGGGGGGGTTACCAATTAACTAGCTTGATTGAAGGGGCTTTTGCAGCATTACAAGAGCCATAAAATTTCTTAATGATACTGAATTCCACAATTGAATTGGACATTGTTCCTTTTGAAAGAGAGCCTAGCTGTTTGGTGTTAGCAACCAAACTTCAATATTTAATTATATTTTTGAAAGGGTAGTGTGAATGTACTATATTTGTCTTAAAATACTTTGGTTATATTTAATGTTTATGCTTTATTTATTAAAAGAAAATAGTTTTAGATTTTTTTAAGTCGAGTGGAATGCAGTAACATAGTCTATTAACCCAAGTGAGTTATGAGGATATACTATGTAGAATAAAGAATGTTAATTTCACAATCCTTTAAGGTAATAGAATTGTTATTTTATTTGTATTATTGTACTGTATAACTTTTTCCCTCTTGCATTACAGATCTTTATTTAATTGGTTAATTGTTATTGATATTATAAAAATATATTTTCAAGTTTATGATGGAGAGAATCCTTTATTTGTTGAATATGAACGTGAAAGTATTTATTTAGAAATCAATGTTTATTTGCATATATTAATTTATTTTATTTTGCCACTTTTTTATTTTTTACATGTCAACTGTTTTGTTAAACTTTTTCTAGATTGTCTAGACTTTGGATGAATGCAACCGGTGTGGTGAATATTGTGGCACAATGGTTGGTTTGAGGAGCGGTCAGAAAAAATAAAAATATTTCAGAATAGAATTGTTTTGTTTTAATAAATAGATATGAATATAACTATTTAATATATTTTGTTTGAACTTTATTTGTATACAAAGTTTAATTTTTTATATGTAAAATATTTATTAAGTATCTTTTACAACCTTTATTAATTATGTAGTTCTAAAAATTATTGGTCTTGGAGTTTAGGGGATCATTTATTTAAGTTTTATTATTTATTTTATACTTCAATATTTAATTATATTTTTGAAAGGGTAGTGTGAATGTAACTTTGTCTTTGAATGTACTAACTTTGAACCGGTGCGGTGAACATTGTGGCGCAATGGTTGGTTTTAGGAGCAATAAGGAAAAAATAAAAACGGATTTCAAAGTAGAGTTGTTTTGTTTTTTATAAATATATATGAATATAATTATTTAATATTTTTTTTGAACTTTAATTATATATAATATTTAATTTTTAATATGTAAAATATTTATTAAGTATCTTTTACAACATTTTTGAATTGTGTAGTTCTAAAAATTATCGGTCTTGATTTTTAGGGGATCATTTATTTCAGTTTTATTATTTATTTTATACTTCAATATTTAATTTTATTTTTGAAAGTATAGTATTATTGTACAATCTTTGTCTTTGAATACTTTGTTTATATTTAATTTTTTTGCTTTATTTATTAAAAAAACAATTAGTTTTAGATTTTTTTGAAGTCGAGTGGAATGCCAGCAACATAGTCTACCAACCCAAGTGAGTTATGGGGACATACTACTTAGAATAAAGAATGTTAATTTCATAATCCTTCAAGGTAATAGAATAGAAATATATTACTAAGCCTTATCCACCATTTTACTGTAGATGAACAACAGTAAAATGGTGGAAGGCATAATCCTATGGTGTGTTTTTTTGAATTGTTTTAATAAATAGGTATAAATATACTTATTTAATATATTTTGTTTGTATTTTATTTGTATACATTGTTTAACTTTTAATATGTAAAATATTTATTAAGTAAAATCTTTATTAATTAAGTAGTTCTAAAAATTATTGATTTTGGTTTTTACGAGATCGTTTATTTCAGTTTTATTATTTATTTTATATTTCAATATTTAATTTTATTTTTGAAAGTGAAGTGTGAATGTATTATCCTTGTCTTTGAATACTTTGTTTATATTTATTTTTTTGCTTTATTTATTAATAAGACAAATAGTTTTAGATTTTTTAAGTCGAGTGTAATGTCTGTAACATAGCCTACCAACCCAAGTGAGTTATTGGGATATACTACGTAAAAGAAAAAATGTTAATTTCACAATCCGTCAAGGTAATAAAAATTGTTATTTTGTTTGTATTATTGTATAACTTTTTCCCACTTGCATTTCAGATTTTTATTTAATTGTTAATTGTTATTGATATTATAGAAATGTATTTTCAAGTTCATGATGGAGAGAATCATTTATTTGTTGAAGATGAACGTGAAAGTATTTATTTAGAAATCAATGTTTATTTTTTTTTAACTTAAGGCTATTGACGTGCATAGGCATCACTATAGGAAAAGACATCCCAACTAGGTTGTCACCCGTTTTCCTAACAATCATATGCAGCACACCAACAATTTATTAAAAAGAAACAAAAGAATACAAGAAAGAACGTGGGGGGACTTAAGCCAATACCCATGAAAAATTAATCAAACTTAAAATCAGGCAATCCAATTCTATTGCGGAAGAATTCTTCCCTAATAAAGCTAGGGATATTGTCCCACCAAGTACAACCAAGACTACTAAGGCCAGAATTAGCTAATTTGTCTGCACACCTATTGCCTTCTCTATATATATGGGATCACCTTAAAGTCATCCTTCCAAAGAGAGCTTTACAATTGTTCCATCTTGTCTTCAATTGCCAAGGGACTTGTGAGAGACCACTAAAAGCATCTATTACCATCTTGGAATCACACTCTAGCCAAAGAAAGATCCAACCCCTTTGAGCTGCTACTTCAATAGCAAGAATAACTGCTGCAAATTCAGCACAGCGAGCTGAATGAATTCCGAGATATGATGAAAATGAGCCTAGTACAGCACCACTGGAATCTCTGAATAATCCTCCAGCAGCTAAATGCCCAGGAGATCCTTTAGCAGAGCCATCTGTATTACATTTAACCCAACCAACTAGTGGGAGGGTACCAATTAACTTGCTTGATTGAAGGGGCTTTTGCTGCATTACAAGAGCCATAAAATTTCTTAATGATACTGAGTTCCACAATTGAATTGGACATTGTTCCTTTAGAAAGAGAGCCTGGTTGTTTGGTGTTAGCAACCAAACTTCAATATTTAATTATATTTTTGAAAGGGTAGTGTGAATGTACTATATTTGTTTTTGAATACTTTGTTTATAATTAATTTTTGTTGCTTTATTTTAAAAAAATAGTTTTAGATTTTTTTTAAGTCGAGTGGAATGCTAGCAATATAGTCTACCGACCCAAATGAGTTATAGGAATATAATACATAGAATAAAGAATGTTAATTTCACAATCCTTCAGGTTAATAGAAATTGTTATTTTCTTTGTATTATTGTATAACTTTTTTCCACTTGCATTTCAGATCTTTATTTAATTGGTTAATTATTATTGATATTATAGAAATGCATTTTCAAGTTCGTGATGAAGATAATCCTTTATTTGTTGAAGATGAGCGTGAAGATATTTATTTAGTAATCAATGTCCATTTACAAATATTAATTTAATTTATTTTTGCCATTTTTTTATTTTTTACATGTCAACTGATTTGTTAAACTTTTTCTAGATTGTCTAGACTTTGGATGGATGCAACCGGTGTGGTGAACATTGTGACATAATGGTTGGTTTGAGGAGTGGTCCGAAAAAATAAAAATGTTTCAGAATAGAATTTTTTTATTTTAATAAATAGATATGAATATAATTATTTAATATATTTTGTTGAAACTTTATTTGTATACAGTGTTTAATTTTTTTACATGTAAAATATTTATTAAGGATCTTTTACGACCTTTATTAGGTGTGTAGTTCTAAAAATTATTGGTCTTGGATTTTAGGGGATCATTTATTTAAGTTTTATTATTTATTTATACTTTAATATTTAATTATATTTTTGAAAGGGTAGTGTGAATGTAACTTTGTCTTTGAATGTACTAACTTTGAACCGGTGTGGTAAACATTGTGACGCACTGGTTGGTTTGAGGAGCAGTTAGGAAAAAATAAAAATGAATTTCAAAGTAGAGTTGTTTTGTTTTAATAAATAGATATGAATATAATAATTTAATATTTTTTTTGAACTTTAATTGTATATAATATTTATTTTCTAATATGTAATATATTTATTAAGTATCTTTAAAAACCTTTATTGATTTTGTAGTTCTAAAAATTACTGGTCTTGGTTTTTAGGGGATCATTTATTTCAGTTTTATTATTTATTTTATACTTCAATATTTAATTTAGTTTTTGAAAATGTAGTGTGAATGTACTATCTTTGTCTTTGAATACTTTGTTTATATTTAATTTTTTTGCTTTATTTATTAAAAAACAAATAGTTTTAGATTTTTTAAGTCGAGTAAAATGTCAGCAACATAATCTACCAACCCAAACGCGTTATGGGGATATACTACGTAGAATAAAGAATGTTAATTTCACAATCCTTCAAGGTAATAGAAATATATTACTAAGCCTTATCTACCATTTTACTATAGATGAACATTAAAATGGTGGAAGGCATAATCATGTGGTGTGTTTTTTAATTGTTTTAATAAATATGTATAAATATAATTATTTAATATATTTTGTTTGTATTTTATTTTTATACAATGTTTAACTTTTAATATCTAAGATATTTATTAAGTATTTTTTAAAATCTTTATTAATTAAGTAGTTCTAAAAATTATTGATCTTGGGTTTTACGGGATCATTTATTTTAGTTTTATTATTTATTTTATACTTCAATATTTAATTTTATTTTTGAAAGTGAAGTGTGAATGTACTATCTTTGTCTTTGAATACTTTGTTTACATTTATTTTTTTTGCTTTATTTTAAAAAAAACAAATAGTTTTAGATTTTTTTAAGTCGAGTGTAATGCCAGCAACATAGTCTACCAACCCAAGTGAGTTATTGGGATATACTACGTAGAAGAAAAAATGTTAATTTCACAATCCGTCAGGGTAATAAAAATTGTTATTTTGTTTTTATTATTGTATAACTTTTTCCCACTTGCATTTCGGATTTTTATTGAATTGGTTAATTGTTATTGATATTATAGAAATGCATTTTCAAGTTTATGATGGAAATAATCCTTTATTTTTTGAAGATGAACGTGACAGTATTTATTTAGAAATCAATGTTTATTTTTTTAATTAAAGGCTATCGACCTGCATAGGCATCACTATAGGAAAAGACATCCCAACTAGGTTGACACCCCTTTTCCTAACAATCATTTGCAGCATGCCAACAATTTATTAAAAAGAAACAAAAGAATACGAAAAAGGACATGGGGGGACTTTAGCCAATACCCATGAAAAATTAATCAAACCTAAAACCAGGCAATCTGATTCTATTGCGGAAGAATTCTTCCCTAATAAAGCTAGGGATATTGTCCCACCAAGTAAAACCAAGACTACTAAGGCCAGAATTAGCTAATTTGTCCGCATACCTATTGCCTTCTCTATATATATGGGAGCACCATCCTTTGAGAGAGAGCTTTACAATTATTCCATCTTGTCTTCAATTGCCAAGGAAGCATCTATTACCAACTTGGAAATCACACTCTAGCCAAAGAAAGAGCCAACCCCTTTGAGCTGCTACTTCAATAGCAAGAATAGCTACTGCAAATTTAGCATAGAGAGCTGAATGAATTACGAGATATGATGAAAAGGAGCCTAGTACAGCACCACTGGAATCTCTGAATAATCCTCCAGCAGCTGAATGCCTAGGAGATCCTTTAGCAAAGCCATCTGTATTACATTTAACCCAACCAACTAGTGGGGTACCAATTAACTAGCTTGATTGAAGGGGCTTTTGCAGCATTACAAAAGCCATAAAATTTCTTAATGATACTGAATTCCACAATTGAATTGGACATTGTTCCTTCAGAAAGAGAGCCTCCCAGTTTGGTGTTAGCAACCAAACTTTAATATTTAATTATATTTTTGAAAGGGTAGTATGAATGTACTGTCTTTATCTTTGAATATTTTGTTTATATTTAATTTTTTGCCTTATTTATTAAAAGAAAATAGTTTTAGATTTTTTTAAGTCGAATGGAATGCCAGCAACATAGTCTACCAACCCAAGTGAGTTATGGGGATATACTACGTAGAATAAAGAATGTTAATTTCATAATCCTTCAAGGTAATAGAAATTGTTATTTTCTTTGTATTATTGTATAACTTTTTTTCACTTGCATTTCAGTTTCTTATTTAATTGGTTCATTGTTATTGTTATTATAGAAATGAATTTTCCGGTTCGTGATGAAGATAATCCTTTATTTGTTGAAGATGAATGTGAATGTATTTATTTAGTAATCAATGTCTATTTACAAATATTAATTTAATTTATTTTTACTACTTTTTTATTTTTTTTACATGTCGTCTGATTTGTTAATCTTTTTTGTAGATTGTGTAGGCTTTGAACGAATGAACCAGTGTTGTAAACATTGTGGCGCAATGGTTTGGTTTGAGGAGCGGTCAGGAAAACATAAAAATAGTTACATAGTAGAATTGTTTTGTTTTATTAAATAGATATGAATATAATTATTTAATATATTTTGTTTGGAATTTATTTGTATACAATGTTTAATTTTTAATATGTAAAATATTTATTAAGTATTTTTTACAACCTTTATTAATTGTGTAGTTCTAAAAATTATTGGTCTTGGTTTTTAGGGGATCATATATTTAATTTTTATTATTTATTTTATAATTTAATATTTATTTATGTTTTTAAAAGGGTAATGTGAATGTACTAACTTTGTCTTCGAATACTTTGTTTATATTTAATTTTTTTTGCTTTATTTTTTTTAAAACAAATAGATTTAGATTTTTTAAGTCAAGTGGAATACCAGCAACATAGTCTATCAACCCAAGTGAGTTATGAGGATATACCATGTAGAAGAAAGAATGTTAATTTCACAATCCGTCCAGGCAATATAAATTTTTATTTTATTTATATTATTGTATAACTTTTTCCCACTTGCATTTAAGTTTTTTATTTAATTGGTTCATTGTTATTGGTATTATAAAAATGGATTTTCAAGTTCATGATCGAGAGAATCCTTTATTTGTTGAAGATAAACGTGAATGTATCTATTTAGTAATTATTGTGTATTTACATATATTAATTTAATTTATTTTGCCACTTTTTTTATTTTTTATATGTTGACTAATTTGTTAAACTTTTTTCTAGATTGTCTAGACTTTGGAGGAATGAATCGGTGTTGCGAACATTGTGGCACAATGGTTCGGTTTGAGGAGCAGTAATGAAAACATAAAAATGGTTCCAGAGTAGAATTTTGAATATGTTGTATGAATGGAAATGTGACATTACCATATTTTGTTAGCAGGTCACCTACTTTGATTTGGAGTTTAATACATGAAGTAATAATGAAAATAATTTTTTTTTGTGATAGTAATAATAATTATTATGATAATGAAAATAATGTCCAGTAAATTAATGGAATAAGTATAATGTCGATATTATTATAATAAAGTTTTAATTTTATATGTATTAAGAAAAAATAAATTGTACATGCTATTAGTTTAACATTTTTATATTGCTCGGTAATTATACAGTGATGTATTGTTAAAAAATATTCATTCTTTAAATTTTTCTATATTATCATAAAAAAAATCAATATACGCATAATATTATCTATATATTCTTTATAATAATATAATTTTTTTAATTATAAATATCATCAATAGTATAAAATTTAAAAGAAATTTATTTAATAAAAATTTTGTCCGTAGAAATGCACGGTACTAAAAACCGGTATTAATTAAAAGCGAAAGATACATCAACACGGTATTGTTCTATGCATACTTTGATCTCTCTTTCAAATTCGATTAGACCACCAAGTTCCAACAAAGTGGCCCCAAACTATCAATATTCATTATTTTGTGCCGACTATAACATGCTTGGCGTTATCATCAATTATTCAGTGCATATATTATATATTATTATACATAAAATAAAAAAATATAATATTTGAAAGATTAATGAGTATTCGAAGAACGTGGCATGTACTTTGGTTAGATGGACCCACCGGATTTTCGCATACATTGAACTTGTTAAGGTTCTTTTCTTTCCCTTGGCGTCTTATGTATGTACGACAACTATTAAACTAAATTGCAAATTGCCACATGCTCACTTTTCTATTATTTTTGTTTATTTTTTCAATGTTATAGGGAGGGCACACCTCTTCTCATGTTGTCTTCTATGTTCTTCCCTCGGTTTCTTTTTCTTCATTTTGTTGGCTCTGCTACTTTTCAGTTTTCACAGCCTTTCAACTCATCCTTTGTGTGATAGGATGAAATGCTTCTCGTGATTCTGAGTTTGGTTGCAAAAAGGTCCTTTTTTGGCTTCTGGGTCTGCGATTCTTTGCAGCTTTCCAGCAGATAAGTAGCTTAGCTTCCTCTTACTGATGACCCTTGAAGGTTTTTGATTTTGTTACACTGGATTTTGTTGAAAATTTCAGTTTTGCTTTGCTTCTGGATATTAATTTGGATTTGAATCTCTCTGTTGGCATGTGAAGTTTTTTTATTTGTGGATTTGGATTGTTGGTTTCTCTGAAATGATATTTAGGGGAAGGATTCCAGTTAGATTGAGGGCTGTTTTGATTTGAAGATCTAAAGGGATAATAGATTGCATTCAAAAAATTGGGTATGAAACTATGAACTAGGTATTGTAGTGTTATGGGTTTGTTGGTTTAATCTTGGTTGTTGTTTGTGAGAAGCAATGGAAGGGAATTTGTCACAGGGAGGTATAGTTCAAGGTGGGACTTCTTTTGGTGGCTTTGGTTTACCAGGATCAATTCAGGTTCATCATCAAGCACAGCATCCCCATGCCATGCACCAACATCAAACACATCCGTGTCAAGGGTCTTCTGTACACTCAGTTCATGATGGCTTTCCACTTACAATGGGAACCTTACAGAACTGTGATCAAACCCTTTCAATGACAGACTTTGGTATAGGAGACAGAAGTAAAAACTCAGCAAGTGAAGAAGACGAGCCAAGCTTTACCGAGGATGATGTTGATGGTCACCATGAATCAGGTAGAGGGAAAAAGGGGTCACCTTGGCAGCGGGTGAAATGGACTGATAAGATGGTGAAGCTTCTGATAACAGCTGTTTCTTATATAGGGGAAGATGCAACATCTGATGGAAGTGGCGGTGGAAGAAGAAAATTTTCAGTCCTGCAGAAAAAGGGCAAATGGAAATCTGTTTCCAAGGTCATGGCTGAAAGGGGTTATCATGTTTCACCTCAGCAGTGCGAGGACAAATTCAATGATCTTAATAAAAGGTATAAAAAGCTTAATGATATGCTTGGGAGGGGCACTTCTTGTCAGGTTGTTGAAAATCCTGCGCTGCTGGATGTAATAGATTATCTTTCTGAGAAAGAAAAGGAGGACGTTCGGAAAATATTAAGCTCGAAACACCTCTTCTATGAAGAGATGTGTTCCTACCATAATTGTAATAGATTGCATTTACCACATGATCCTGCATTACAACGTTCACTGCAGTTAGCTCTCCGAAATAGAGATGATCGTGATAATGATGATATCAGAAGGTCCCTTCATGATGATCATGATGAAGATGATCAAGATGTGGAAATCGATGACCGTGATGACTTTGAAGAGAATTATGCTTCCCATGGAGATAGTAGAGGAATTTTTGGGCCATTAGGGGGTTCTAATAAGAAGAAACTGAAACAAGGCCAAGGCCAAGAAGATTCTACTACTTTTGTTAATCCTTTAAATTGTCAGGACTACAACAAAAATCCATATCCCCATGGACAGATGGTCCAATCTGATGTGAATCAAGCTTTACCTGAAAGCATGAGAGCAGCTTGGTTACAGAAGCAATGGGTTGAATCTCGCTCACTTCAGTTAGAAGAACAAAAGCTACAAATTCAGGTTGAGATGTTGGAACTAGAGAAACAGAGATTGAAGTGGCAGAGGTTTAGTAAGAAAAAGGACCGGGAGTTGGAAAAGCTGAGAATGGAAAATGAAAGGATGAAGCTTGAAAATGAATGTCTTGCTTTAGAACTGAAGCAAAGGAAATGGGTGGCTTTAACTAGGTTAGCAGTCTTGCAAGCTATGCGTCAATTGCATTACATGCATGGTGCTCCATATTTTTTTTGCTGTCTTTGGTAAGATGTGTTTTGTTTTGTTGGATCTTGGAACTTTAAAGTATGAATATTTGATTGGGGGACTTTTGAAATCATTAACCCCGCCCCCCCTTGCTTGTCATGTTTATTAATTTGAAAATTCCAGTGGGTGGTGCAGAATGATTAGACTTCCTGAAGTTTTGTTTCCTATGTTTTGATACTGGGTGGCCGAAATCCCTTTAATCCTTTATTTTGTAGAATTAAATTTCTAATATTATATATTCTGTCATACCTTTGTGTAACAGCTGTATATAACTATATATTATATATTATTCTGGTTGTTTTATTTTGTCTTTTGATTCTTGAAATCGTTTATATCCCCACGTGGTGGGAAAGGGCTTTTGTTGTTGTTTATAATACATTATTGTTGCCATGGCACAACGGTTGGAGTTGTTGCCATGTGATAGGAAAGTTACGAGTAAGTCTTGGAATCAACCTCTTGCAAATGCAAGGTAAGGCTGCCTATTAAAGACTCACATAGTGGGTCCGATCCTTCCCTAGACTCTACGCATAGAGGGAGATTTATGGCACTGGCACCATGTTGCCCTTTTATCATTACATTATTGGTGAAATCATTTATGTAATGCTCACACCTACAAAATCTTATGAAAAAATCATATATATTAATTGTTGCTTATGGAGATATTGATGTAGTTTTATCTATCCATTTTATGTTCTAAGCATATGATAGCAAAGATGCATTTTTGTTGGTTAAGTAATTTTCTGTGCCAGATTTTAAAACCATTTGGTGTTAACTTAAAAGAATACAAATATAGCTAGCTATATGTTTGAAGCATCTCTTTTATTGGGTTGTGTAGCTTTATCAGCTTTCAGTAGGCAGCTACTCAAAGATGGGGAGGTTTTTTTTCATATACTTCATAAGATAAAAATGGAGCCTTGTTAACCCCACTCCACCCCCCCAAACAAAATTTTCAAACGGCTCACATGCAATTTCTTTTATTTAAACTTTCTTAAGGATGACCTCGCCCAAGATATCATTTTTAGGTAGTCTATCTCTGCCACTGAATCTATGATCAGACTACTGCTGGGGACTATATTTTTAGTAACGACAATACTGTTAAGTTTGTACTGTGTAGTCTTATTAGCTGACAAGAGTGGAGAAATTTTCCAAAAAGGTTTTACCTTAGTGCATAACGGGAGATGCAAAAACATTGTTTCAGAATTGCTTGTATTGGGTTTGATGAGTGTGGTTATGTAAATCCATTTATTTATGTGTGAGGTGAGTTTGTGTACTCATCAGAGTATGAATGACATTTATTCTGTTGGTGTATGCCAGGGATGCAAAATGAATTTAATATATCATAAAGGGTGTATTGAGTTCTGGCATACTTTGTGTCTTTTGGGGTAAATGCTGTGTTCAACTTATTGTGAAATTAGTAAGAGAATTGAGATAATGTGATCAGGAGCTAAAAGCTTACTTTCCTTATGCAGTAGATAAGTGTTTTCTTTCTTCCTTTTGGTATATACTGGCAGTGGCACCCACGATGCAGGTGTAATAAAACAGTATACATTGAATTTTAACACTAGATGGCATGATAGTTGATGCTTCTTTTAATTTTAATTTGAATGTAACGTTGTAAATGGGTTTAGAGCACCCATTTATGCTACTTAGATGCTGAGGGTGAGAAAAAATTATACTTAAATGGATATAGAAGTGTTGTGGAAGAGCTTTTATTTGCAATTTGCATATGGGTGTGGGTATGGGTCTATGTAGGTTTTAACCAAGTGCCTGTATAAATATATAATGATACAAAATTTTAATATATTTTAATGTAAAACTTCCCTACTAGGGATGGTATTCTGGTATGGGTGTGTAAACGTTATTCACTTATTCATATTTGGGTATGGGTGAGAAAGAATGCACCTGAATGGATATGGAGGAGGGGCATGGGAAATGTCTTTGTTATACAGGTTTAGGTATGGAGGCTGAATCTAGCTCAACCTGGCCCATCTACCTCCCTATTTGAATGAAAACCGACCTACTGTAAATTCCAAAATAATTTCAGAAAAAATTCCTTTAAGCAGAAAGTGAGTGGTAAACAATGAAGACTACAGTTCGGACTTAGGAGATAGTTTGTTTGGTTTTGGAGTGGTAACTTGATGATAGTGGTACTTTAATGATATTTGTTTTTTTTATTGAAGTGAGAGACTTAGAGGTGTTTCCTTTGTAGTAGTGTAGATAGATATAGATATAGATATAAACATCCTACTTTTACTGCCTGATTTGGATCTAACTGCCAAGCAGAATGTCGTCCTTACCAATTGTTCAGAAAGATAGCATGTTTGATGTCCTTCATGATTGAGTTCCTTATGACCTGGAAACGATTCCACGATGTAACCTAGTTTCTGCTGGTGCTTCAGCATTGTGTAGGGGCCATTGAATGTGAGGGAAAGATGTTTATTTGTTCGGTCATTGATAAAGCTATCCTTTACATTTTCGGTTTGAAAGTATGCATTATGCAATGGACTCAAATATGTTAGTTGGCTATATAATTTATTAAGCAGATGTTGGGAACTGATGTGCTGGGCTGCTTCGGCTTTCTTTTGATTAGCCTCACATATACTATAGATGTGATGAACTGATATAAGTTGGATCATAAGAAAAAATGGATGTGGACAGCAAGCATGTGAAATACTTTCTGATAGTTTTTGGGTTCATTAGTCTTGTTATATGCCTGGCTCCAATTTCTTTCTTAATGTCTTACCTACTCTCTCTCTCTCGAAGGCAATTTGAAATGCTTGGCATCTTATTCCTATTGTCATGGTTGTTCCTATTGGTCATTTGATAGCTAGTAGATTTCCGTTCTGCTGGATTTGCTTTCGTCCTTGTGTTTGATAGAAACTGGTATGACCATCCATCTTCCATGGAAACTAAAATTGTTACTACTGTATTAGGAATTTTCTCTGTTATGTTGATCTTATAAGATGCAACAAATGATGTTTTGAATCTGTTGTTGGAAGATATTATTAGTCTGTCCATTGAAATTGTAATCATGGGAACACTTGGCTCTGAGGAGGAGCCATGCACATAGAAGCTTCTCTTTAATGTCTGATGCTCAAGTAATCCAGGACTTGAATTGATGGCCCCAATGGTTGGCCTTGAACATAGAAAGAAAGATAGAAAAGCCCCAATGGAGGATGCAGTGTGATAGGAACTGAATAATATTGAACTATACAAAATGGGGCTAAACTCCTTACAATAGAGGAAAATCCTTTTACTATTCAGAAAATAGCTAAACAGAGACAACAAAGAAAGAAAATTAGGAATGGTCACTAGTGGTAGTGAGCAATCCTCCCCCCAGGCCAAAGTCTCCCAACCTCAAACCAAATTCCCAGATACCCCTTCACTTCACTTCCCCCTTCCTCTCCTTACATTCTCCTTACAATACTATGATTCTGGAATCTGCACTCTCCAATCTCTCTCCAGTCTCCACCATCTGTCATCTCTGTTAGAGCCTTTTCTCTCTCTTCTCTAACTCACTCAACCTCTCCTTGAGTCACTCTTTTCTTCCTCCTCTCATAGACCAACAGCCCTCTATCTTCACTGGGGCCTTTCTCATATACTTGCTTAATGGGCCTATCACAGTATAATTGATGAACTTGGTTGCTACATGCAAACTTACTAATACTAAAAGTCACTGGAATTTGCCACCTGGGGCAACTGAAAATTTAGGTAGAGGTCCTAGGCTCAAGTCTTAGTATTAACTTCCTAATTTATCTTGGCTATGTAGATGGATGCTTGGTGGTATTTTACTTTAATATTTAATGTGATGCAGTTCACAAAAACAGCCTTTTCGCTTGTGAGGTTAAGGCTGTGTATATCTCCCCTCCCCAGACCCCATTAGGTGGAAGCCTCGTGCAAAGGCCAGCCATTTAATGTGATGCAGTTGTTGCAACTATATCTATACTAACAACTCTTCCTCCTCAACACCTCCTAAATAAACAGTTTCAGTCTTTTGACTTGTTTAGGCTAATTAAACAGCATCCGATGGTTATAACTAGCCGATCGACTGTTGGTAAAGCAGTGTTATGTATATTTGATGCAACCAGATTGTCTACAAGACCACTGCACTGTATATTTTAGACTCCTTGTGAACACAACATTGATGAACTTGTCAAAATCTTTACTTAATTTCCGGTATGCACGAGGGAATTACCTATGGTTAATAACGAAAATGATTAGTAAGGGAAAAAAAAAGTATCATCGCTGCCGTTATTTCTTTGGTGACTGCATATTCATCTTTTCCACTAATTTTTATCTAGAGACGATGCTTACTGTCTTCATAATTACTGATATTTCTCCAAACGATTCATATCATGAGTTATTTCTTGTTACCTTCATTCTCTCTTTGTATTGAGGATCGGCTCTTCTTGAGAATGCAACATGTAACGAGACAAAAAATAAAATAAAATTATATACAATGGAAACAGAATATAATGAGCCAATCATGATTTTAAAGGGTAAAATTTTGATTGACAAAAATGGCATTTTGTCTTTCTTCCCTTGGAGGTGCTTTGGTTTGGTATGAGAATGTGATTTGTACCAAATTGGAGAAATGCAATCCTTGTGATTAGATCATGAATGAAAAATCACACTAGTCTATTCTTAATTTCTTATGTTTGGTTCATAGAATGAATGTGCATGACTAAATTATGAGAGCAAAAAGAAAATATAATCCAGCATGCATGAAATCATTATAAGGCTAGAATGAAATTGCTATTCGTTCATCAATGCTTCTTTGCGGCAAATATGTTAGACTCGTCAGAAGTGCCCGTGCCCATGATCTTTCCATAATTATTTGCAGATCTCGTGCTTTTAAGTCACGCGCATTTTATGCTCTATAGTCTTTATATTATTGGATAATAATATATTCTACTTATTTTTTTATATGAAAACTTATAAATAGAAATTGATTTTAGCGCCCAAAATAATATAAATTAATTTGGTTTTCAAATGTTTATGATTTTACTCAAAAGTGATGGGTCAGAGAATGTGAACTAGGCAAATTTTATTTACAAGGTTAGATGTTAGAATTCTAAAGTTATAATTTTAGGAGGACTTTATCTAACCTTAATCTCACAGCTTTGTTTGTAAGGATATCCAATCAAATACAAAAAAAAAAATGTTTATGATTTTAGTTGTCTTAGTTAGTCTATCCATTTCATCTATAATAAGTAAGGGAGAAAATACTCATGTGAAGGGGTATTTTCAATATTTTGAAAATATTAATATTACGCTTAAAGTTTTAAATTAAAATAAATTCAATTCTTTAATGTATTCTAAACATGATATAAGCTTTATACATGAAAATTGATTTCTAAACTAAATAAATTCAAAACAAATAATTATATAAATTTTTAATAAATTATAACTTGAATGTATACTACAATATATAGGTAATTCAACCAAGTATTCAACAATATTTACCAAAAATTTACATTTTGAGACCAAATAAATGAATAAATATAAACTCCTTAATAAAATCAAGAATTTACTTAAACTTGCACGAATTTACTACAAGAGTTTATACATGAGTTAACTGGAAAGTTTTATAAGCACCCATACAATGAACCCACGGGTCCAATTAATAAGTATACCATTCTTTCAGAATTGTTCTATTCTGATCAAAACTGGAATTTCACTTTCTCTTGCAGATATTAATTTCATGCCACTGACGCCAGGTAAATGGAATTAATGAGTCACATAAGAAGACAATCCCACACATTTGAAACGTACCCTCTTCAAGTTATCAAAATGTGTCACGAAGCCACAAAAAAGGCAATGGCGGCACTGAAGTTAGACGTGGCTAATAAACAGGGACACCTTTCGTTGCTTTTATCTTTTAATTGTATCAACTTTATTTTTATGGTATTTTTTTCTCATCCACTATGACCTCAACACACTTTAAACTCTGTTAAATCTTTGCGGCTAGATAGATTAATTTCTATGTATTGGTCTGCGTATTATTGGAGCTCGTGGGGTTATTTTCCTTTGTGGTCCGTTAGAATGATAGCGAAGAGAGAGAGAGAGAGAGAGAGAGAGAGTTATGAAAACACGCTTATATAAAGTCCGTTGGCACATGCTTATCCAATTATCCATTTGAGACTTGCATCACATAAGTGGATGAGTGAAAATAAAAAGGGAAAGAAAAGTTAAAACAAAAAATTCACGGCATTAAATAAGATAAACAAAACATTGAAAAGCCAGGAAGTGGACGTGAGAGGATGTGTTCATTTGTTACGTAGTACTCTCCCTTTCTTTCTCCCTATTGTAAGTTGTTGTTTGTGGGCACATGGGCCCTCCACCCTTCCTTGCTCAATATGAGCTTTTTGAGTGCTTTCTTTCTTAGGGTCCACATTGGCACCCATTTATAATGACCCTCTATGTATGAATGTGGTTTTTAATTAGGGTAAGCAATGGATAGGATCAGGGTTTACAAAACCGGACCGGATCGGCCGGTCCGAACGGTTTAATCAGGACCCGGGGCCTAGGTCGGTTCGGTTGACCCTCAGAACGGACCTTGCTTAAAACCGGTCTTAGAACCGTCGAACCGGTTCAAAACCAGTAAAACCGGTCAAAACCGGTTGTGGACCGGCCTGAATCGGTTTCCTAAAAAAAAATTTTAAAAAAAAATAGTATAAAAGGATTTGGGTCATTCTAGCCAAAACCTAATTCTTTTGTTTTCTAACACATGTTGGCATATTTGGGCTGGTTGTAGATTTTGGGTTGGTTTTCCCTATAAAGATGATTTTAACATATATCTTTATATTTATTTAGTTTAATTTCAAAATAAAAAAAATCGTGCTTAATAATTTTAGTTGTTATGTTGTTTTTTTGTTTAATATTGTTATAAATATTATATTAAAAATTAAAATAATATTATTTAATTATAACCGGTTCAATCACGGTTCAACCTCGGTTGGACCATTGAATCTCGAGCCGTTGCCTTCACCGGTTCGATGGCCGATCCGGTTTTGTAAACCTTGGATAGGATAACAGATAATTGGGTTAGGGTTAGCAATAGCATGGATTGGGTACTTGTAGCTGTTATGGTTTATTAATTACCCCTAAATGATAATAGCAATAATAATAAGTAGCATTGAGATTTTGCTATAGATTTTGTTATGACCCTACGTGGTATGTGCACATGGTTGCATCACTTCCATGTTCCCATGAATCTACGGTTCTAGAATTGGTGGATTTTTTTTATTTAAAAAAAGTTTTACTAAGGTGTTATTGTGTACCCTTCTTAATGAATAAAAAATAATATTATATATTGTTAATCAGTGTTTTAAAGGAATTGGTCAAGAAATCAAGAAATGAAAGTTTTCATGAATGTATACATTTTTTCGATTAAATCCATCATTTGTAAATAAAAACTTACTTTGCATTTGCCAATAACATTTACTACATCTATTTGAGTATTTAGATTCGATGATGGATTACTCAATAAATTACTGAAAGAAAAATATTATTTATGGTAGTTTTAATATATTAAAGAAATGATCTAATTGGTCACTATAAGTATAAATTATTATTGACAATCAACTATAAATTATCACATTATGAATAATGTTTAACTTTTATCATAACTACCTTAAAAGTTACACATAAGATAATTGATGAATCGGTGTAAAATTTTTTAAATTAACAATATATTAAAATCAAATTCAGAAACCCTTTTTCTACTACATCATATAAGTAATAGCTAGATGTAATAGGCATACGAAATTGTTATTGAAGCCCAAATTGTTTGCAAATGATGGTTACTCGCGATTTACTCTTCGCTACATTTTTTTAAAATAGTTGTTTACTCTATATTGGAAGCTTCGAAGTAGGTCTTAAATAACCTAAATTAATAATAATGAGTGAAACTTATTAAGGGCATAAAACTTTTTTGGAGGGTCTTAGATGACTGGAGCCTTTAGGCTACTGCCTCATTGGCCTAAGACTCTATAAGTACCCGCCCAAAAACCTTGCATGAAGAACCATTTTAATACTTATTATAAGGAATAAAGAAAGAGAAAAGTGTGATTATATATATTTTTTTGTGTGTGAAAAAGCTAAGAATTATGATAGCATTGTTTTAACCCATCGTGCTTAGCATCCTCCAACTTGCAACAATAATTTCGTCATAAAGAAAATGGAAGTAAAAAAGAGGAGCTATCAAGATCAATAATCACCCTAATTTTATGTGTTGATCCCTAAATTCCCCTTTTTCTTAGCTGGGATATATAGTGGTGCATGTGTGTCATTTGTGATATTTTAATTGAGATGGACAAGAATATGGGGAAAGGAAAGGAAGGGTTGAGAAAGAGAGGAGAAATTAAAGAGAAGGGAACGGGAGAGGGGGAAAAAAGAATGACATTGGTGGATTGCTTAGCTGGTGACAGATAAATCTAAGGGTTAATCCACATGGTAGACAGAAAATGTAAGTGTACATTCACATCACATGCACACCCCATGTGAAGTAAGCCTTTTGTCTACATGTAAAACTTTTTTATCATATGGGTCCTGTAAATATAAAGTCAGCCAGATCCACAAATTGTTACGTATTTAATGAGTGCATATGCATATATTTATATTTTCTTTTCTTTTTTCCCCATCTCATCAACTGCAAAAGTGACAACCGCTCCCAATTTCCCCTATTTTCAGTAATTTTCTTGTCTGCAGGGTCGGTTCTACCCGCAGTTCCAATATTTTATTGTACTTTTTGAAGAAATTTTATTGCTATAGAATCAAGGAAAATGTGGTGGGGTTTGTTCCTTCCAGTGGCCGAGCTTGAACCAAAAATTTGGAGGAGTCAAAATATATGTATAATTCAAATTTATAATATCATATTACATTTCTAAAATTTAAGTTCTAATGTAAACTCAAAGTTGATAAAAAACAATATTAAAGTAAATGACTAGGAATTACCTTAAAGTGCTGCTCTACGCTCTTTGAGTGATTTAAAATCATCAATAATTGAATCAGAACTAAAACTTTCAACAATCTCCCTTTCAATGTGAACTGTCATGCTATCGGCTAGAAAATCGGCTTCCATCTTGTTTCTCAACCTATTCTTGATAATTTTCATTGCCGAAAAAGATCTTTCAGTTGTAGCAGTAGAGACTGGAAGAGTCATGACAAGGTGGAGTAGTCTATCAATCAAGTAGTAAACTTCTGACTTTTTTGTTCTTGCTAGGATCACATTCTAAAGAATTCTCAAAATCATAAACTGAAACTCTAGGAACCTTGGAAAGTTGCTTATCATTTTCTTCAATTCTTGGATTCTCGAGACATTTTTCGGGTTCGGATGTGGAACTTATATTTTCTTCAGCTTTCTCACAAGTCTTCCTCTTGAAAAGAAAATCAATTCTTTTATTCTTGATCATTATTTTTCTTATGCAAAGGAACAATTGCAAAGAGATAAATGCCAAAAAAAATCATATGTAACCAGCCTATTAACTCTGCTGCCCGGCCCTAAAACAATATAGCCTCACACATGACACACTAGTACAGAGCAAGAAATATAACAGCAGCCTCTTAAACAAAATAACTTCATAACCCTTTTACTCTTTGTAACGCCCCAACACTAGCAGTAACTACGATACCAGGAAATTGGAAAAACGTAATGCACCACCTCAACGCAGCATAGAGTCATGTTTCAAAGCCTCCTCTTACTTCTACTATGACTATATTCTAGACAAGTAAGTAAATAACAGGGTTTAAATAAGAGCAAACCAGAAAAATAAAATTATTAAGTTAACAAACAAAAACAAGAAATGCTAATAGTCTAACATTAACATATACCTAATGGAGAAGTGAATGGATGACTTGCTCACGCACAAGAAGAGAAGACAAAAGGCTTCATCCAAGTCCTTCAGGGGTATTAGCGCAAGACTCCAAAGAAATGTGGAAGTGGAGGGCGGTGGATTAGTCAACAACAGACTTTAGGGGTTATTAAATTGAGGTTGGACTTTAGTTGGGCTTTTATTAATATGTATAAAAAATGAAAGTAAAAAAAAAAAAGTTTGGGGGAGCCAAGGCTCCCCTATGTCACTTAAAAGCTCCGCCCCTGGTTCCTTCTCCATCCTCATAACATAAAAGCTGTAATTTTTTTTTTCCACCGCACACATCATAGAAAATGTATTATGGAAACATGTCTAGCTTCTGTAAAAGACAAACTATAATACACAAAGTAATTCATGAAACATTACTATAGATTCAAGCTAGCTGCAATTTCTCATATTATTTCTCTTTAATTAAAGTCTCCTATGTAAGATTGCACTTGCAAGTTACAACCCATTTGTGTAGTGTTGATTAAAAAAAAATTTGTAATGTAATATCAAATATACTTTTAAACATATATGCATACATGTTTTTGGTTATTTGTCTATATATAAACCTCGTATAGAACCTGCTTTGAGCAAATTGGAATTGCTTTATTCATTGCTGTAGGAATAATATATTTTTTTTTCTTGGTGATGAGGATTGACTAATTTGTTAATGAAGGTATATATAGCATTATAATCAATGCATCAATTTCTGAGTATAATTGTTCGTCAAATATTTTTATGGGTAATTAATTTCAGAAGGAAGTTCTCTAAAAATAAACTTAAAATTACGAGAAGGAAAAAATATCTCGTAATTTCTCCGTACCATACTTGAAACTTTGTTAGTTCCAAGTTCCAACAGTCCAAATTAAATCATATTTTATTGCATATTCAAAAAATACTATCATCACTGGTTGAAAGATGTGATAAGTTTGTTTCCCGTCATCTACTTTCAATCATTGTAACTTCATTATTTTCGAAAGACATATATACCACTATTGTCTGCGTTGGTTAGATTTAGATTGTGGCCTTTGTGAGTGCTTCTCCAAGAAAACTTTTCCATTGATTGAATGTTGCTGGTCTTTTCTTTTCACTATCTCTCTCGTTTTTCTGGTATGCATATATATTGTTGAGTACTGATTTGCTTTTCAATATGATGGTTTATATGAATATGTTTTTTTTGCTTTCTTTTTTCAATGTATGACTATGCTTTAATTCACTCATAATAATGTAGTCAACATGTTCCATCACAACTTTCGTGAAAATAAATTTCTGCTGCCGATACCATCGCATTATGTGACATCCAATTATATTAATGCGCACAGGATGCCGGCGTCACAATGCATACATTTCACCCGTGAGTTGCAGAAGTCATAAATACTAGTAATATTATACATATGGCAGAATTAATACAGTGTATGTACTGAGAAAGAAAAAGAAAAATACAGTTGTGGCATCTTTTAACACTAGTGTAAGAAGTATTTTTTACGTCAGTTAAAAGTATTTTTTAATTTCTAAAAAAAGCCTGACATTATTCGAACAGATATTAAAAGTGTAACTTTTAACGTCCGTTAACAACTGGCGTAAAAGTTCACATTTAACGTCAGTTGTTTAAGTTAAATTTAATTTAACTCACGTTAAAAGTAATACTTATAACGTCTATTGTTTAAACAACAGACGTTATAAATATTTTTTTATTTAATAAATTACTTTTAATGTCAGTTAAATAGAGAGCCGACATTAAAAGTATTTTTTTTATTTTTTATTTCTGTTACAATATATCCCTTCCCCCGATTATCCTTGCATTCAGTAAACAGTCCAAAATATAGAATAATGCACACATTACAGAATTTGCACACACTCAAATTTAGCAAAAAATGACCTCATTAAAACCGTATGATGCAAAACCCTCCTTAGGGATAAAAACATCATTAAGAAAAAAGAGCACACTTCAATTTTATTAAAAGAAAAGAAATACAAAGAATCAATGGGGGGGCAAAAAACCAAAACCTATTGATAGAAAAATATTAACTATTAGCTTCTAAGTATATAAATGTAAATTCATATACAAATATAATTAACTACACATCTTCTAAGTATGCAGGAGGTATTTTTTCTACTCCCTTTTCTGAAGCATACTTAAAGAAGAATTCTGAAAGTCGCATCCTCAAGTCTGTAAACTCTCCTTTTTTAAGAGGAGATTGATCGCTAAAAGCATGCACAAGTTCAAATAATTAACAATAACACTAACTCAAGTTGTTTAAGTGATTACCTTCTTTCATCCCTCTCTAATAGATGCAGAGACTATATTCAGCATATGATGCATCACATAATAGCCACACGACCAACCGTGGCGGGTTCTGGTGGAGAGAGCATGAGAATATGACAGTATGCCTAGACGGATGAAGTATGAGCAACTGCCAATGATACTTCATTATCTAGGGTGCCAGATATATTTATTTCCGATCATCTCCCAATAAGCGTCCAATGTATGAACTGACTTTATAGTCACCGACAAAGAAATCAGGCACAAAAACTGAGGATTCTAAGAAGCCATAAAGGTTGGAGCCCCTCTCAACTTGAAGACGATTCATATACCTAAGATATGAAATAAGTGGATGTTAATTACATAATATATTGAAATTGAAATAAAATATAAAAATTAAATAAATTATAAAATTAAAATTAACTTACGTGGATCAAAGACTCACAACCGTGCTGGCTAGCCACTCGCCATCTTTGCAAAAGTGCCCAAGATCATCACCACAGAATTTAAGAAATTCTATTTCTTGATTTGGGCGTGCCACCCATCCATCGTGTTCCAACGGGCATTCAAACACATCGTACCCATAATCCTCACCAAGAGAGAACATACAAGTGACGGGAGACAGCGACATCGGCTTTGCCTTCAATTTTAAATAAAGAAAGTATATAAGTAGTTGAGAATAAAAAAAACATAAGTAATTAATTGAGAAATATGATCATTATGAATATACCTGTCGGGACAACTCGAGCTCCCGCTGCGCTGCCTCAAGATCTCGCCGTTTCACCTCCAACTCAAGCTCTCGCCGTTTCAACTCCAACTCCCGCTCCCTCTGTGACAAGTCACCCACCTCCACATGTGTCTTTTGACAACTCTCTTTTGTGCTCACATGTGAAGGTTGGGCAACTCCCGTTGTGTCTTGGGAACCTGTGGAGGAAAGCTCCTTTATAAGCATGTGCTTGAAGAATGGGTTTGATAGGAAGCGGCCATCACCGATCCAGTAAAGGTAGGGTCGGCAACGAGCTGCTGTTTAACCTCTTCTCTAATGCGCTCCTCATTATCGACCCGCTTACGTGAAGCGCTTGTGCCATAAAATTCTTTGATACCCACCATCCTTGGAACACCAATCACCCGACCAGGGTGGTCGTCTTTGCCTAGGGCAGTGATCAAGATATCTCGGCGTCCATGTGGGACGAATTAGCCCTGGGAGCATTTTTCCTTAAGCTCCTCCTACAATGAAGAAATTAAAAACGTGTAACACAATGTGTTAAAAATATCAATATATACAAATATCAACTACAAATGCACTTAGTTTGTTACGTACAATCTTTTCTGCCACAGTGCGTGTGTCTTCAGCTTTAAAATCTCCTTTTTTTGTGTCCTTCGGGCCTCCAACCAAACATCCTCGCGGGCGATAGGAGATGGAGGATCAACAATTGTGCCCTCGAGGCACCTCTCCAGCTGTTATCCTCTCATCCAGCTTCTCCTATAAATCCCTCAACTTATCCGTCAACATCTCATTAATCTTAGTGGAGTACCCACCCTGAGACAATGTGTGGGTGTGAATGTTCTTCGCTTGATTCCTCTTATCCCTTTCCCTTTTAGACTGTTAAAACAAAAACACATAATAAATTTAGTTAAATAAATTTTCTTTACTTAAATGTAATCTAAAATGGATAAGTAAATTAACTTCAACTATAACCAGAAATGAAGCTGTATGTCGGCTCCTAACAAAACTATCCCACGTCTCCCTATCAACGTACGGGTAAATTATAAAAATTTCTTCGTGGTCTCTCGGTTAGAATATGTAGTGCCTAGTAAGATCGTGCTTAAACCCATTCCAACGCTTTGCCGCCAGTGAGAGCCATTTCGCCCTATGCACTTCCGTATTCGGCACGGTCCATGCTATCTACACATTAAATACATAACAAATAGGAGGAATTAGAACTCAAATAATTCTTTAATAATATACATAAAAGAGTGTAAAAGTAAAATACCGTGATAGCCTCCCAAATCTGATCCTTAACGTTCTATGGTACTTCTTCCCAATCCTTATGTAGGATGCTAGTGTGCTCCTTAGCTTCTTTAGCCACCCAAGTTGTAAATAGCTTAGCATAGGGTCTATGGGGGGTCATTTTATCATCAAACCACATCTCAAGCTTCTGACCCCTGAGCCTAGTCTTTTCTAATTTTTTCAGACCAGTGGTTGCTCTACCCCGTTTTTTCTTACTCTGTGATGCCTGTTTGGACAAATA
Source organism: Sophora flavescens (assembly GCA_030762895.1). Taxonomy (NCBI): domain Eukaryota; kingdom Viridiplantae; phylum Streptophyta; class Magnoliopsida; order Fabales; family Fabaceae; genus Sophora; species Sophora flavescens. The sequence goes on from CM061067.1 coordinate 150,021,770, forward strand.
AATATTAAATTAGAGGGTTATGTATAACATGGATAAATAAGGAATATGATCCTAATTAATTAAATTATATGTATAAATAAAACTCACACTATCAACAGGCGTAGGCGCCACCGACCCCTCCCGTGCATGTGGGATGTCAGCTTTATACATGTGTATGCCTGTTCAAAAACAAAAATTAATAAATTAGGTTATTTTAACATGGATAAATAAAGACAAAGATAAATACAGATGGATAAATAAAAATAAATCTAAACTAACATGGATAAATAAAAATAAATCTAAACTTACACTATGTTCAAGTTTAATTTAGCTATATCAATATCCCTTCGTGATGATCATCACGAGTGACATGTACATCGTCCACCCGTGTTTCCTCAATGATAGTAGGCATGTTTGTTGAGAAAGAAGGAGTCTCAGGAATATCAAGAGTTGAATCTTCATTTTCATCACTACCATTATTCATGCTTTTTCCTTGGAGAACCACAGACAACCTTTTGTTAGAAGGATCGGTGATGTAAAACACTTGTTTTGCTTGGGAAGCCATGATGAAAGGCTCATTTGTATGACCTAACTTGCAAAGGTCTGCCAATGTAAACCCCCATTCATCGGTTTGTACACCACCTTTACTATCAACCCACTTACATTTAAAAACCAGCACCGTAAGCTTAGTGTAATCGAGCACCCAAATATCTTCAATGACTCCAAAGTAAGGTATCGGTGCAATAACGGGGTTTGTATCTTTTGAACTAGAGAAGTGCATTGATTCGGCCACGATCATAACCCACAATTTTGCATGGTACTCTTGTTATCTTGTTCCTTTATATAAAAGGAAAAGTTATTGATGTTGTATCCGCTCCAACATATATATGACATTAAAGCTAGGCCCACGTGCTAGCCATTTTAATTCGTCAGAAGCAGTACTACCATCCCTCAGGATTTCATCTTTAAACCATTGTAAGAAAGTCTTGTTATGCTTGTTCAACAACCACTTTTCGTTCATTCGAGGGTTTTCTTCCTTGAATTTTCTTTTGTGATCACGAAAGTAAGGTTGAACCATATTGATGTTATTCAATATATACAAATGTGCTTGAAGCACTTCCTCCCGACCCTTACTATTAATCATTACACCATGTGTACCCTTATTTTGACATCTTCTCTCATCATAACGAGGCTTGGGAACCCCTATAGGATCCGTGTTAGGAAGGTAGTCTGAACAAAACTCAATAGCTTCTTCTTCAACATACATTTGAACAATAGATGCTTTGGGACGGCGTGGATTCTTCACATACCCTTTCAAGATCCTCATGTATTGCTCAAATGGGTACATCCACCTCAAAAAAATGGGGCCACATAATCTAATCTCCCTCACTAAATGAACAATTAAGTGAACCATGATGTCGAAAAATGAAGGATGAAAATACATCTCCAATTGGCACAAGATTGTAGCAGCCTCAACTTCCAACTCATCCAACTTATGGGGGTCAACGACTTTGCTACATATAGCATTGAAGAATGAGCACAACCTAGTAATGGCATGTCTCACATTTTTAGGAGCAATACCACGAATAGCCACGGGCAGAAGTTGTTGCATCAAGATGTGGCAATCATGAGACTTTAAGCTAACTAATTTGAGATCACTTGAGACAATCCTCTTGACATTTTAAGAGTAACCATATGGAACTTTGATGCCCTGAAGACACTTATAAAAACGTTGTCTCTCTTTTTTTGACAAAGTATGACATGCTAGAGGCAAATATGTCCGCTTATCATCCTCAACAACTGGAGCTAACTGTACTCGTATACCCATCGCAACAAGATCGAGACGAGCATTCACACCATCCTTTGTCTTGCCCTAAATGTTGAGAAGTGTTCCGATCACACTATCACACACATTTTTCTCCACATGCATCACATCAATACAATGTCTAACATCAAGCTTGCACCAGTATGGAAGATCAAAGAATATCGACCTCTTCTTCCATATGTTTTTCTCAAGAGCCTTAGCCTTCTTTTTTGGCCTTCCGAAGATAACATTGATGTGCTTCACTCGTTGATAAACTTGCTCTCCATTTAAGGCCGTCAAAGCATTTTCAGTCTATTGGCATCCATTAAGAGCTTTTTTCATCTTACGATATGGGTAATCACGTCTAAGAAATCTCCGATGCCCAAGGTAAACCGTCTTCCTTTTGTGATGCAACTGAGTGTAGCATGTGCCTTCTTCACATATAGGGCATGCTTCATGCCCTTAACGATGTAACCAGAACAAGTTCCCGTATGCTGGAAAGTCATTGATGGTGCAAAATAACACGCAGCTTGAAAGTCTCATGAGAATACCCATCAACTACATCAACACCTTCGACCCACAACTTTTTCAAGTCTTCAATCAAGGGACTTAGATAAACATCTAAGTCATTTCCCGGTTTCTTTGGGCCCGAAATCATCATAGATAACATTGTGTTTTTGCGCTTCATGCACAACCAAGGAGGTAGGTTGTAAATTGTCAAGAGAACAGGCCATGAACTATGAATACTACTTAAGTTATCATATGGATTCATTCCATCCGTAGCAAGTCCAAGCCTTAGGTTTCTTGGCTCATCGGCGAAATCCGGAAACAAAGTATCAATCTTCTTCCATTGCACAGAATCAGCCGGATGGCGAACCTGTCCATCACGTTTCCTCTCATCATGATGCCATCTAAGATTCTTTGCATCTTTCACATTAGCAAACAATCGCTTGAACCTTGGAATTATTGGAAGATACCACAGCACCTTTGCAGAAGGACCCTATTTTTTCACATCACGAATCGAATCATCAAGATCATCACCATCATCATCATCCTTCACTTTGTAGTGTGATAACCCACACTTGGGGCAATCGTGATTCTCTTCATAGTCACCCGTGTACAATATGCAATCATTGGGGCATGCGTGTATCTTATTATACTCCATACCCATCGGACACAATACCTTCTTGACCTCATAGTTACGGTCAGGCAATGTGTTGCCCTCTGGAAGCAAATCTTTCAATAATCCAAGCAATTCGGTGAAGCTTTTATCGCTCCAACCATTTCTCGCCTTCACACAAACCAATCTTAACATCGTCAACAACCGTGTATGAGTAGTACACCCAGGATACAAAGGCTTATCCGCATCACTGCACAACCTTTCATACACATGTGCTCGCTGAAAAGATTCTTGTCCAATATCACGAATCATGTCCTCTACTCGATCATCCTCCATATCTACGTCAACGTACTCACTTTGGGAGACACTTGGCTTAGTACTTAACAACACATCACCATGCCATATCCATCTTGTATAATTCAAGAAAATCCCAAAACAAATAAGATGAGTACGTATATCCTTGACCGTAAATTTCCTCATATTCAAACATTTGACACAAGGACAATAGAACATTCCTTTACTATTAGGAACATTCCTTTGAGAAAATTCTATAAACTCTTCAACTCCCTTCAAATACTCATCACTTGTGCGTTTACAAACCATCCAACTACGATCCATAGCTAGATGGTTCTGTAGATATAAACACATATATCCAATATAAGCACAATAGGGGAGATTGGAAAAGCATACTAGTATTTGAAAACCTAATAACCAGAGTGAGGGGGAGGCATATGACAGAAGTTTAGAATTTTGATTTTTAAATTCCAATTGAAATCAATATAATGTGCAGTCAGACATATATAGCCTTCAGTGGTACAAGCAGTCCATAAATCAGAAGTTAAAGAAATCCTATATAGAATGCTAGTCATTTCTTCTTTGAGCTTCTCCTTCTCTCCCGCACAAATATTTATTACATCAGCCTTGGCAGTATTTCTAGCAATGGGAATTGAATCAGGATTTAAATACTTTATCCAACTCCTAATCTTCTTATACTCAAAAAATTTGAAGGGAAAATCATGTGCAATAATTGTCGCAGCACACATCTCACGTGAGACCATTTGATCTATCTTACGTGATTTCACTTTTCCTTGCATATCAACAATCATTTGACCTACATCTTCATATTTAATTTGTTTACAACTTTGGATATGACGATTTAAAGATGAGGTGCCATATTGTTTCCCACTACCTTGTACTCTTTATTGTAAGCATTATATTTAGCCCTTCCTATTCCATCATTACCTGGCCATAATTTAATGAAAAATTTCCAACAATCAGATTTTTCACAACAGTTTGAACCGATTGAGATTCCTCAACCACATTCTCCATATCTTCCCCATCAACATCAGGTTCATCATAATGTAGGATATAAATGGATTCAACGGGTTCACCCATTTCATAATTTTCAGACAAAAATCAAGCAGCTGCGCAAAACAATTTCACACACAAATCAAATCAGATACACAAATCAATTTTCAAATAAGTAAACAAACGAATAATTAAATCAATGAACTAAACAAACATAGAACTAATTGTGAACTTAATCAGATAATTTTAAATAAACAAAATGAAAGAAAAACAAACTGAGAACTGAGAACTAAGAACTAATAAGTAAAAATAAAAAAATTCAAATAAAATGAAAAACAAACAAAACAATAAAGCAAAACAAAAATGAAAAACAAACAAACACTCAAACAGAGAAGAGAAGTAAATGAACAAGGGTTGAGAAAACATACCTGCTGCAGAGAAGAAGGCCGGACGACGAGAGGGAGTTATGACAGAGAGCGACTCGTGTGGTGGTGGGGAGAGGGCTCGCGTGGTGGTCGCCGCTCAGAACCTGTTAAAGAAAGAGTTGTGACAGATTAGGGGGCGCAATGTTTAGAAAGGAGTGAAGTTCAGAGAGAGAGAGAGAGAGAAAGTAAGTACCGGTGGTGGTGTAGAGGAGCTCCCGGTGGTGGCGGTGGAGAGGAGAGCGCGGTTAGGGCAGAAACGAGTGATCAGAAGCAGAGTAGTGAAGAAGTGGCGGCGTGGAGTGGAGAAGGGAAGAGAAAACAAGAGTATGATGGTCATGATGGTGAGGGTATGAGAGAGGCGCACGTGGTGGTGGTGGTGGCGGCGGAGAGGAGCACGCGGTGGAGATGAGCACGCGGTGGAGAGGAGATGATCTCTTGGAAGGGTTAGGGCAGAGAATGTGTGAGAGAACAGAGGCAGAGATGAGTGAAAGTGGAAGCAAGGCGCGCGGGTTATAACTTATACTTACAAAAAAAATTCGAAACCACCTTTAACATCAGTTGTTTAAACAACTGACACTACAACAGAAAATACTTTAGATAGCGTTTTCGTATGCCTTTTAATAGCGCTTTTAAACACTATCTATTCCTCCATAATTAAAGCTTCTGAACTAAGATAACACTTCCGAAATGCTATCTTAGGGTACATCTAAGATAGCGTTTCCTCAAAAAATGCTATCTTAGGTCCTTTTTTTTTAAATGTTTACACTGATTTTTCCAAATTCTCTCTTCATTCATCAAAACCCAGTACATAAGAAAATCGTATGAAAAACATCAATCAAATCAAAACACAGTAAAGCTAAAAATCATGCTATTCAATGTATCAAATTAATACAATTGTGTGTAAAAGATGAAGACCCATAACATAAAAAAATAAAATAAAATTACACAATCCTCAAATCCCCTCTAATTTTGAAACCATAAGCTTACATAAACAAAAATGCAAGACTCGTGGCGGTTGGACTCGTGGCGTCTGGACAACGACTGCTTACTGAGGTAGTTCACGATCTAGATAGAGAGTTGTTTGAGGCGGTGTGAAATAGACAACTATAAACACGAGAAGGGGGGTTGAATTGTGTTTATCAGAATTTAAGCAACGTTGAAATATTTTCGCAAATAAAAAGGCTAGATTTGGACGAGTGGAAGAATACAGGATGGACGGGTGACTTTTGCAAACACACCACTTGACAGACGTAAGAAAACCAAAGCAATTAAAGAGTTTAAGGAAAGAGAGATTGACACGGTTATTTATCCTGGTTCACTCTTCAAAGCAAAGAGCTACGTCCAATCCTTGGCAGCACCAAGATTTATCCACTATAACTGATTAGGTTACAGACTCAAGTATTATTTGCACAACTAGCCTCTTCAGGCTCAAGACAAGTATTGTTTACACACCTAGCCTCTTCAGGCTCAAGACAAGTATTATTTGCACACGTAGCCTCTTCAGGCCCACTCAGGTTTGTTTGAGAGATTTGGTTTGTAATAAATACAACTTCTCACAGGCAGATCTTTCACTAACACTTAGAGAGTGATTTAAATGTAAGGCTTAGGAAAGTCTGCATAATAACTTCAAATGATTGAAGAATAAAAGAATGAAGAAATTAATGCACAGAGTAATGGCTTTTTAATACCATGTGTATTCTCTTCTGCTTCATCTTCAATGACTTCTGTATTTATAGTCTTCAAGCATTTAGGATCCGTTAGAGACATTCCCCCAGATGTTGGCTTCAAGCAGAACTTCATTAAATGCAATAGAGTCGTTCTGGGCAGCCATTAATACAATAGAGTCATTCTGGGCAGCCATTAATGCAATAGGAACGTTGATTATACTCTAACATGAAGGATCATGGCTTTATGCATCGTGATATAGCCATATCAGAGTTGTGCAGAGAGCTTTTTGTACTTTGCTTAGTATACTTCCCTTTTCGTGTAAGGACAAGAGGTACTAGGGAATAAAGCATGTTGGAAGCATTCTTTAACTGGTCTTTGGTTCTGATTATCCAAGGTTGCTTGAGAGAGTAACTTCTGACTTTTCTTGATAAGCGTGAAACTGAGTAGGAGAGAAGGCTTCAAGTCTCTTTCTGGTTCTTGAAATATGATTCTGATAATCCTTATAGAATTCACGTTCATAAGATAAGTGCTTCTATCTTGAAAATAACCGCGTCTATCTAGCCGTTTGAGTTTTCATCCGGGCTAGTAGACGAGCTCCATATTGAGGACTCAGCAAGTCCAAAGACTATTGTGGACGAGCGCTTCTGTCACCTTTAGTGGACGAGCACTTCTGTTATTCTAGTGGACGAGAGCCTCTGTTACTTTAGTGGACGAGAGACTCTGTTACTTTAGTGGACGAGGGCCTCTGTTACTTAAGTGGACGAGCTCCATTTGCCACATCATTGGACGGACACTTCTGATTCCTTAATGGACGAGCTATTTTGATACCTTAATGGACGAGCTCCATATGCCACGTCATTGGATGAGCCATTATGATACCTTGGACGAGCTCCACATGCCACGTCATTGGAAGATCCATTCTGATACCTTAATGGACGAGCTCTTCTATCACTTCAGTCGACGACCACTTGTGTCACTTTAGTGGACGCAAGTTTCTATCTCTTGCGTTCTGGACGTGCGCTTCAAACATTACAGTGCTGGACGTCTGCTTGTTACACTTTGTCGGACGTCTGTTTCTCTTATTTAATCTGCATACTCGATAGACAGGTTAGCAACCAATATGAAGGTTAATTAAATCATTAACCAATGTTTAGTTCTCATCAAAACTTAAGGAAATGCACATCAGACATTTTAGAGACTTAACACTGTGCAAGACTAGAAACGAAGGAGTGTGAAGGGACGTAGATCTAGACGAGGGACGATGCAGTGGAGATGACGGTGGGCGTCGGAGGATGATGGGTGGAGGAAGAGGCACGGCGGGTCTGGTTCGTGATGGGTGGAGCTAGGTGGTGTTGTACGATTATGGGTGGCGTTGCAGATGGATTGGATGTAGAGGTGGTGTCACGCAGATCTGGTTTCAACGATGGCGGCGGGAGGTCTTCACGGTGGTACGAGGAGGTGGCGCATCTGAGCTCACGGCGGACGTCGTCTGGAAGGCGGTTTCTGTTTGCTGTGTGTTGCAGAAGGAGTGAGAGGTGATGGCGGAGATGACGGAGGAGGCATGGACGTGTGATGAGGGTGTTGTGGTGATGACGGTGGGTGGAGCAACGACTGGGTCGAGTACGATGCGCCGCGACGCGACTGGAAGAGACGGCAGAGGACGCGTAAGAAGGCTCTGATCTGGAGAAAGGAACTTGGGGCGGTGGTCGATGGCTAAGGAACTTGTAACTTGGGGTGCGACTGAAACCGTGAGATGAAGGAGTAGATCTGTTCGAACTTCGAAGGAACTTCCCTGCGCATCGTTGCTTATTAACGATAGAAAGAAAAAGAGTTTGAGTACCGTGGGAGGGAATTGAACGCACCTCATGTTTTTATATTTTGGAAAAGGAAGCAATAGCGCTTTCGTATAGAAGTGCTATTGTAGGGGTACACAAGATAGCGTTTGCTAGAGGAAGCGTCATCTTAGGTGGTTAGTTAGGATAGCACTTCCTCAAGGAAGCGCTATCTTTTCCTGCAGCTTGACTTTTAATGGCGCCCTCTTAAGGAAGCGATATCTTAAGTATCACCTAAGATAGCGTTTCCTTAAGGAACTTCTATTAAAAGTCCCTGCATCATTTTTAATAGTGTTTTCGTGTGGAAATGCTATAAAATGTGCGTTATTAAAAGTCTAATCTGTTGTAGTGTGACATTAAAAGTGTTACGCATCACTTTTAACGTCGGTTGTTTAGACAACTGACGTTAAAAGTGATTTAAATGACCCTAATAATTACAGTTCTGTCACCGCCTCCTTTTTAACGTCTGAGTTTTAGTTAACATACGTTAATCTTTCCCGTTTATTACATATTTTACACCAGTGTAAGCTGTAACATATAAAAAGAAAAAAAAAGTAGGTAGTCTATATATATATATAATGCGAAGTATCTACTGACTTACCTCTTTTAGTAGAATTTTCTCTTCCAACCACGTTTTTTTTTATCCACAAAACTCGAACTTAATTAAGACATTGCTTAAAGGATTCAAATCCAGATACACTCTTATCAACATAATATTATTGGTTATATATATATATATATATATATAGACACGCATATATTTATATTGAAGCCCTACATGGTATATGTCCTATCCATCTAGAGAGAAGCTCTGCCAGCGAAGCAAAGGAGACTGAGAAACTAAAGCAGTAAAATCTTATTTGATGTGTTTTGTAAGACAAGCAATGTGATTAACCAAGTTATTGATAAGATAAAAAAGAAGGCGGTGAAAAGGATATGGAAAAAAATAAAAAAATAAAGAGTATGGCAAATGTTATGATGAGATGCCCACTTGTTTTGTACATGAGCTCCTATCCTTTCTTCACAGTTAATATTAAACTATCAGATATTCCATCTCACATGTTCAATGAATGAAAGAGAAGAGACTGGAGAGACATATGCATGTGTGGTCGTGTCTTAAATTTATTTAATGAATCCTAAAATGATTTGTGGGATTTACTTTTCAGAATTTTAAACTGCAAAAAAAAAAAAAAATATGGCATTTGGATTCATATCTGAATAGTATGCAAGCTTATTTTAAAATTTGGAATTCCATTTCAGCATTTATGTACAAATTCGAGTAAAGTTGAAAATAATAACATATTTCAATGTAATTTCCAATTAGACCTTTTTTTTAGGTCTAATTTGTTAGGGTAACTTACCACAAGAATTGCCTCAAAGTACCACCCAATGAAAAAAGGAAAAAAAAATGCAGCTGTTTTATATAGTTGTTAATAGAAGAATTTCAAATTCATGACGGAAATAATTCCGACAGAATGACGGAAGAATTGAAGGAAGAATTGTCAGATGTAACCACCATAAAGGAGAAAGTTGAATTCGGCAGAATTGACAATTGGGAAAATTGACAAGAGTTAGTATGTCAGACAAAAAAGGCTGTCAAGGAAACAAAACGAGGGACACGTTCGTCAAGGAAAAGGGTAAATTGACAACCCAGCTTTTGACAAAGTAATAACAAGAATTGTCAAACGTACAAAAGTGTGGAAATGACTAAGTCTTCAATGCTGACAGCATCAGCAAGATATGCCGTCAAACAACCAAACCGTGGACAACAAGCAAGTTGACACAAAGCGGTTCAAAGAATTGAGCAGTTAGAGAAGTTTACTTGTCAAATAGTCTGAATTTGAACATAGTAAAACTGCAATACAGGTGGCAATCTTAAAGATAGGAAGTTATCTCTAGAAGTTATTTTATTTGCTTATAAATACTGGTAATTACAATGAAAAAGGGGAGGTTACTTGATACAATATCATACATATCTCGATCACACAACAGATTGACGGATTACACTCAAGTATTTCCTCCACCCTTTTTAAATTTTCAATTCAATTCAGTATTATAATCCAGTACAATACTGGTTTTATTCTTTAAAGTTCTTTATTTGTTCTTTAATGTTGATTTAAGTTCTTTATATGTTCTTCTTTACTTTCAGTATTCCTTTCATGCTTTTTACTTTCAGTATTCCTTTCATGCTCTTTACTTTCAGTATTTCTTTCGGGCTCTTTATTTAAGTTCTGTTATTTTATTGCATTCAGTAATCATTTAATCACGTTTGTTACAAATTGCCCTTTTAAATTACTGTTATTCCTGTCTTTAAATTATTGCTTTTCAGAAAGTTATGCAACTACAAAGTTTCTTTTGTTTAAGAAACTGACGTTTTCTTTTCAAATCAGAAATACATTTATACTTCCATTGCAACACCAAGTCTTAGCCAGTATTTATTAGATTTGACTAATTTGTCAAATTCATACTTGGCAGACATATATACACACATCCTGACGAGATTACCGCATAACTCGTTCACCCCACATTCGTCTGATCTCTAATTATTTGTAACCAAAGGATTTTGGACACCAACCAAAAACTAGCGTTAACAAATTGGCACTCCCAGTGGGACGAGTTTAGAGTAACTCGTACAGTGTCACGAATTTGACATACAAATTTATTGTATGTGTTTACGGAGTGGAAAGGTGGTTCAAACATCATCTATTTCCCAAAACTCTGTGAATATGAGTAGTGCAAGTGATGCAGGCGTAGTAGACACTAACGCCGCTGTGTCAACGGTGGATGCTATTGCACCAGTTGACAACATTCCTGCTACCGGGGCTAATGCTACTAATGCAGAGATTAATGGCACTAGTGGTTTAGGTGCAAGAAGAGGCGTTTCCTACGCTCAAGTTGTCAACAGATTTGATGAAGTTGGTCAAGGAACACTCCCGTCACCAACTTCCCCAGTCTTACAACAAATAAATCCACCAACTACTGGATTGTCTCCACGAAGTGTTGTGAATTCAAACCCAAGAGGGACTACACAGCCTCTCTCACAACCTTTGTATGGGATGCCTTATAGGTCTACAACCATCAACCCAAATACCCCATTTTCATACATACCATATCCAAATGGAATGACGATGGCTGCCCATACATCTGGACAGGCAGGGCCATCGACTTGGGGGCAAATTCCTAGTCATGCGAATGGGATAACAGGGTCAATGATAGTAACCCATTCTCGACAAGAGCAACCAGTAGAAAGGCCACATATATCCTCATTGAGACAACTCCCACAAAGTATTGTTGGTCTGTCGGAGGCTACATTAGCCAATGTCCGACAACAGATTGATTCTAGTAACCAAGACATGGTGAATACATTTACTCAACAAATGAGTACAGTAATTACGCCATTAATGGAAAGCACAAACAATGCATGTTTGGCATTGACAAATGAGATACGTAGGTTAAATAAAGCCTTGGGTGTTGTAACCCCAGGTGAAAACCAAAATACTGGTAGAAATCTCAATACAAATGTCAACAGGAATAATCAACCACAGGTTGAACCACAAGTTATACAACTTGATGGATTTGAACAGGATGACGAGCGGCAACAGCCCCAGCGTCGGATTCCTTTGAGACGTGGAAATGTACATATTCTACGACCAGAGGAAGACGAAGATTTGGTCATAAACCAGGGTGCTTTTGGAGCATTTCGTCAAAACGTTTTAAATCAAAACGTCAATCAAGTTGTCGAGCAAGCATTAAATAGGTTTGGCTTTAACATAGGTTATGCCAATCAACCATTTTTTGCATCGGCATTTCCTGATTGGGTCCAACGAGCAGAAATGCCTCGAGGATATAAAATACCCAAGTTGTCAAAATTCTCAGGAGAAAGTGGAGAGTCGACAGTCGATCATATTGCCCGATATACCATCGAGTTGGGAGATTTGGCTTTAGAGGAGGGACTAAAAATGAAGTTTTTCCCTAGTTCGTTAACTAAGAATGCTTTTTCTTGGTTTTCAACCCTAAGGCCTAATTCTACCCATTCTTGGAATCAATTAGAAAGAAGTTTTCATGACCAATACTTCAGGGGTGACTTGAAAATAGGGTTGACAGATTTATTTGGAATTAAAAGAATGAATAACGAATCTAATGACGACTACCTTGCTCGATTCCGTCAAATGAGGAGTCGGTGCTTCACCCCTATCCCAGAGGCAGAAATTGTAAAAATTGCTGCCGGAGGTTTAGACTACCATATTAGAAAGAAATTGGTCAACCAACATTTGATAGATCTTTCCCAGTTAGGGGATAAGGTCCGTCAAATTGAACAATTAAGAGCTGAAAAGGTTTTCAAGCAAAAGAGATTCCTTAAAAGAGAAAGGATTAACTTTGTCGGATGCAAAGAATCCGACGAAGAGAGTAATGATTCTGAGGAGTATGAGGTAGATTATGTCGAACTAAAAAATGGTCCACCTTATATATGCCAAGCTTTGAAGCCTGCAAGGACCAAAGAAAGAATCCCTTTCATTAATAAGAAAGTGTATACATTTGATGTGACCAAGGCCGATCAAATATTTGACATATTACTTAAAGATAAGTAATTAAAATGGTCAGATGGTCATAGGCTTTTGAAAGCCCATGAGATTAAAGATCGGAAGTATTGTAAGCATCGTAATACTTTTGGTCCTGTGACAAATGATTGTATTCATTTCAGGGATATCATTCAAAATGGTTTGACAGACAGAAGATTGAAGTTTTCAGACAAGAAACCAGAGATGAAGATTGACACAGAACCCTTTGGTCCTGAAACTAACAAGGTAGACCGCCAAGTCCCTATGGGAGTAGGCATGGTCAATATCACGGCCGGACAGAATATCCAAATGGATTTGTCAGATCCATTTGATATTTATCCGAAGCCAGGAGAACCACTTGTCGACTACATGGCACGCAAGAAGTCTGACGACGTAATTAAGATTTGCCCAAGATGTGAAGCATTTTATGATGAGGTAGCCGCCAAGAAAGCCAGGGGGCATAAACCATCATCATATTAGCCACGAGGCAGAATTGAGCCTCGTAATTATGGCAACAAGAGTAGGTTGTCACATTCGAGTAGCCATGATGGATCCAACAGTGTACACAGGAGTGCTGCATCTGTTGTGAATAGACAGGCAAATAGCCATCTGCAACACATGCACCAGTCAAGACCTGGACAGTACCATACTGGAGGTTGGCTTAAAGAGCCAATCATAGGATCAACAGGAGGTAACTCTGTCAGTGGCAGATTTAATCCTGTCAAGACCAGGACACCCCCATCCAACGTAATGGTGGATCAATGGGTGAAGAATTCAGCCATGACACGATATCCAGAATTGCAAAAGCAGACATGGACTAGGAAAAACAAGTTCAGTGATCGTGTCCCACCCTTTTGGAATGAAAATTATCGAAGGGGCCAATTTGCTCAAAATGCTCAAATGGCAGGGCCTAGTCTGTCAGGACCCTCGAATCAATTGGCTATCTCAAAGAGCCAAAAGAGGAGATTGCAGAGGCT